>CM075857.1:80022698-80352698 GCA_037975125.1 Latrodectus hesperus | reverse complement strand
ATTGTCGTGAAGGAATATGGTTTGACCATGTCGATCAGGTCTTTTCAGTCGAATAGCCTCATTCACGCTTTCAAGTATTTCCTAGTGCACCAAGAGGTCCTAAAAAACTGGCTCACCAACTGCTTTGACACCAGACCAGGCGATTTTTGGCGAAACGGCATCAACAAATTGGTCGAGAGGTGGGAAGAGGTGTAAAAAGCAACGGCGAATATATAATTGATTAACTTATTGATATAATTATTGTTTTTTTATTTAAATAAAAGTCTTTGGTAAAAACGCTACGAACTTATTCCCCAACCTCTCTAATATACTTTGATTTAAATTTTATATACTGATATACTATAATCAGACAATGCTTAACCACCTTTTATATATATGGATGATTTTAATTTGCTAAAAATTCTCACAGTTTTTATTTATTTATTTATTTATGTAGAAGGATTAGAAATGGGCCGTTCATTAAAAGCCGCCATCGCCGTTAGGTTTTCCATTGCGAAAGAAATTATTTATTAAAAAATATTAATTTGTTTATTTAAATTTTGCCTAGTACATAAATATATTTTTAAAAGTATATACTTTTAAATAAAAAGACATGCACAGCTTACTTTGTTGGCATCAAAATATCCTATTCAAATGTTAAAATTAATTTTTTCTCTTCCAAACTAATTATGGCTCTTTGATTGGTTGAATTTTTTTGAGTAGTATTTAAAAAAGGACAAGCTACTCCAACAATTCGGCTGTAAGAAGATTATCATACGACATTCTTTTCTCCATCTTTTCTAATAAATCTTTCAGCAGACGGCCCTAAAAGTAATATTTACTTAACATATTTCATCGGATTGGAGTTGCTTTGCTATATTTAGATTGCTTGAAATAAATAATAATTTAAGGTACTTAATTTATTTTTATTTTTTCAATACACTAATTTAACTAAATTAACAAAAATATGATTTAAAATGTATTAAAAGCAATAAAATTAAAAAAAATCCAATATGTTTATAATATTTGAAAAAACTAAAATTAGTACAAATATAATATTTTTATGCTTAAAATTAAAATAAAGAGAATGAATGAACACATCGAATAAATTATGATATAAATATTAAAGGAATATATTATATTTTTAATAAATTTTTCACTTGTAAAAAGATTTATATTTTTAATAATTATCGCTAACTTATTTCGTTCAAGACAAAAAATTCACATCTGATAAACTCGATAATAATCGTATTAATTCTTTAATGATTATCTGGTACAAAAACAATCCCACTTCTTGTTCTATTTTATGAAGTATTTCTCAATCCATCTCAAAGATTTGTAATTTTAAGAAAATAAATTAACATCAGATTTTCAACCTAGCTTGTAATTACCCAAAGTATTGGGGAAATTGTAATTTTTTTATTTTAATACATTTACATATATAAATACATACACACATATAATGGGCTTCATAATTACCTTTCTTTCATACTAATTTTATAACAAAGCAAATATATTCTTTGAAATAAAGTGTAATGAATATAAGGTTCCTTAGAGCTTTTCTGAGGTATCATCTAATAAAAATAACGAATGTTATTTTTTAACTAATAAATATTGATTTTTTAAAAAAATATTAATTGTCTTGTAAGAAGAAATTTCTTATATGACTTTGATATATATTTTATGATATTATAAACATTTATGTAAAAATAAGTATAATTTCTGGTTAAACATTCATTACATCTTTACTTACTATAATAACCCTGTGCGAGCGGTTTAGCTGTTAAGAATTATTACAGACAATGGGCTTCGAATAAGTTCAGGGAAAACAGCTTAATCAGCAAAACAGAAATTTTAATCAGCTTTTTTCATTTTTGGAGACAGTGAAGAAATTCTTAATAATAATTTCATTTAGCATAATTAATATCTAGTGATATTAATTTGTAGATAAATTAATAACAATAATTTGACATGTAGATACTTGTTTACACTGCAGATTTTCATAATTTGACTAATCTACAAGTTAAGATGATTAATTGTAGATGGCAAAATTGAGTAATATTCTTCTCCCTATAAAAATATTAAAACCACAAGCAACTAAACAGCTTATTAATTATTTTCCTTCATAATTACTTTGACTTTAAATTTTTACCAAATGTTATTTAATAATCATATAATTTCGCAGCATTACTGTTTAGAAATTTTAAGCGTCTCTCTCTACTCGAATAATGAAAGATGAAGTTAAATTATGTTACAAGATGGATTTTTTTATTTTTTAGAAAAGGAAAATATTTGTAAAAAAAAACATAATTTTCACCATTAATATAAAAGTAATTATTGTTATGTCTGTTTAATGCAAAGTATTTGCTATAATATTTACCTCTTAAATGTTACAAAGTTTTAAGATTAAAATTCTTTGATTTTGTCTACATTTAAATGAAAAAAGAATGTTTTTTTCTATAATGGAAATAATTTTTTCGTATTGACTCAGACCTGTTGCATAAAACATATATATAATTGCAAAATCTTTATTTTTAAATTTTTATTCTTAATTTATTAACTATTTTACTATATAAATTAAGGAATAAATATTAATAAATAAAGTAAATTTGTATTAAACTGTATATATATATATATATATATATATATATATATATATATATATATGGAATTCTATGTATTTCTTAATTTAAATTGATATTTTCTGCATTGAAATTTTAGTATTTTGCACATTCCTATTTATTTGCCTTAGATAAACGCACAAAAAATATTCATTAAGCGATCTCATCGAATATTTTCTAGTTGAATCTAGCATTTTCAGATATTTAGTAATTACTTTAAAATGTTTTAATGAAATCTTGTATATTAAAAATTATATTTGCTTATGTTTGTGAGTTATAAAATGCAAAAAGGTGCCATAAATCGTTTTAGCTCTTCTGAACTATTTCCTTCGAAAAAGTTTTGGAAGTTATTTTCTCTAAATAAAAATTTATAAATATGAATTTTATTCAAACTGATGTTATTTTATAAGATGAAAATTGAAAGATAAAAATTCTTGAATAAATGTTTTCAATGAAATATTATATTTTATTTTCTCAAAGTTAATTTACTATTTCATTCAATGATTTTAGCTGATCTCTTTCTAGTTATTCATATAGATTTATTTATTCTTCCAATTTAATGCATAGTTAATCAATAATATAATACAATAAAATTTATATAAAAGGAAATTTGTTCTTTTAAGTAATTTTGTAACGCTAGCTAAAAATTAATAAAATTTATTTATCTAAGTACTGTTAGAGTGATTCTTGAAAATATAAAGTTATCGAAACTAGTATTTGTTCTAACTTTTATTCATGAAATCTAATATCATTGTGTTAATTATTATTAAAAAATAAATCAGACCTCTGTCAGTGAATATTTGGTTTTCTTACACTCATAAGTTCAACCAATTAAAAAAATAATAAAAAAATTTTATATTTGACATGATTAATAAATGGTACTTTAAAGTGTTTTTTATTACATAAGAAAATTCAAAAAAAGTTTATCAGTTTTTTCATTACATAACTTTTATCCATGGAGTAGAAGTTTCCAGAGAATGTAAATTACTATATTTGAAATTAATATTACGTTTAAAATCTTCAATTAAGTGAATATTGAAAGTTTAAATTATTTGTATGATATTTTGTATAAATTTCAGTTTGAGGAAAAATTAATGTTTTATGTCAAACACTCTTATTGTTTCATCAAAATAATCTTCAAATTCACTATACAAACATATTAGAAGTAATCACAGAAGCCATTTTAATTTAAACTTCCATAAAAGTTCTAGTATATGAAAGTGTGATACTACGTTTCATTTAATTTTTTTTATTTATTTTTTTTACATTAAATACTTATATTGAAAATATCACATTTGAACAATAATTCATTCATTGTCATGTGCCAGCTAGGCTGGCAATATGGGGTGCGCTGCTCCACTTTTTCAACTGAATCATATTTTGGTGTGGAGTCCGACTTCCTAAATACACACATGCCATAGAGACCCGTTTATAGGGTAGGCAACCATTCACACCTCATTCATAGAAGGAAAGGACAAAGATAGGATAGATATAGAGAGAAAGTACATCCATGCCCTAACCGGGATTCGAACCCAGGACCTCCTTATCCGCAGTCAGGCACGCTGACCACTAGACAAGTTGGTCGGCTGGACAATAATAATATTTTTATATAAAAGCTTATTTTTATGAATTTAGAATTTGGCCAAACAAAATTTTTAACATTCAATTGTAACGTCATGGGATTAAATAAAGTTTACGGCAATTTCAGAAACTATTTGTCGAAAGAGCTCGTTCGAAGTTATTTGCTTTACGACTTCAAAATTGGCTTATCAGCTTCTGCATCAAGTCGCCGTACATGTAAAGTTTTTGAGGATAGTGCTGCGAATGAAGGTGTCTGGTCGTGACCTTCGAGACTTATTCTCGAAGGTCACGGTCTGGTGGACTATTCAAGTGGTTCACAATGAGCATCACTCTCTCTCTCTCTCTGCTAATAGCACACGATGTCACTAGGACCTGTACTAAAGGCAATTGGAACGTGTGCAACAGAAGAAGCCAGCACTGGTTAACAGAAGTGTATACTGTTTTTGGCCGATAACTTGAGGCCACATGTCGCGTAGTCTTCCAGGAATATCATACAGTGAATAGGTGGGGAGAATTTGTGCCATCCTCCATACTCATCTGACCTTGCACAATCAGATTACCACCTCTTCCATTTCTTGAAAAATTATGTTCGTAGAAAATTTTTCACCAATGAAGCAGACTTGCGGCAAGCACTCACAGAAAATTTTGCGTCCAAAACCCCCGAGTCTTACTGCAAGGGGCTTGCTCAGCTGGAGACACATTTTCAGAAGATACTGGATGCCGATGGTGATTACTTCGAGGATAACAATAAGCTACACTTTCTGTAGGTCATGTTCTTTTGGGTCATGAAAAATGACAAAAAATTTCTTGTTTGCCTTGCATTTTAAGTAACTCTTTTCTTCGCCATAAGCTTCGGTGTTCGTTGTTAAATATTGTTAAGTGGATTTCTATTCTTTCTTTATGGTAGTTATTCCCAATGTTTTTATAATATATTAAAGTCATCTCTTAAAGTCCTTTTAAGTAATCTTTTTACATCACTTAAGTAGTTTCTACATAAATATTGTCTTATTTTATAAAAGGAAAAAAAATTTCAATCTAAAAATTTTTGCTAATACGAAGATTAAAAATGCATTTCAGATACTGAAAGCCCGATTGTAAACTTTTACCGATTATTTTTAAGAGTGTAAAATTAGCATCATAGATTTCATTTTTAAATTCACTTTGATTTTTAATGAATTCCAAAATAGCCAACATAGTATAAATGCTGTTTAACTGAAACTATTTTTTGAAAAAAAAAATGAATAGGAAAAAGTAAAGGTTGACATTATTCTGATTGAATCAAAAAGTAATCTTTCCGATCTAATGTAATAAGAGCCAATTTCATATAGCTAATGGTTTAAACAATTGTTTTCATGCACCAGATTCCAAGAACATTTAATATTTGGTTAAATTTTTCTTGACTCAACGTTAACTGTCATCAGATCTTGATGAAACTGATATTGTCGAAATAAGTATTTATTACTTATTATTGAGCTAAAAAGAGAGAAGTGTTATTTTTGCAATAGCGCAGGGAGAAAAGTTACAAAAATAAAATTCCATATTTAAATTCACAAATTTTATTGCATTTCATAAAAATTATTCTAAATCTATAAGCTCGATGATATTTTTGTTTAACAGTTTCTTCAATTTTATTTCAAAGTTATAAAATTGATTAAAAACTTAAAAATACAAATGTTAAATTTAAACATTTTCAATAAATTAGCTTAATTCTGTAAAATAATAATTTTGACCTTTATTTATTTTGTTCGCACATGATCTTCAGTAATGGTTATAAAATTAAGATATATATTTTGCGAGGATTTATATATAAAAGCTTGCTTAATCGTATGGATGGATAACTTTTTATATTTTATAGCTCACATTGGAGATTTAATTTTTAATAACCCCGTGATTTAAATCAATGATGAATTTTTAATTAATATCTAAATAACTATTAAATTTTGTATAATCACTGAAATCAATATTTATCAAATAATTATTTAAGTAATTGAATAAGTGCTAAGTGTAAAATTTAACAAAAATCATATTCTCATGCGATTTTATTTAAATTTACTTCACTGGGAGATTACCTACTAGATATCAAAAATAATTTACAATATCTTTTAGCAAAACACTTCTGAATGACAATGAATTTCCAATTGATGCACATTTTCTATTCAATACATGGCGGAATTCAGGCTTTTATATAAAAATAAGCGTATTGTATTAAAAATTATACTTAACAGAACAGGTTTAAATAATTGATAAAAACATAAGCTTCTATTAGAAAGACTCCTTTTGTCTCAATTGCAAGTTTTCTACCGTTAAGCGTTAAAACACGATAATGGCATTCATAATTTGTACGGTACCATGCATCATATACATTTCTTTTTTAAAATTCTGTTATAACTTAACAAATAATTTATTTTTGATTTAAATTAGTATCTTGTAGAAACTGTTATAATAGTTATAAAATTATGCAACGCTCTCATTATTCACCGAAAAATATGCTGAGAAAACACTTGTTACTGATCTGAAAACTTTTTAATAGTTATGGGCTTAAGATTTAATAATCTTGTCCGAATATCCGAAAATTATACAATTTTTATAAAAGATGGTACTAAGTCTCGTTTTGGAAGCTTCTCAGAGATAACATTTTCTTTTAAATATAGTTAGGTTTTATTATTATTTTTAATTTTGTGTTTTATTTGCCTATATTGTTTTTATATCAAATTTTACAAATAATGTTTTGTTAAATACCAAGCTATCGAATCGACATTTCTTAATAGACAAAAACCAATCATCTAACAATCAAAAATCGATATTAAACTATAAAAAAAAACAATGAAAATTTAAAGATAGAAGAAATTGTAAATTAAATGGGAATATGAAATGAATTATTTAAAAGTCAAAACTACAAAAAGTTAAAGTAAATTAGACGTATTAGAAATAACACAGCAAAAAAAAAAAAAAAAAAATACCACATTAATGTTTAAGCGCTGTGCATGAAATTTGTATAGAATTAATAAATGAAAAGACGGATATTTTAACTATTGAGACACTTTTAAAAACAAAGTGTATTTTAATTTATATAGTTACATAAGCTTTGATTTCATGTAGAGAATTTAGTTACGTTTCATTTGTGTTCATCCAAAAGTAGTGTCACTTTTTTATTTATTGAAGAATATGTTTGAAATATTCAAAAATGTTATAAATTATTGTCAATACATGATTGCCAGGAATCAATGAATAAAGTTTAAAAAGTATTATATATATATATATATATATATATATATATATATATATATATATATATATATATATATATATATATATATATATATATATATATATATATATATATATTTAAGTATTTACAAATGTAAATATTATACATCTATAACTACATTATAACCAATTTTTAAGCTTGTAATTCTTTTTTTCAAAAATAACATGTAAACAAAATGAATTCTGATCGAAGTTTTAAGAAATAACTTTAAATATCACAAATATATATTATAATCATCTAATTTTGTTTATTTTTTCCAAAATGGAAAATTATTTCAAAGATATATTTTAATTTCCAATCAATATGTAATTAATATCTTAAAATATATAAAAAATGTTTTAGGAGCATGTGAGCTTATCATATCAGTAAAACAAATTATAATTTATATTGCAATTTATGGTGTATATTTTTAAACCTTTAAAGCACAGAGAGTTTGTGATATATTAGTGAAACGTCATTTTTTGTACTGAATCTACTACTACAGAATTAATTATGGTCAATTTATATATCTTGAGTACATTCAGAATATTTTGCTGAATTCTTAATGTTATTTTCTTCCTTTATAATCCATAAATGTGTAATCTAATTCTTCGAAATTTTGTCACAGCAAGCACATAATCTCAAGTTGGACAATTTTTTTAATCAGAAAAAATATTTATCTACCCTAAAACAGAATTAAAAGGTATGTAGGAAATATTAATTACCTAAAAAGAGCTTTAAGTACAAATTAAATTACACTTATTTAAATATTAAGGTCATACTGGCTTGAGTAGGTACCACATTCGATATATTCAACACGATAACAATGGTAGTTTGTCGTTAGCATTCTACATTGTTATCATAATAAGCCTAACTTATGACGAGTCACATTACGTTAAATTTATTAATGTCATATAAAAATTGTTTATCATATTCTTAAACAATTTAGGCTCTTATCATTAAAAAGAATTCTATATTTTCTGTATTGGATACTCTGGTAGATATACACCTGATTATACAGTTGTATATTTCAGTAGATTTTATATAAAATTCATGTCGATACGCCAGAATAAAAAGTTAGTTACTAAATGCGTGTGCCTGCATGTTTAAGAGAGAGAGAGAGCTATAGATTCATCAACCTGTGTCTTTAAATATTGAATCCAATTGTTGAAACATTTGATTATCAATGTAGATTCTGAGATCTAATGTTGCCTTGGTGGGAACACTAGAAAAAAATTGTTATTGCATAAGTGAGAATATTATCTACATCTTATTTGAAAGTGTAACAGATCCATATTAACTATACTGACAATAGATGGCGTTACTGGCCAATCCAAAATATTCAATATACAATAGATAGAAAATAAAATAGAGGTGTGAGGAATGGAAGTCGAACCACTCGGTTCGTTAATAACTTTGCTTATAATTTGTACTGTACAGGTACTATGTAACACTATTAATAATTATTAAGTATTGAATTAATAATTATTAAGAAGAATAAGAATGTAATTTTTTGCCTAATTCTAACTTTCATTTTCTTACGTCCCTACAAAAGTGTTTAATTTGATTAGAAACTTATAAGAAAAGTTGTAATATTAAATTTGTTTATAAAATTCATATTTATCGTTTATTTAATAACTTATTTAAAATCTTCCTGTAATTCGGTTTATCAATTTCAGCATCTTGCACTTTCATGATCCTTTTAGCCATCACATTTATAACAATTTGCTTAAGCAGTTGTGGTTTCTACCTGCTGTGATACTTTTCAGGTGTTACAGAGTTTATGTGGAAAATTTCATTTTATGTTTGTAAGCATGTGCTTGCAGGTAGATACACCTAATTTATTCTTTTAGGCGAAAGTATAAAACTTGAACAAAGTTCAAATTCAATTCAAGTGAAGAAGGAACCTCTCGAAAGAAGTCAAAGTTTAACTTCTGGGGGAGAATTCCAAGAAATATGCGAGCCTTATTATTGGACCCAAGCTGGCAGTGGGGAAGAGTGGAGGAGATACAAGGAATCCGATGAAAAAAATCAAGTTATTTATGAAACTCAATCAACTAATAATCCAGTAAAAACAGAAAATGCATTCTTAGACTGCATCAAACAGAAACCAATGTTTTCGAAAACAGAAAGTTGTTTTGAAAAAAACTGTTTCACACAATCAGATGAACCACATGTGGAATACAAATTAATAAAAGGTAAATATAATATTTTAGCAATCAGATGATTTTTAAAATCTAAATTTAGCTCCGCTTGTAAAAATCATTAAACTTATAATTTAATATCAGTATATGCATTTAAAAAATGCAATGCTTTTTTACATTTGATGCTGACGTTTGAAAACTGATTTTTATTTGGAATTTAAATATGAGCATTTGTTGAAAATGAAATCTCAAAAATAGTCATTATAACAACCAGTCATTGTTTGCAATTTCCGCACCTTTATTTTTCATTTATCTATTAAAATATCCTCTAATATCATGCAATCTAATTTATGGCATGTATTCTATTTATGCATCTAATTTATGCAATCTAATTTAAGGCATGTTAAATATATGTGAAGTATATTTTAATTGTGTGTGGTAACCAATTACTTTTCATAATAATTTGATGCTGATAAATATTTATAATTATTGCCAAAATAATATTTCATTGTATTTTTCAAAATAAGATAACATGAATTTTATTTTGACATTGGTTTTATGTAAAATAAAATATATAATCAAAAGGAATGCAAAAAAGTACACGTGTTCCTTATTTAAAATTTAATTTATTCATGAATTTTATTTACTTATAATATCAGGGAATTATTATTGTATTTTTTTATATGTAATGTCTTATAAAATCAAATTATGTGTTAAAATTTGCATAACTCGAATTGCTCTAAATTGCTTTTCATTGTTGCCTTCATTGAATTTTCTATGAAATCACGGCTATCCGACTTCGTTTAGCTTAGCTTGTGTAATTTGAAGAATCATTTTTTTCTTCAAATAAACAATGACTTTTAAAAAAATCAAAACGTTGTAAAATGGAAATTCTAGAATTTTAATGAAAAAAAGATATTTTTTTCCTTTATCTTACGCCCGTCTTTGGCATCTCTGCCAAAGAAAAAGATTTAAAATGCGTCAAAAGTATAAACTAATTATATGCTAAATATATAATATTTTAAATCTTTTATAACTTTTTAGTTATTTAAATCTTTTCTTCTAAGACATTTTAGGGGGTGTTATCAACCGCCTTAATATGAGGCTCCCTGTTTAAACAACATTGCTGGCCACCCAAATTGCAACACCAAGAAAGACAAGAGATATCACAATAAAATTTATTTTGTAGATAACATATTGATCAATTAATGTTTATGTAACAATATTATATTTTGTTATATATATATATATATATATATATATATATATATATATATATATATATATATATAAATGTGTCGAATTTTTCCTCCCTCATTCACAAAGAATGAAATTTTTATTATTTGGAACTCATTTTTCAGTAAAACCACATTCTTTTTTGAATCATAAATCGTTAACTTTTTTTAATACAGGCATTAACAAAAATTAATTGGTCAACTTTACACAATAATCTTGATTATATGATTGGGTGTTATTATGATTTCTATTGATATTAATTTATATTGATTTCTATTGATATTAACATTTTTAATATATTAATTAAAAATACTTTGGTCAACGAATTAGGGAGAGATTAAAAAATTCATGCATTATACATTTGTTCATAACCATGGCATTTTTGAACTCCCAAATTCTTGAGTTATAATTAACCTAAGTTTAAATAAGCGCATAATTACATATATATACGAAAAAATATCATTACCGAAATATTAATCAAAAGGAAAACAGACACATAATTATGTATATGTATTACAGCACATATAATTATTGAAGTTTCCTGTGAAATGGTGGGGGGTTTAATTCTAATTTTTTAGGCCGACAATTATTAAAATATTTGAAATTCCCTTTCTTAAATATTATTTAATAAACAACCTCTTTAACTATTTTTACAATAAAATTACTATTTTACAATAAAATTATTTTAATTTATTTCAGGTGAATACAGCAACGTTATGACATCTTTTGAAAACCAGAATATTTCTGAGTATGTAAGTCGAACTAATACTTGGCCAAAATCGAAATACAAATACGATTTATACCAAAACCCTCGGAGTTTCTCATTCCCATGTTCTTCAACTGATGCAGACAACACAGATTCACACTATGAAAGGAGAATGATTCAAAATGATTATCCTTTCTCTGAAACAAATTCACAGTGGGAAAAAATGTCAAATATTCCTGATTTACAAGAAGTAAAAGCAGAGCTTTCTTCAGTATCAAATGAGTTTCCTGTACCAGATGGACCTCTAAAATGGCCAACAAAATCAGAAACTCACCATTTTGTAGAAGGTGAACACGAAGTTTACTCCTCTTTGCCAAATACTTCGTTTTTACCAAGAGAACGAGTGAAAAGGGAGTCGTTTTCAAAAATTAATCGCATGGTAGAAAGACAATCAGAGTGTTCTTCCTTTGTAGCAAGTTATCATTCACTAGAAAGACCATCAACTTCAAGTGATAATTCAGAAACACAGTTCAGAAACTCATTGGATTATAAATCATCCTTGCTTAAAGATTCTACTCCAACAAATTCAAATAATGAAACGAAAGATTTTTCATCCTATGACTGGCGAAAATCAGAAAGTGAATTGCCATCCACAGATGATGAAGGAAATTCCCCGGTCAATAATTCTCGGAGTAGTTATATGTTTTTTGATAGTAAGTATTTCATCTTATTAGAAATTTATAATTACGTAAAGACGATTTTTTTTTCAACAATTATGTAAGAAATTAAATTTATTATGGAGACAAATAACACATAAATCGCTCAACTATGGTGTTTAATTTTATTCACCAATATCCATTTTTTTGTAATTATTCATAATCTCCTTATCCACAATTTTTATGTACTTCATTATTGTTATTATACTTCACTATACTTCATTATTCAAAACACCTTGAATTTTTGGTTGATTTCAACTACTTTTTATACCTCGAACAATACAAAATGTGTAGTTTTAATTAAAAAATTAAAATTCAGATTTTGATTTAAAAACAACTTAGGTTCATAATGTAATAGGAATTATTTTACTTACAATTCTATTTATATAAGAATGTATAAGAATAGCGTGACTTTCAATTTAACTTTTCTTAAAAAAATTTTATATTTTCTTCAAGGAGTCTTGCGTAAAAATGTACTTCTTTTCGATATGGGATGAATTCATACATAATTATATTAAAACACACATAATTGTATTACATGATATGGGATAAATTTAGTGCATGAAAAATCCTGTCTTCTTTTATTCATTTATATTTGATAGAAAGTTAAGTCCTAGTACAAGTTTTTGATTAGTTTGAAAGATAAAATACCATTTTAGGAAAGAAATGTAAGATTTAAGTTAAATATTCATCAGATAGTACTTCTATGCATTTTATGCTAATTTCTGTATAAATGAATGTTTCAACAAAAATATATTTAAATTATGGCAAGTCAATTATACTCTTTTAATCTTAATTTTACTGCAAGGCATTTGAGAGTTTTGATTAAAAACACTTTATATAAATATTCGTTATTTCACCAACCAAGATGAATTATATACAGTTTCAAAGAGAATTGTGAAGAAATATGGTTTGTTATTCTAAAAAATAGTAAATATTACGTTAAAAAGATTATATGTGAGTTAATTAATTTTGATAATAGTGCATATAATAATAAAATACTTATTTTTCTTGAAAAATTATTATTTTACATTTTTTTCAACCACATGTTACCACACTGACCAACATTATGCAAATGATGTGAACTGCGTAGCTCTCCAGAGCACGCAGGATAAGATATAAGGTGAGGAACATACAGAACAGGCAATATTGGCGCCGTTATTGCTGAATGAAAAATAATCGTTGAAAGTTTGTTTTTGTGTTAAGGGTGCTGTAATTAAGAAGAATGCCAGACCATCGTCGACGGAGTCAATTGCAGCAGACAGACGAGTTTACGAGGGGCATGTGATCGGACTGAGAAGGGCAGGTTGGTCCTTACGGCAAATCGCAGTTGACAGACACCTGGACGCGTCCGCAGTGGCGAAGATGGTTGGAGCAAGAAACTGTGGAACGTTTGCAGGGTACCGGTGCAACCAAAGTGACGTCACCACGCGTGGATCGATGCGTCAGACGGAAGGTGGTGGTGGCCCCGCAAAGCACGTCAACCAAAATTCTGCAGCATGTTCAAGACACCATGAATGCTCCCATATTGAGCAGAACCATTTGTTGCCGATTATTTGCTAGTGGCCTGCGCTCATGGCGTCCGTTAAGACGACTGCCATTGATCCCACAGCATAGACGCCAACTTCTGGTATGATGCCGGAGTGGAGCGATGTGGACGATGGAGTGGCACAGGATCGTCTTTTCAAATGAGTCACACTTCTGTTTCTTCAGTGATAATCGCCGCTTACGAGTGTGGCGCCAACCTATTGACAGGTTCAATCTTGTAGCAATTTTGGAATGCCCCATCACGTGATAAATAGACATCATGATTTTGGGTGCTATTGTAACGATTCCAGGTCACCTCTAGTTTGCATTCACGGCACTATAGCCCAACGTTTTGTAAATGATGTGATGTGGACGGCGACACTCCCTTACCTCCAGGGAGTGTCCAATACTTTATATCAGCAGGATAACGCCCGACCGCACATTTCTCTCATCAGCCAACATGGCCTGCAAGGTATACAGCTGCTTCCCTGGCCACAGTGCTCGCCAGATCTCTCACCTATAGAACACGTTTGGAATATGATTGGACGCCATTTGCAGACCCTTCCACTGTCTCCTTCAGAAGATGACGCATTTTGGCAAATGGTTGACAGAGAATAGGACGCTATTTCTCAGGACGCCATCCGTACTCTCATAGACTCTGACTCATAGGCAAGACGTCTGTCTCTGTTTCCCAAGTTTTGTCGTTTTCTAGCAAGTCTTTGTTGGTGTTGCATTTTCAATGACGGGCAGTGTATTTTGTTAAAAATTCAATCATAGATGAACTTGTTATAAAGAAAGAAAGTATGTAGTTTGGTTTTATTTTTGATTTTCAGCTTTATTTGATTTAAATCTAAGTTAGTCTGAGTTAATAAAGTTATTTCATATTTTTTGTGTTTCTCTTTAAGAATTACATTAAATTTTGACCACATATATATTCATTGTTACAGCCCACTTTTGTTAAATTGAACAATCAGTTTTTTTTAATTTTATAATATATAAGCCGGAATTCGTTAGAGAATAAACGTAGAGGACACTAAAATCATATGATATTAATTTATCAATTTTATTGGAAAAAAGATAAAACTTTGTGATTAAAAATGATTATACCAAAGGACATTAAAATCTTATCATAGCTATAATCAGAGTAAAACATCATATACAATACAAATTGAATAGTCAAACAAAAAATAAAAGAAGGATAAATATTTTTTTAAAAAATGCTTTTCTCTTTAAATAATATTTGAAGTTCATGAATCACTTCCTCAAAATATCGCTTTCTCTGATTAGTTAAAAAAGTGATTCTAAAGAACTTTTTTTCAGGTTTTGCTAGTATTTTTTTTAAACTTTGGATTATTTATTTTCTGAAATTTTGAAACCGCAAGATATGGTTGTGATCAAATCATCAATAAAACAACAAAAAAATTATATTTGTTTTTTGTAATTCTGGCAAAATATAAAAATCTAAAGTAGTTTCGTGAAATTTCATTATATAAATCTTATTGAAATTTTAAATTTCTAATATACAGCGCGACATTAAAAAGGTAACACCAAGAAGTTGCCAGAAAGTGACAAAACTCGGCAAACAGATAGAGACGCCTACGAACAATAAGTGATCTGTATTTGAAATGATAAAGCGAACAGGGTTGTAAGACCTGTAGATTGTAAAATCACTATTGACGGCAATACACAAAGCTATAGGTCTGGGCACTCAGTACTTTTGCTGGAGAGCTGAGCATTTCACATCATTTGCATAACTCAGTAAGGTGCGTCTACCTTGAAATTTACATAATTTTCTGGCCTCTCTTCTTGGTGTTGAATTTTCAGTGTCCGGCAGTGTACTTTAAGATGCTTTGCTATGTTATGATTTATCATACTTTGTTATTCAATTTCAAATATTATTGTATAATCATGTGTTATATAATCAACACAATCTATGTTTTCCTTAAAGAATATGTACAGTGTAAAAGAAATTATAATTAAAACTTATTCTCTCTTACTAAATGTTAATCAGAATAATTAACATTAAATGAAAGAATACTTAGAGAACTAATCATTTTCTTATCGTTTTACTTTGTGTAATGTAATCAAAATATTGTAATTTTATTTTATTCTTATATATTTAGCTGGAATGACAATGTCATCATTTTCTGATGAAGAATTAAGAGTAACATCACCACATGAGTTAAGCTGCAGTCGTCAAATTAGCCAAGTTTCAGAATATAATTGCACTGGACGTCCTACTGCAAAAAATTTCTCTGAGTTTCCTTTCCAAAAAGAAAGAAGCCAAGAAAGAAACATTAGCGTAGAAAAACAATCAAATATTGATTTTGAATCTCTTGTTCCCCACCACTTAAAAGAGAAGGCTAAAGAATTGAAAAAATTTAGTAAGGCTTTGGCACAAGGATCGGAAAGAGTTACAATAAACGATACAAATATTATTCATCATTTGGAAGAAATTGTTGAATTTAACCAAAGAAAGCTTCAATCTTTAACTATTAAAGAGCAAAAGTTTATCAACTGGTTGCAAAAGCAAACAAAATCATTTAAGAAGGCACATAAACTTCAACAAAAAATTTCAAATGAAGTAAATGTAGACGATCGTAATGAAAATTCAAAGCCACGGAAAAAAACTGAACAAAATTTAACACCCCGAAATCAACCTCAAATAGAGCGAAAATATAAAACTGAATCCATTGCGAATTCAAATGATTCAGCAATTTCTAGGGAAAAATCGGCAGTCAGAAATTTTAAAGGTATGACATTTCAAAAAAGACGTTATCTTAAACTTCAAGGGTCTAAACAGAAGCCAACAGTTTCGAAACAGACCGACAATCAATCTACAGATTGTTTTGGTGAATGTTCTAAATCTCGAAAGGAAGAATCATCGAGATATCCTGAATCGGACAGCGATGATTCTAATCCAGAGTGCCCTCCTCATAACTTAAAAGGTAAATAAAAGTTTTGTGCAGTTTTTTTTTTATTTCTTTAATGTTTCTTTGACGTATGCAAAAAGTAAATTTTTTTGTAAGAAATAAACTGGGAATTAATCACTACTTCCCAGTTTATTCCAGTTATATAGAACTGTTTGTGATGCTCATTTAATTTGCAAGACCACCTGATGATAAATTAAATATCATGATTGTTTTATTTCTTGTGAAATCATCGAAAATTTCAACCTTAAGTGAAAACACTTAAAAATAATTTAGGAATTTACTTTTACTGTAACCTAAAACCCAATATTTATTTGCTTTGTTATGAAAATTTCGATGTCCTTTTAATAATGCTTTTAAGCTAAAATAATGTGTTTGCTTATTAATACTTAACAAAAGTAAATAGTGTATTAGTACTTCAAAACACAAAAGGGTGTACAAATAAGCGAAAAATCCTCCTTGAAAATCCAAAAAACCGGAGAAGCCTAGAAAATGTTGGCTGATATGAAGGGTTCTATTGTGTGAGTATATGTGTATATATCATAAAATTTTGATTGGGTGGAACACTTATAATCACAGCTATGTGTCAATGATTTTCTCGCTTTCTTATGTTACATAGTGTAAAACATTCATGTGTCCATTGGGGTTAAGCTGTAACATAAGTGATGATATTGAGAAGCTGCTTTTTTAAAGTATAGAATTATTTAAAATTTAATTTTATTTATTTGAATATGTTCATTTTTTTCTTACTCAAAACGTTTAAAAGTGTTTTCAAACTTTGGAATTTGTATCCATATTTAGAATGTATATAGCTTTTGGGTGTGAGTGTGTGAGCTGATATTATAGTTCAGTTCTCGTCTGGTTATAAATTGAATGCCTGAGTGGAGGGAATATAAAAAATATTTAGTTATATACATGAAATATAACATCTGATTGAAAGTTATATGATTAAAACAAAACTTTACTCAACCTGTAAGGAAATTTTGATAATGTCAAACGTTTGATATTATAATAAACTTAAATAGATAACGATACGAAGATTGCTAGTTATATTTCTAGCCTAAAATTGAAAAAAATCAAACATTTTTGATAGAAATTGATATTTTATTGTCTTTTAAAATATTTTCTATTAATATCAATGTTTTATGTATTAACTATTTATTCGGGTGTCGAGAAATATTTGCCGAATGACACTTTCTGCAGTTTTAGATATCGTCTGCTTTCTATATATCGTTTCCTTTCTATATATTGTTTGCTTCCATATATCGTTTGTTTTCTGTGTTATTATCTGTTGATGGAATTTTTTTATTCAAAAATTTTCATTCTGAAAGTATTGTTTTGGCAACGCAAAGTTCTTTACCGTGGTTTTGTTCGAATTTCCAGCAACCTGGCGTTGGATTCGACATTGCAATGTTGGAATTTTGCTCGTCCAAGTTCTTTTTTGAAAACCGATTTTGGCGATTCCTTCACCTCGGTCATTTCTCTTTCCTTTAATTTTTCTTGCTTTTATTCGTTTTTTATTTTTCAAAGATCTCTGAATCATTTTCCCCTTAAACATGTATCTAAAATGAAATCTAATGTTAATGTAAATGCTTACTCAGTATAAAACAGAAGAAATGTGTATCTATAAATGTTCTTACAAGAAGCTAAAATAAATAAATGAAGTTTCTTCCTTTGTGTGTCTTCATTTGAGTGTGGGTGAGTAAATATTTTTTTCTTCACAGGATTTGATGAAGTGAAGCGAACTACTGTTACTGGGTATGCCACTGTGCGATCAAGACTTCATCTTTGTTTTCGAAAACATTTTTGTTACAAATTAACTGTTACTTGTTAATTATCAATATATTTTTAGGTTAAATGCTGTAGGATTTTAATTTCTGATTTCATTCTCATTTACATTCATAAAAATGTCATACTTCGACATTAGCGAGAGTTAAGTCTTGCGCCAATTTTTTAAAGTAAGTCGAATTTTTTCATACGCCCACGAAGCAGTATTGATTACTTGATTGATTTTTGTTGTACAGGAATAAAATAATGAGTCTGGGTGCCAAATCAAATATGTATATGACAAATGACTCATCAACTCATTGTTTTAACTGCTTCAAGAATTCCTTCGTTTGAGCCGATGCGTAGGAAATTGCATTATCGTGAAGAAGAATGGTTTTTATTTTTTGCTTTTTTCACAAATTTTTCAATGATTTCTGACAAACAAATAATCACGTACTATTCAAAAATGATCATCCTGTCACTCTTTTGTCACTTTTACCACTTGATCCATAGAGGTAAAGAAACAGACAACCGTTTTCTTCGATGTGCTTCTTCCGCGAATAACTTCTTCTAGATTTGGCTTGTCTTGGAGGACCCATACAGTTTATTGCTGCTTTGTTTCGGGATCATATGCGTAGATCCTTAATTCGCCACCAGTGTGGATGCTATATACAGCATTTCAAGCATCTTAAACGTATTTTTCCAATATTTCTTTTCACCAATCAACACTAGTCTTCTTTTTCTTCTTTTTAGTGTTTGTCAAATTATGCGGTATCCAAAGTGAATAAATCTATTTTAGGACCTAATGCTCAGCTAAGATCTTATTGGTGCTTACCAAACTAATGTCAAAAGATATCTCAATTTTACGATCTGTTAATATCGATTTTGTTTTTACAGTTCATGCATAAAATCGATATATTCTGGCTAAAGAACAGATTTTAGAAGATCTTAAAGGAAGTCATCCTGAAACGAACGTCAGCCACGATTAAATTCGTTATACCAGTTTTTTTACAGTGCAATATAATGTTGCATTATCACAGTGTAAAGAACTAAATTCATCGAAGCACACTTGTCTTGATAATCTCCATAGAGTAGTCGTGACCCGTCGCCATCCTGAAGGTTGCCACCTTCAGGATGGCGATGGGTCACGACTACCTTCAGAAGCATCTCCACAGGATCGGCCTTGCCGATACTCCCCTCTGCCCCCTGTGTTCTACAGGCGAGGGTACAGCCGAACACCTGGCTTACTGTGATGCTCTGGAACAGGCCGACGACGACTTGCATGGGCGGGCTGGACACTACTGGGAAGCACGGTGCCAAAAGGCCCATCGGCCACGGGCGGGCGTTGGATAAAGAAGAAGAAGATAATCTCCATAGAAAGTTAGGAAAAATAATCACACAAAAATGTTCACGAACTAATTTCATTTTTTGCCCAAAATGAATTTTGCAGATAAATATTAATAATACTCTAAAATGGCAAAACAGTCTAAAGAAATTACGGTTAAAAATATCAGATAATCTCATGGAAATGGCAGTGATCGCATAGCTATATTTATCATAATTAAGGCCAAAAATATAAGTAGAAACCTACTTGAGTATATATTTTCACAACTTCATCAATATGTTTTAAATCTCATTAAGATATAAAAAAATCTCGGTTATGTAAAATTGCAGTTCTTTGAGTCACTCATAATTTTTAATGAAGCATTTTTAATTGTTAAATTATTTTTAAGAGAATTTCTAATTTTATTTTCTCTATGGCTTTTAAAATTTTTCATGATTTTTTTAACTATTTATATATGCCACACCCTGAGAAATTATATAAACTAAACTAATAAGACCTTCTAAGATAAAATTGTTAGAATAAATAATTTATTAAAAATTGTTTAATTCCTTTCTAAACTTGAAATTAGAAAATTCGTTTTTATAGGTAGATCTATCAAAGAACATCCTGTACGACCCAAGAAATATGTTTATCAGCAGAAAACGAAAATATTTCCAGGGATTCACAAACATAAAAATAGAGAAAGGAAATTACCAACTATGTGTAATACGAGGACACCGAATATTTCCGAGGAATTTACACCTGGCTTACATAATGCTTTGCAACAAACCCAAGGAATTTTGAATTATTCGGAATTTCTGTTATTTTTGACTCACTCTCGTGGACTTAAACATCCTGGTAAGAACTTAAAGCATTATATCAAGCGATGGGATAACATACCAAAAAAAGTTGATGGTGTAATCAATCAGCTGCAAGGTATTTTGAACTATTTCTATGCTGGAAGGATTAGAGGAAGGGGTGATCATCAAGAAGCTAGAATATTGCAAGATCTTTTAAAGAGACTGAGAGAGCATAAACGCAATAATTGTGAAAGTTGCTTTTGCTGGGAAGAATAATTATGGCTTAAAGATCTCATGTTTTCTAGTGATTGTTGACATTTATGATTTATTTTTACATGTGTTTCTGTATTTTAGTTGCAAATAAAATTACTATTAATTGATTCCATTTTGATTATTTCGAAACTTATTTTTCATTATAAACCAATTATTGAGACATTAATATTGCTGTACTGAAATTATAATGAAATATGAATTTTTATGGAATTTCATGATGAATAAAAACGGAAATTAAAAATCCAAAACAATTATAGTGAAGAACTGTTCGTAGGATGATTTGGTGTTGAATGGCAAATGTACCTACTTATTTCTAAACGGATGTTTCCAACAGTTTTCCAGACATATCTTTTTAAGAAAAGGATATGACAGGTGATGTAATTTGATATGTAACCGGGACTATAAAAGTGTTAGTAATCGTTTTATCGGACCATATTTAAACGTTTGTAAAAATGATTATAAGTCAAATGAATTTATTAACTTTAATCGTGGATTTATATCGGGATGCTTTTTTGTAGGAAGCCAATTTGTAAATTTTCGGGCATTCTACTGAAACCAAACTTCCAGGTAATTATTTCCTTCTCACACCAAGACTTGCACAGTCATGGTTTGACAAAATGAATGTTAAAAAAAAACTAAAGTGCCCATATAACAGTTCTAATCTATGTTAAATAGGGCACCTTTGATAGAACGCAGACTGCATGTAGTCAGCCAAATCGAATGTCTTTATTATCAATAATCCCTACTTCAACTGATACGAAGGCCTGGAAGTTTGTTCCATGTATCATCCTATGGAAAGTTTACCTAGATGTATGCAGAGAGTCATCTCGATTTAAAAATCATAATAATATATGCTGCAAAACTTTCTTAGTCCGTACTATTGGATATTAGGACACTTATAATTTGTTATTAAAAATTTGAATAACAATATAATGTTAAAATATCAGTGGTACACACACACATTGAATCAATAAAATAATTTCTAATAATAAAGCGTTTTAAATTGAGTCAGCGTAAAAGAAAAGAAATAACACAGTGACATTTTAAACTATTTCTGTAAAAGCATTAATATCTTCTTCTTCTTAGAGTTGGGTTTGTATGTCATTGGGCACCTCTGCTTTTATCAGCATTGAAAGCATTAATATAAATCCATTCTAATGAAAAATAAAGTTAAGTCGATAAATAAATGTTTTATTTAAAATGGTAAAAAAAATAGAATTTAATAAATATTTTCAGTAATTCTCTTCCATAATTTACACTGTGGCCATTAAAATTGTAAAATCATAAAAGAAAGCACATAAAAATATATGCTTATTTTACACAAACCATATGACATAAAGAAAAAGTGATTACCTTAACAATCAATATGGGCCTTACGGGGGTGAAAAATTTGTCGAGATAACTGCTATCCCTAGCAGCTGAAAAGGGTTTTACCTGGATAGGCATTGAGCCGAACTGAGTTTGAAAGACAGAAACGAGAGACTCATTACACATGCTCTTTCAAATTCAAGAAATATTTTACCAACCGTGGCAGCTGGTGAAAAGTGGCAGTCCAATTTCTAGGATATTTTCTGTTGGTGTTAAGTCTGAAAATCGTGTAGGACAGGATAACAGTCGAACATCATCTGTATTGAAGAAGGTCAAAACAGGTATACAATATATGCTCTTGCATTATCTTGTTGAAAGATGGCGTTTCGCAGGCCTTAGAAATAAAATACAATTATTGGCCTTAAATTGTTTCAAATATAGTAATTCCCCGTTAAAAGTATCATCGTCTAGAATTAGAGAGTAACTTAATATGCACTTAACGGCAACCTATATCATTTGAAGCGTCTGCAGCGTAACTGGTAGTATACCAGACAAAGTAAAACCTATATCATTACACTATATGCACAGCCTTTATGACTACATTGATTGCATCTCGGAGACAAGCACTTTGTATTATTACTTTGTAATATTTTTATTTTTCCTAAAACTGATACACTGAGTATTTAAGGTTTTATTGACTCAAAATCTCACTAGGAATTAGACTTTAAATTGTTGGTACCGATCTAATTAGACTTCGTATACAAAAAAGACCCATTAGCGACAAACAAATCAAACTAGGAATACAAGTATTCATATAAGAAAAAAAAATTTAACATTCATATATCATGATTTTACTTTGAGACGTTTTCTCCGTCGTTTACTCAACCAATAAAAAATTTCTACTCCTTTTTAATGTTAAATAACACTTTCTTACGATTTTAATATGCATATTTTTTTTATTAAAAGAGCTTAATTTTATTCTGAATTATTTTATATTGTTTTACACAATGGTGTATTTTTTATTCACTAATTTATACATTCAAAGATCTTTCTGGTTTTTAATTTTTTATAGAGCAGAATAATAAAAATTATATTTGATTTAAATATATTCCTCTATAAAGATTTCTTTCAAGTTAAAAAACACTTTTGTTATAAATTGTAATAATTAAAAAAAGATGCTAAGTAAGTAAATGTAATGAATACGTGCTAGACTAAAAATAAAACTCGATAATTTTTTAGTACCACAAGTCAAGGCTTCTTAAAGTCAAAATTTTTGAACAAATCCATCGTTTTTAACAAAACAATGTTACTTGAGGGACAAGGGACGTTAAAATTGGCAAAAGCATTCATAAATCAGTTACCTGAATTCACGCGCGCGCGTGTTTAAATTTTACCCGAATATATATTTCAAATAATTTACTAAAGTATGGAACTCAAAGCTTAATTTATGAAGGTATTTCTTAAAATTAAAAAAAAAAAACATGATTAAAAAAATTTAATTTTCTCTTTTTTTGTTTCACATTTTTAATAATTTTGTCAACTTATAATTATTTCTTGCACCTTAACTTTTTTTTAGAACTTTAAAATTTTTTCTAATTTTTTTCTTTAGTGGAAACACATACTTTTAAGTGTGGATTTTAAAAAAAATATCAAATCATTGCCTTTTTAAAATATATTTTTTACGAAAATCTGATACATTTTTAGAAAAACAGCAGTAAAATGTGGAAATATTTTTTTCAGAAATTAAGACATAGAAAAAATAATGCACAATTAGTTTGATGTATATTATTGTTAGTGTTATAAAAAATTTCAACAGACCTTAACAAAATTTGAAACGCGAGGAAAGTTTTTATTAAATAATAAAACATAAAAATATAAATATCTCTTGAATTATTGAAATATATGAAGCTACAAATGAAGAGCAAATGAAATCGATAAAATAAAAATAAATTATTAACATGATTTTAAAGGGAATGTGAAAATGTTTATCGATTATTATAATAAGTGATTTTAAACATCATTGCATTAATTTACTTTTTTATTCAACAATTACTAGCTTGCGTTTTCCCCATTTGCCTACATTATTACACCCACCCTCTATTTAACGTCATTGGCCACACTACTTTTGCAGACAGATCCTTTAGGTTTGTATTAAATAAGAACCATCGCAACTATACACCAAATATGGTTACAATATACGTTGCAACTACAAATTTGGTTAAATTTTCCAACCACTTTCTAATGTATAAAAAAATTATTATTTTGTGCGATATAAAGAACAAAACAATAACGTCATCAAAACTTATTAGGACAACAGACTAGAATTGGTAACATATCAACTCGCAGAACATTTATAACTGATAAAATGAAGTGCAAATCACTTCAGCAGAAAGGTTAACAGAACAGAAACAGTTAACATTTTGCGCAATATTAAAAAGAGAGAGAGAACACAATTACGTATTCAAAATTTATTAAGATAACAGGCTAGAATTAGTAACATCTCAACTCGCAGAATAATTATAACTGATTAGATGAAGATCAAATCATTTCAGTTTGATGATAAAATGCATTTTATCATCAAACTGAAATGGTTTATTGATAAATTGCATGCATATTAAAGATATTACTTATTTGGACTTGTTAAATTGAACTCCATCTTTAAATAATGGAGAAACACATAGATATAAACTATGAACATGCTATATTTTTGTTTCGGCTGCCAGAAAACAAAATTCAAATTGCGAAAGAACGAATTAGAGAATTCATATCCAGTTCAAAAATTATACGAGAAGAAGTTGTTTCATCTGGATTGATATAGTTATTTAAAGATTATGACTCTGTTCGGAAAGCTATTTCGAAAAGGAGTTTACGCATTGAAGGTAAGGATTCTTCTATACAACTACTTGTAACCCCTTTAACAATTCATGAAATAGCATTCTTCTTGAGTACTAAGCAACTAGAGCCCTTGATAAAGTCATGAGGACGAATTTATAAAATTTACAGAGAAGAAAAGCCTTTGGATAGAGACAGTGATGTATAAAACAAGACTGATAATTATCGAGTGATATTGTTACGATCTGAGGAAGATGGTTTTATTCCACCAAAATTTGTAAAAGTTATCAGTGGAAAGGAAGATACTAAACAGTCGCGAAGTATCGATTAAACAGTCAGAAACGAGAGCATTATTATAATCCAAAGAGGAGTTCAAGAAAATATCATTACATAAGAAGTCTTATGTGGTTCAAGAAGTTTCTTCAAATATAATTAATACAAAAAATAATAATATGATTTCAAGCCAGAGAAAAGCAACCGAAGAAAATTTAATTCAAATACTTAAACATCAAAGGAATAAATTCAACAGATTCATCTACGAAACAATCGGCATCTAGAAATCTGGGTAAAATAACTAGCTATTTCAAACCTCTTAGATCTGAGCAGAAACCAGAACAAAATAGTACTCCGAAAAAGTCGAACGACGAATCATCCGATTTCTTTGGTGAATAGTCTGCTTCTAAAAGTTATCTAGATTTTAAATTGATGATACTAATATGGAATATCCTTCTCTTAGCTAAAAAGGTAAATGTAATTCTTTTATCATTTAGACCATTTACCACTGTGCATTGTATAAGACAAAATCAGTAACTAAATATGCAGCGGTATTCAACATATATGTTGGTTGGTTGTTTGAGTTTTCTGGCGCAAGGTCCAAAAAGGACAAGTAGCACCAAAACATGTGTGTGCATACTTTATTTTTTGGAGTACTTATTTGATAAATTACAAAAAAATAATATTATTACATAAAAAATAATATTATTACATATTTTTGAAATACCGGAAACTTTTATCATAAATGAAAACCCCAAAACAAAAATTTAGACAAGTGATTCTCAACCACGTTTAGTTCCTGTGCTTTTTCTGTGTTGCCAAATTCTTTAAGTTCACTGCCAAACTTTATAAGTGTATAATCGTAGAAAAATTATGGTACTTTTTTTAAATTAATTGAAGTACAATTTAAAATAAAACTGTTATTTCGACAATTATTCATAATTTTTGCGGCTAAAAACTGCTTTTATTTCGATAACTGTAACTTTTCATGAGGAAAAATATTTGATGCCCATGAAAAAATTTCATGCGTTCCCAGTGTTCCTAAGGAAGTGAAAAAGAAATATAAGTATAATTTTATTTCTTCTTTTTTACTAACAAATTGTGCCCACACTTCGTATGCAACCGTTTAGAGAAGCTAGGGTGCGTTATTCGGATTTTTTATCAGTCGTTAAAGAATTCTTTGTTATCGTCGAGTGTATGTGGTTATTCTAATTTATTTTAGGTTATGATAACAGATAAGAGGCAATCTTCAGCTCTATCTAACATATATGCATATATGTACATATGCCATGACGACCATATGCACGCAAAAATCTTAAGGCATTTTGGTGGAACTGCAAGAGAAACCATACTTCGCATAAATAATAGGATATGGGAGACTGGCCTTGTACCTTCGCAGTGGGTAATACTCAGCTCAATAGTTATAGGCCAATATCTCTCCCTAGTATCCTTGAAAAAACTATGGAGAGGCTAATTATCAACTGGCGTAATTGCTTCTTGGATGATAAAATATAATTGCGGTAGAACAAGCTGGATTTCGGAGAAATCGATAGACAACTGACCAGGTTACTTGCTTCAGCCAGACCATTTAAGATGGTCTAGACAAAAGACATTCTTATAGCAGTTTATATTGATATCAGAAGTGTCTATGATATGGTTTGGAGAGAGAAGCTTCAATAAAAATTACTTAAAATCGGAGTGTGTGGGAAAATACTCAGTTGGATAAAAGCTTTCACTGATCAGCGCACCTGCAAAATCATATTTGGAAAGGAATTATCAAAATTTTATAATTTACAAACAAGCCTCTCACAGGTAGCAGATTTGTGCTGTTCATTATATTTATTAATGATCTTGTTTCTGCTTTAATGTCTATTAAAGATGTTCATTGTTTGCTCTTTGCTGATGACCTTATCATCTGAACACAAGCATCTAAGAGAAGTTTAAAATCTACAATTGAAAGTAAACTTAACCATGCCCTTGCTTTGCTTTCAAACTGGTGTACAGAAAATAATATGAGTGAATCTTCAGAAAACCGCTCTCCAGTCTTTCTCATTAGCTCATTAGGGATTCTTTCTTGAACTAAAATACAATAACCTAAGCTTCACATACAAATGAGTTTCTTTACCTGGGAGTAACATTTGACTCAACAAGTTGAATTGGAAGACATATATTGAATCCATCTCGGATTGCTTTCTAAAGAAAATACCCATTCTAAAGCGCCTAGTGGGTTTTCATTGGAAGTATGCTAGATCAACGCTAAACATCACCTACAAAACTTTTATATTACCTTTAATTACCAACTGCTGTGAACCACTAATATCGATCAAAGTGACTTAAGTGATCAAATTATAACGAAGCTTGAAGTTCTACAAAATCAATGTCTGCGACTCATTACTGAGGCCATTAAAACGACACCTAACAATGCGTTGTTGCTCTGATCAGCACCGCATCAATAAAAGACACCATCGAAGAAAAGGCTCTAATCCTATTTGAGAAATTACTAAGAACCGGTAACAGATCTTGAATCATTAATGGTCCCAGTTCTGGAAATCTAAAGACTGAAAATGGTTTCATCCAGTGTGTTCATAAGATCAGGCAACTTTTAAATCTCACAGTTTATGTTCAGGCAATCATTAAACCATTAAACGCTTTAAGTATCCCAGATTTTGAAATAAACCTAGATCTCCAAGGCAAGCTGTTCAACACCCCCAGATGTCTTCAGACAATTTGCTTTGGAAGCCATTGGTTTGAGGTATTCTGAATCAGAGTGGCTATATGTCTTTACAGATGGTTCCTACAATGATATTCAATTGTTAGCTGGTGCAGGTGTACATTCAAAGTTGTTCAATCTCTATGCTTCTGCAGGTGTCTGTAGATCAACATTTGACGGAGAGGCTGAGGCAATCCGAATTCTAGTAGCTCTTCCAGATGTTTTTGACAGAGTGGCTCTGTTCTCTGATTCACTAGCTGCAATTCAGACCATAAGTTCACTCTCTCCCCCATCTTAGGAAATCCTTCACATCCAGGAGCTCTTGGAAATTTTGGCATCACAAAAAATACGTCTTGTGTTCCAGTGAGTACCTGGGCACTGTGGCATCTATGGAAATGAGCAGGTGGACTGCTTCGCAAAGATGGGCGCAGGACTTCTCCAGCCAAAACAAACAGAGATTTCCTAACACACTATAAAGCTACACCTAAAACAAGTTTTTATAGTAATTCAAGCTTCTATACTACAAGAAAGGATAAAAGCCAAGGAATGGAAAAACGACCTCCTGAGTATCGTTGATGGTCCACGTCGTGAAATTGTGGCACAATTTCGACTCCTGACGCGTTACGACTGTCTGGCTGAACACTTAGCATCTTAAATTCACCAGACTGTCATTTTTGCAAATAGGCAGAGCCCATGAATAGGACCCCCTTCCACCCCTGTGCTGCATTGCATGGCAGCTCTCGCTTTATTGGCAAGCCAGCGAACTTCTGGGGCAATGACTCCGGTCATCTCGTTTACTTTATGTATTGTATTCACCTGTCCTGTCTTCATCTCATGTCTATTTTGTGATTTTTCATGTGTTTTATTTGTGCTATTCCATTTATTTGCCCTGTCATTGGAAATAAAAAATATTAATATTTATATATATGTGTGTGTATGAATGAATGTATGCATGCATTTATTTATATTGATATACCCATAGTTAGCACATGCTAAAAAGAACTGAAATGGGATTCAATAGTTAGCCATTGCTTTTTGCATCGAAAAGTACTTGTTACAAAATATTGTCATCAGAATTAAAAAAGTGCTGGAACAATTCGTTAAAATGATTGATTTTATAAAATGAAGATAAAAAAGTTGCTTATATAGTAATTTATTCAAAGCTATGGAAGATAAGTACGTATCCTTGTTACTACATATGGAAATAATGTGGTTGTTCTCAGGAAACGTTTTATGACTTGGGCACGGGTTAAAAGACGAGATGAAAATATTGTTGAAATAAAAGAAAAATTGTGAGTTTATTCATTTGTTGGAACATGAAATATGATGTACTAAATTAGTTTACGTATTAGACATTTTTTATTAACATAATTTCAAATATGCAAGTGTCAAAAGAAATATATTAAGCTGAACAGATAAACCGGAGGGATTCCCAAAACAAATAACTTTATGAAGAATGAATCTCAAGAAAGCACTTCGGAAAAGTTGGAATCAGTCCAAAAAGATTTTTATGAAACTATTCGTAAAATTGATAGTCGCCATTATACAGTATTTGATGAGAGAATTATTCCATAAGGAATAATTTCTAAATTTAGATATAAAGAAATGCCTTTTGTTTGTATGAAGAGATTACTGTAATTCACTTCTTCTGCCTAAACCTCGATCGCGTGTATGATTTGTTTGGGAGTAGCAAGAGGTTTTCTCTTTGCTCAAAATGCTGGCAATAACAAGCATCACCTCATCACATTTTAAATAGTCCTTTACTGGACTGTGGGTGTACATCCGCAGTCCCCCTCTTCAAGTATCTGATTTCATTAATGTGTTAATGGTTTGATTGATCTGGTCTGACTCTATCAGAGCAGATGAGAGATTGGAAGAACAACAATAGGTATGAATAAATCGGATTGGGTTCGAATGCATTTGGGATAACGAATACTGGTGCATTTAAATTAACTTTGAATGTGAAGAGAAAAAATCAATTTCGCTTTCTAATAATCGAAATTGAATTTTAAAATATTTGGAATAAATATTTAATTTATTTTGAATTAAGATTAGATGCGATTATCCAGTGATGGCCAAAAAAGCATTGAAAGTATTATTACAAATTCCTACACTTATTTGTGTGAATTCGGATATTCAATATTAACAAACAAAGAAACGAGAAAAAATTTTGAGACTCTTAAATGTAAAAGACGATGTGGAGGGAGTAGCATTGTTATTCTTCGATCAAATATAAATGAAATTTTTGTAAAACATCATTTTATTAAAAGTATTCTTATTATTAGCTTGTAATTAATTGTCACCTTACTCTTGATTATTAAAATTTAACAATTAACTGTCACAAAAACTTTATAAAGATACTGTTGCTTTTGTGTTTCATACATTATTTTATTTTAAATTCAAGATTATTATCATGAACTATTGTACAAGAGAACAACTTTTAAACTTATTATTAATTTTGTGCGCTGCCAAGTTTTAAAACGTTAAAAATGTGCTGTAACAAAAAAAAGTTTGATAATCACAAAGTTAGACGCTTTATGTACAGTATTTGTACATGAAAAGTCTAACGTTTTGTTCTGGTGTTTCATTTAAACTAAAAATGTTTTATAATTTATCTGAGAGATTAGAAATCCAAAAGCAGATATTTTTTTTTTTTTTTTTTTTTTGCTGCAATAAAACTCTTGCACGCTTTATTTATCGTTAGCATTGGCATGACAGATCATTGTGGGTCTATGTCTTCCTCAGAAGATTTTCCAATTCTGACCTGTTCCCAGCAATTCAATATCCAGTTCTTTACTTTTAAGATGGCAAGATCCTTATCCACACAACCTTTCCATCCTTTTTTACGCTTTTCTCTTGATTTTTAAATGAAATTGATTCCATTAAAGAATCTTAATACACCTCGTTCTGTTCTCATTCTTACTAGCCCTGATATCTCATTGTGCTAAGTTTTATGGATTTGACAACATCATCTCGCTATTAAAATTCTTATAAATTTCAAAATTATATCTTTTTCTCTAATTCTTATTATAGAGAACAATACTAAAGATGGTTTGCTGGACCTTCCTTTTTTAAGTTGCTAAGGTCTATTTTTCTGAAATAATAATCAAATTTGATTTTATTAGTATCTTATATTATAAAATCTTGGTCTTTCTTTTTATTTAGAGAGATTATTAGCTTAAAATTTGTTGAAACTATGCAAAGTGAAAAATCCAAGTAATTGTTAGTAGAAAAGAAGGTTCAAGCTAAGTGAGCAACTTAAATTTGCTTAGTGGCACTACAAAATTACCATCATATATTAAAGATTTTTTCATCATATAAGAAAGACTTTGGGATTTCTTCTGTGGAAGAAGGATATTGCTCTGTGATGGTGGTGGGGGGATTTTTTACAAGTTATGGGAAATGTGTAGCCTTGACAAAATGCTATTATATATGAGATTTCTGTAATTCTCAAGAATACTGATTGATATGATTTGTGTAAGTAATGCTGTAAATTTTTGTACACACCAACAAATCTGATTTTAGATGAAACCAAAACAATACTTTTTCCTTTACAATATCTGAAACACCAGTCTTTACACGCGGGGTGGTGGAAATAGGAATATAGATAGAATTTCGCTAGTTTTCAAGATAAATTGACGTACTTGCATATTATCACGTAAGAATAGCCAGATTGTGCCACTGAACCTATTAACCATCAGCTACTTACACCAATACCACTAAACGTAACATCAATTATTTACACCAATACCACACTGAACCTATTAACCATCAGTTACTTACACCAATACCACTAAACGTAACATCAATTATTTTTTTGTACTTTAAAATAGAAATACTTACAAGTGAAAAATCTAACTTGTGAAAAATGAGGAATAGCTGCAGGAGCTTGCCGTAAACGAAACTCTATACAAAGCATAAGAGAGATACAAAGCATAAGAGCCTGAGAATTAATGGTGAGACGGGAAGACTTTTTATGTATGTAAGTCTTTGTTTGATTCATAAATTATTGATTGCTCCTAAAAGTTTGATTGTAGTGTTAAAATTCAATACACATTAAAGATTTTTTCGCTTGTCTATTTTTTTATGTATCATAAAAAATCATGTAGAATATATATTATCATATACTGACCAAAATATTTATCATATCATTATGTGACCAAATTTATCACACTGAACATCAGTTATTTTTTAGTGTGTAATGAAACACTTTATTTCCTTTACTTGAATTGGAGCAAGAACATTTTTTTCTAACTAAAAAAAATTAAAAATATTTTCGATTTTATTTAAATTTTAAAATTATAGTTTTCAAGATGTTTCCTGTAACTTCATATTATGATTTTTATGTTGTATTGTTTTATTTAAATCATTTTAGAGCTGTGTGTAATTGTGTATGTTCTGACAGAAAAAAATATATAGCGGAATGAAATTATTGTTAAAACATATAACTTTCTACGTATTATGCTATATTTCCTGAATAGTAGTCAATCGTTAATTTATTTTTTATTTTTACTTTCCTTCAAAAGAAATGTGCATCCTTATTATCCAAAGAAGTGTTAAGTAAAATGTCATCACATAAGAAATATCATATGGTTCAAGAAGATTCTTCAAACATAGTTAATGCAGAAAACACTAATATGATTTCAACGAATGATCCTAAAATACTTCTCTGTATTTGCATCACGGTATCAACGAAATTGGAATGAGAAATTACTTCTTTTTCTTCTGGTTTACCTGAAAGTTGTTCACGAAACCAACAATTTTACAGCTTTTCAATTAATATGTGAGAGATAGCTAAGGTTACCATGCGATGTCCTACTGGGGAGGAAAACAGATGTTGCTTACTCGTTATTCCAGTATCTTGAAGATTTGCAGGCACGTTTGAAGAAAATGTAACATTTCGTCCGAGAGAGAAACAACGTCCTAACAGATTGCATGGAAAATCGAAATTATTTACAATCAACTGTCTAAGCATATGAAGAAGTTGATAAAATTTGGCTTTGGAATCCGAGAAACGTCGTAAGGAATTGTCACTTAAATTACAAACATGCTGGGATGGACCCTTCAAAATACAAAAATGAATTAACAACACCTTGGTAAGGATTCAAATAATAACTTTTTCTATGTTTAAAATCATACACTATGATACATTCCCCCTATATTATGCCATAACAGCCGAGCTGGAAGCCAAATGGTTAGCGCTCTTGCCTTCCATTTAACAATTCCTGCTTTCGAATCCTACCTTGGGCATGGATATTTGTAGTGGTTCAAAATCCACTTTAAACATAAGGTATCGGTCTAATTAATCATCATATGTGCAAAAAATGACCATTGAGTGACAATCAAACCAAACCAAATCCATATATCATATTTAATAGATTAACCCTTTATTGACGTTTATAGTTGTCCGAGACGCGTAGTTTCTACAGAGATATATTGTCACGAAAAATGTCAGTCTTGTAAATATATGAATGAGTTTCTATTTAATTATTTGGTTTAATCGTGCTTTCATCGTTTAATTTGGGAAATCATTGTCGAAATGATGTTCTTTCTGAGAAAATAGCGTGTTTCAAAGCTGCGAAATAACTTGGAAGATCTAAAACATTTGGTTATATATTTTTGGCAAAAAACATAAGTGAATATTCTCGAAGTTTCGAGTCGACTGGTCAGTAAGGACCTAGTCACCATAGTCTTACTATTCGAATATTCTATCACTTCCAGGGCCTACACCGAAGAGGTATAAATCAACCAACCAATGCAGTGAGTTAGTTGAAAGTGAAGCAAAATGTCAGTTAGGTGTCTAAATCATCGGCTCTGAAAGTTGCTGTGATTCTATTCTGTGTTATAAAAACTGTATGGAATTATAGCATGTAAAAAGCTGTAAGCTGAAGTAACTGCATTCTTTTAGACTGAAATAACTATGAATAAATTGTTTGTTTAGAAGAAAACTAATCTTAATTTCTTCTGCAGCATCAAATCTTCATTTACATGCAGAATAATTGTAACAATATATAAAAATTGATTAAGAAATAAACCATATATAGATTGATTTTAAAAATAGAATAATGCTTTATTATGATTTTGTATTTACTTTTGTTGTTCAAAAGCTTTAAAAAATAAAGGAAAAAAGAAAAACCAATTGTTTGGATTCTATTTTTCTACACTTACAACGCTCGTAAAAGGGTTTTAGAGTTACTTTTAATTTTTGAATAGTTGTTGAGTTTAGTGTGCTTTTCTATTTACTAAGTGCATTTTTTCCAAATAAGCAATCCCGATAGAAAACAATATTATGTTTTCTCACATAACATTATCTTTAAGAGAATCCCATTTGCTAAATTTCTTGAGAATTTTTTTGTTCAGAAATTGAAAAACACAAACATTTTTGCCTAAAATTCTTGAAATATATTTTGTAATTCTCTACTTACATTTCTTTTAAATTTCAACTATCTCATTTTAATAAAAATGTATTGTTGTTTTTCATACTTGAAAATACCTTTACACAGTTACTTCGATAATCTTTTGTGTTCCATAATAAAAAAATTAGATTTTTTCTGGCTTTTGGATATACCTACCCTCCATTAAAAATCAATAAGAAAAATCTAAGAATAAGTACTAAAATTTCGATTATTTTATTACAAAAATGCTATAACTTTAAAAACTAAGCTTGCAAAAAATAATTTTCATTATGAATGTTAATTGACATTAAGTAATTATTTTAAATTTTTAGTTTTAAAATTATGTGATTGTTGTAAGGATGTGTTTGCTTCTTTCAGTTTTTTACTCTTACTTAAGAATTATTTAAATAAAAACTATCAGGTAACCAGAAAAATTCTATTGCTTTTAGATAAGGCAATTTGCCATAATGCACGCGCACTAATTATTATAAAGCTACCTACGGTATTTTCAGATACATAATATACAAGGCTTGATTACGAGGAAGTTAGATAGATTTCGATTAATTTGTGAATTCGGAAAAGAGATTTAGTAATGATAGTAAACAAGGACATTATTAAAGAATGCTTGTTATGTGTGTAGAAATTGGGCGCAAATTCTGCTAAAGCATGCCAAAAAATACACTTGGCATTCGAAGACGATACAGTTATTAAACGTACCTCACAAAAGTGGCATCGCAAATTCCGTTTCGGTGATGAACCACACCAATATGCACCATGATCAGGTGACGCAACAACCTGGAATAGCGGTGATTTGAAAGTGCTATCGAAAAGGATACTTCCCAAAACGTGTCAGGAATGAACAATTAAGTTCCAGGAACCTTGATGAAACCATTCGTGCTCATTTGAAAACTGGGAAAGAGTGTAAGTTAAGCAAATAGCTCCTTCACGAACTAACTGAATGCAATAAATTTCAAATATTATCCTTCTCTTCATTTATGGCAGAAAATCGAGTTGTTTCTGGATTATCAGCTAAAATGTGTTAAAAAATGGATCAAGTACACCAGCAACAAGCGCTCACCTTATTGGTTGTCACTACCAGATCACATTCCCAGGATTGCGAAGGCTCCACCCAATTCCCAGAAGCTGCTGCTATGTGTATGGTTGAGATTGGCTGTCACTGTAAATTACAGAATTCCTTAAATTTGGCCAGACCATTAATGCTTCTGTCTACTCGCAACAACTGGAACGTGTGCAAGAGTTTCTGCTTTAGCACTAGCCACCATTGGTGAACAGAAAAAAAGTTTCGTTCTAGCAGGTCAATCCAAGACCACATTCCGTAAATATGACTAGTAATTTGTTTGTTACCTTTGAATGGGATCTCCATTTTCTTTTTTATTCCACAAAAATCTAACCAAGTGACATCATTTGTTCCTTGCGCTGGACAATCACATGCGAAATAGACATTTTTTGCTTTTAATTACTGAGCATATTATTACAGCGGTATGTATTAGCTTACAACCATATTGGCAAAAAACTGTCTCCTGCAATGGATACTTTGATAAATAAAGTCCGTTTGATCGGACCAATACTTCTTGTGGAATTTTTATGCCACAAAGCGACACAATGTTTTTGATTACCGATATATATTATTTGCGTTATTAATTTTTCTTATGTATAATTAATTATTTTTAATCTGTTGTAAATATGAGTTAAATTATTTATTATATGAAAATTTGACTACATATGATATATATATATATATATATATATATATATATATATATATATATATATATATATATATATATATATATATATATATATATATGAACTCTTTAGTAGATAAAAGCGAGTCTCAAAATTAAATTAATGTAAGCCACTCAACTTCAATTTAGCATGTTTTTAGTTTTTGAAGAAGCATATTAAAATAAAATCCTTTCCTACAATAGTCGTCTTATTACCCATTGATGGTCGTTGTATCAGATGAAGAATAGCATCAATATATATATAAACAGTTAATTTTTAAATTGACATCTTGATATAATATATCTTACCAGTATTTCTTAAAAATATTATTTGTTGAAAAAATACTTCATGTTGTGTGTGTATATATATATATATATATATATATATATATATATATATATATATATATATATATATATATATATATATATATATATATATATATATATATATATATATATATATATATATATAATCAAAAAATATCATCACTACATAAATGATTAAGATACTTTATTTACATTCTACATTATACAATCTCGTACAGAACAAGAAACAAGAAAGATAAAAATAGATATCTCTGACATAAAATTCCTTAATATAGTATTAATGAAAGTGTATTAAACGTGAAATTAAATATACATTTATTTTAAATTAACTGTACAACAAACAATTTATCTTTCCTTCGCAAAATAAAATATAATCAAAGTATGATAATGAGGATTTTTTAAATTTTATTACATATATAAATGACCACAGCGCTCATTCAGGTAAATGTCAATATCTTTTTTGATTCGTAAATATAGTTTTAGTTTACGCTTGGAAAACTATAATAATTAAATATAAAAAATATCAATGGTATGGAAATAATCAGAAAACTTTGTCGTTTTATTTTAATAATATAATGTATCATGACTTAAAATTTTGAAATACAGATTGCTGAATGTATATTACTTTTCCTAACTACCTCATGGTGCTATTGAATATTTTTAATTCATATACTTAGCTATTTTTTTATTAAATTAACTAAGGGCAAACTACTGGCGTAAAAATACAAAGTATTCTATGAATAAAAAATAAGGCTTATTACGGTTAAATAGAAAAAGGCAAATTTTAGAGTTATTTATTATAATAATAAATACTTGTTTCTATCAAATTTACAACGAATTTTTGTTTTTAGAAAATATGAAGCAGCAACGGTTATTTCAAATGAGAATATACAAAGAATATGCTGAAAGTACTTGAGAATAAAGATTTTAAATATATTTATCAAAATATCAATAATCTACAAAACACTTCAATTAAGGTTATCAAAAGAAAACTAAATTATCTTCAGAACTTACCGAGAGAAAGATAAAGAATCATTTCATCTTTAGTATATATTCATTGCACTGTAGCTGATGAAAATAACTACTCGTTTTATATTTTTTGGAAGTTTAAAAAAAATGATATTATGATGATAATTTTTGTTTTTAAAAAATATATATCTGCTTATAAAAATATTTTAAAAAGATAGAAATTATAGTACTAGTATTTCTTTTTTTAGAAAATGTATTTTCCTTTAAAAAAAAAAAAAAAAAAAAAAAAAAAAAAAATTTATCCCTTTTTTTACATCATTCTTTTTAGAAGATTTAAGTAATTAGTCATTAATTTAAAGTACACATTTTCAGTAATTTTTTATGGGTGTTTCATAATTTTTCTCCAAGAAATAAGTATATAATTTAATAAAGAAATACAGTGTATTTTAAAGTATTTGTTTAAAATATAAGATAAAATATTTTAAAACATACATATATACCTAATACTGCTTAAGATTTCTTGGATGAATTCCAAGTAACTACAACTGTGATAAATAAATATAAATATATATATCCTGAGAAAGTTCGCATCATTTGAGAAAAAAAAAATTAGAAAGCTCATCTCTATCTGGTTTTGTAATGCAGCTTCACAGGTGGGAAGAAATGCGGCTCGTATCGTGTATGTTGAAATGCATTCGGGTCGTCACCCACTTGATGTCAGTAGTAACGTCGATTGGCTCCTGCATTGTTCTCTCCACATAATCCACTCGACCTTGGAAATCTATGAGTATTACAGTGTGTGTCCTGAAATAAAAATATTAATTATACATTCTTATACAAAATAAATATGAAACAATTATGCTCAAAATCGGTATAGTTAGATACAATCGAAATACTTGCGACATATTTGGAATTTTTAGTTTTTGTCCGAAAATTATTATTATACTCACTCAGTTGAAAGAAATTTCAATGTCACCCACAAATGCAACAGTAAGACAAATTTTATAAAATACCAAAATTTTCGCAAAATATTATTTGACTCATTTAAATTTTTTGAGACTTTTAATTACTGCAATTTTGGACATATTTGTGTTAAAGTTTCCCTTCTTCCATTGTCTTTAATTTTACATTGATATAAGTAAATTAAATTGATACATTGTGTTTAATGCGTTTCAGTTAAAGCTACCAGGTCTGTAACTTTAAAATGCGGATTTTTTTCCCAGTAGATGGCTCACTAAGCCTATAGATGCTGGTGTCATAACCCATATATCATTTTGTAGCTGCGACAGCAAGCTTCAAAACGCCATATTTGTTTAAACGTTTAAGAGTTAGTAGCATATTTTTTTACGGTGGTAAACATGTCGAATTTCGAGTCAAACAAAGAGCATTTGCGGCCCGCGCGATTTTCTTTTTCAATCAGAAGAAAGAAGCAGCGGAGGCACATCGAATTCTTGTGGAAACATACGGTGTACATATCCTATCTTCCGACACTTGCGAACGGTGGTTTAAATGATTCAGAAGTGATGATTTCGATGTCAGGGACAAAGAACGTGTAAATCGACCGAAAAAGTTTGAAGACACCGAGCTGAAAGGGTTATTTTATGAGGACGCAAGAAATATTAACAGAGCGATTAAATGTTTCTCGTTGCGAATTATGCGTTGATCGAAAAACGATTAGAATGGGCTCGAAGGCATGGGGAAGTGATTTTGCTGCATGACAACGCACCTAGTCACACAGCAAAACTGGTCAAATACACTTTGGTAGCACTTGGATGGGAAATATTACCCCGCCCGCCGTACTCATCGGACCTTGCTCCTTTCGACTATCACCTGTTTTCATCCATGGGACACGCACTTGCCGAGCAGCACTTCCATTCTTATGAAGACGTCCAAAAATGGCTCGACGACAGGTTTGGCTAACGCGACGTTCAATTCTTTTGGAATGGCATCCATAATTTACCTACTAGATGGCAAAAATGTGTAGAAAGCGAGGGCCGATACTTTGAATAAAATATATCTTTCCCATTTTTTCTAAATTGTTGCGTATTTTTATTGAAAAAATCCGCATTTTAAAGTTACAGACCTGGTAAATATATTAGCATATATCAGTTAAATTTAAATAAATTTTGTTTTTCGTGAAATTTGAACGTTGATTAATTATTTATTATTAACACCACCTGTTGGAAAATCTTAAACTTAACTCGTACAGGCCTAATAATGTGAATCAAAATCTGATTGTGATCAAACTTTAACCAAACTCGTAAATGGGGTTTAAAATCTGTGGTTGGTTAAAATTTTGAATATCTGCAGCATATACAAATTCCAGTCACATTAATGTGACTACCACATATTTTCGACGTCGACGTTAAATGACCAAACATAGAAAGCAGGTGTCAGAGCAGTGCAGTTGATCGCATGTAAAGGTTGTGTGAGTGATTCGGGAAACATTGCAATCGCTAGCTTAATGAAGAAATGGAGCGATTTATCCAACGTCCTAAAGAGCATGGTCATTGGCTTTCGGAAGTAAGGAAGTAATTCTGAAACGGCTAACTTTATGAACTGTTCATGTGCCACTGTGGTAAAAGTATAAGGTGCATGGTAAAATGGGACTGTTTAAAATTAGTGACGTGGCAAATATACCACGGGCCATAGATAACAGAGATGAAAGACAGCTGCGGAGATGGGTTCGGACGAATAGACGTGCTATCATTAAGCAATTGATCCCCAATATGAACCAAGGGACTACCAGCAGTGTCTCCCAAACTACTGTTCAACGAACCTTACTGTGTCCTTCAGGGCCTCAGAAGCAGACGCCTGGTATGCTGACTGCTGTTTATCGGTGACGAAGGCTGGAGTTTGGTCACGAGTACCACAACTCGAAGTCCACTGAGTTGCGACAGGCAGGATTTTTCAATGGTAGGATTCTTCATATACTTACTCTTTATGGACAGATGGACGTTGGCATATACGAAATGAAACATCTGAAAGCAAATACACGGCAATCTTGCCGGAATCGTTCAAGTTGGAGGCGAGAGTATTATGATCAGGAGAATGTTTACCTGGCATACTCTGGGTTCCCTCATCATTATGGAAGGCGTATCTGCCTTTACGAACCATGTCCACCCCAACATCCGCATCGTTTTTCACAGGATGACGGATATATCAGCAGGACAATGCGATTTGTCATGCCACTGGCAGTGCACCTATGTGATTCGAACACCATCAGGAAAAGTTTACGTTCTTCACTGACCAACAAATTCATCTGACTTATATATATAAGCCCAATATAGAATCTGTGGGACCATCTCTATCGAGTTGTTTGCGATATGGATCCTCACTCGCGTAATCTAGAGCAGCTGACAACGGTACTGAAGTCGGCAGGGCTTAACATCCCAAAGAACACCTTTAGAAACCTAACTGACTTTCTTCTTTTACATCTCGCTATAGTCCGCTGTGCGCGAAAGGTGGTTATTGTGACATTTGACAGGTTGTTACATTAATGTATAACTTTTCACCAAATTTAATGTCCCACTTTCATGAGTTGCATGATCCCAAAAACTTCCAATTTACTCAATCTGAAGAGATGTTTTAGAAATTAGCAGTATTTGCATGGAGGTATATCAGAAAAATGTAAAATTATCTGCTTTCAAACTTTTTTTAATGCAAATATTTTGAGAACATTAACATTTTTGTTTTTCTTCATAATAATGTTGTATATAGCACAAAAATATTCAAATTCATCTCATGTGAAAAATTCCTCTGAAAAAAGAAGTGAGAAATCTGTGGTTTTACGTATGAGTTGACAAGTTAAATTTGGTAAGAGAATTTAGTTTGAAATATAAATTTATTCGCACACTTTAATAGAGATTAAGAATTAATGACATTACGGATAGCATTTTCATTATTTTTGAAGTGCGTTTTAACAATAATTCTTATAATTTTCCTATTAAAAAATAATTTTCAAATGTTTTCTATTTTCTTGATGTGATTGGAGAATTTCTGTGGTGGAGTTTATTCTATGTTTCATTTGTCATTAATCTTAATTACAAAAGTTAAGAATACTTTTCTGTAAATATCTAATTTAAAAATTAACATCTAATCTCTCAAGCTCCATAAAATTTTATGAGAACATAATATTTCTTATAAAATGAATTAACTTATGAATTATTTATTTTAAATTAAATGACAAATATTTTTAAGTGTTAAAAGAATTGTAATATTTCAAAAATTTCATTACAAGTGTTAACTTCAAAATTTAAAAAAACATGTAATTCATTTTTTCAGAGAAAAATAATAAATTTTCTAAAAAAATTTAACTACAAGAGAAATAAAAGGTTTAGTTATAGTATTATTAATTTTAGTTTGTGGTTATGAATTCATATTCTATCGAGAGATGGCAGCACTATAAATGATTCACTAATGTGCATGATAATTTTATATTTATTTGAATATCTATAGTAGTATAATAACGGAGAATAAATTTCAGTTCAAACGCATTAACTGCAATTACGATCTTTAAAAAGGGGATGTCAAGACTTTAATATACTGTAACATAAATCGGAAACAAATCAAATCAATAAGTTTTGCCTATTATAATAATAAAATTTATAGTTACTGTAGTTGAATGTATAAAATTGCAGATTTGTAAAATAAATCTAAAAATGAATAAAATTGCAATTCAGAAATTATTTGTTTTTAATTTTATTGTAAATAGTATATACATTTAAAAATATAGAGCAATACTGAAAACATAAGTCTGACTTAGTGCAAGATTTGGAAACATACGTGCATTATTTATATTTTTACTATATATCCCGATTTACTTTTACTTTTCATTTGATGAAAATGCTGTTTCGCAGCATGAGAAGAAGTTTCATGTATAGATAAGTTAAAACCAAATGACATGAGTTAGAAAAACCTCGCAAATTCTCTTTGCTTAGGAAGTTATAAAATTTTAAAGTTAGGGATTCTTCACCTTTCAAATGCATTTCCGATCGATAGCGAGTTATAAAAAGGGGGAAATATTCGCTGGTTTAGGCAAAAGTAATGTCTTTAAAAGCTTAAAAAAAGTAACGTTATTTTCTTAAAAACCTCATATAGAGAAAATGTACAAAGAAGATGGCATACTATACTATATACATATACTCATATAGTGAGAATGCACAAAGAAGATAGCATACTATACCATACATATACTCATATAGTGAAAATGTAAAAAGAAGATGGCAAACTATACTACACATATACTCATATAATGAAAATGCATAAAGAAGATGGCATCTAAAGATATTTCTATCTCAACCGTTGACGCATAAAAAACAATTTTAAAGGAAAGGGAAAAACCACAAGACTCTGTTTATTTAATGAGCAGAATTTCGAGAAGCAGTTCATTAAGGCATAAGGAACTTAACAGTGAATTCAAGTTAGCATTAATTATATTTTAAATTAGATACTAGGACTATAATAAAAAATTCGAAATCAAACATAGCCTATGTCTAAAGTTAGCGAAAATTTTTTATACCTATATAAGTTTCATACTATACTCCACAATTACCAATTCAGCACTGGACAAAAATTCGGTGAAGCAACAGAATAAGAGTTCTATTTATATAGATATTTATAAAAATTTTAAATGAAGAGCTGTGTAAGTCTTTTATAAGAGCTTCAAGAAATCAGTAACTTAATTTTACATGATAGTAAAACAGAAATATCATATCTGACAACCTTAATATTGAGCTCACATAATATTTATTTTATCAATTATGGAATAATTTTCGTGTCAGCTTTGTTGCTGTAGTTTCTCATCGCCGTGACAAGCAGTGCTGAATCAGATACATGAGTTCATTCACCCTGAAGAAGTCCAAATCAGCTTTAATCTCAATAAGCTGCATATGTACTTTGGATCATCGATTCAATAAGCTGCCAATCCACACTTAATAAGCTGCCAACGCACTTAGGATCTCGGATTCAATGGTTCTGGGTAAAAATTCTCCGTTTGACTTGAAAATCGAATAGCATTGTACTTCTAGCAAAAATGATTAAAATGTTACTCTCAGTGTTTGCTTTCCCCATTGTCTTTTAAAAATCTCATTCTAGTTAAACTATGTTACTCAACTGACAGTTACAAATCATCTTTTCATTCTGAGTTATAATTCCCTCAGCAGTACTTAATCTATAATTTATCAAGTAACGAAGGAGGGTAAAGAGACATGGGTTAAATTTTGTCTAGTAGAGAATAAGCTAAATTTATATTTATTGGAAAAAAATTCTCGATAAAAGAGCATAACTTTCCTATTTTGATTTTTTTGAAATATTTATTTCAACCGGACGAAATTTGTAATCGATAGAATCATTTAAAGACCTTTGAGGATTTGAGGCTAAACTATATATATATATATATATATATATATATATATATATATATATATATATATATATATATATATATATATATTCTGGGACCTTTTAGTCCACACAGTTTGTGTGATTTTAACTTTTCTATTTATTTATTTTTTAGTTCCTTGAAACTTTTGGCTTGTATAGCATTAATTCTCTTACACCTTTATATAATCGGCTTTGCAGAACGTTAATATAAGTGATACATACTGATGGTGAAAATGAAATGATGATTTATAAATATTATATTCATATGCGTCTAAAAGATACAAATTTTGAAAATTTAATACTTCTAATTTATCAGCTGCAGCTCGTGTAGCAAGATATTTTACTTGTCTTGTGTGAAAATGACAAGCAAATGTTTGGTACTATGCTTACATGTTTTTCACAAAGGATTTCTTTCACTTGTATCAACGACCATTGTTACAAACATGAAAATCTTTCAGCTTAAATTTAGTGATTTAATGTTTCTTTCAATTTAGCTTACCGCAAAAATATTTGGCGAATTCCCTCTTCTGAGCAAACTGTTATAAAACGTGTGAACTTTTACTCCACATATAGAATTATGAATGTCAAAATTGTTATCATTTTCTACATATTTTAATTGCTTTAAATATATATATAAAATGATGCTCTGACCTGTTCGGAGACACTGCTTTATAATTTTGACCTTGGGCTGTCATTCTAAAACTCGACCTTCACATTCAGCATAGAAAAACTAGATGCATTGTTTTTGCTCGAAATCAAAACATAGCCAATAATTTATCAATCAAAATATCAATTCTTTTTAAGCTAATACCACTGTCTGGTCATCGTACTGCTTAATGAAGCAAAACAATGTGAAATTTATCAATATTAAGACACGCTATATTCTTTTTGGCTTATTTTATAGATACTTCTTATAACAAGGAAAACGGTGCATTGTATAATTAATCTTTAATTATAGATTTTTTACCGTATTGGTATTAATAAATATTACGATCCAAGACTCTCTCTCTATTTACGGTAAATAAAAATTCTCGCTATTCTTATGCTACTTTTCTGTTTATAAGCAGATGCCAAATGCAATTTAAACTAAGTTTTTTTTTTTTTTTTTTTTTACAAGTCTCAAACACTAGTAATGTCACACTTTCACAACATCTTGACCGAGAATAATCAAATTCTGATTTGGACAATGTTGCTAATATTTTAAGATACGATGTTGGAAAGTGCAAAATTATATGTGAGATATGAATAACAAAGGATAAAAAAATATGTTTTTCTTCTTACCTTGACCCGTAAACTCCTAATTCTGGTTTTATAAAAATAGCGCTTAATTCTTTAACATATTCTTTTGGTCTTCCTTCGGTGTCTTTGTCAAGTTGCTCATCTGGATAATGCCTAAATGAAGAACAAAACAATAAGAAAAGTAGGTGGTCAGTGCATCATATATACAACTAAGAAAAATTAACATTGCTTGTAAAATTATTAGAAATAATTAAATTCAAATAATTTTAGATGTTTTTATAAAGATTCAAAATTATTTAAATTTATTATTATTGTTTAAAGAAGAATTATTGTGAAGAATTTGAAGATTATTATTAGTTAGAATTAAAGAATATGAAGATTGATATTTGAAGAGAATTATTTCAAGATTTAAAATTATTTGAATTAAAGTAAAATCTTTTTTATGAATGAATTCATAAAAAAAAAGATTTTACTGAAAATATATACAAATTAAATATGTAAATATATGTGAAAAGTTTTCAATAAATTAAGATACTTAAAAATGAAATATAATTTGGTTCTGAAACGTATAAGGTGTGAATTTCCATAGTAAGTATCATAAAGTTTAAAAATAAATACGTATTTAGCTTATTAATTAGTTAAGATCACTGATTCAGATTAAAAAGTAAATTAAAAAATTCACCCTTCTTTTGAAAAAAATGAAATGAAATGAAATCTTGTTAAAATTTAATTTCGGTGTTTACTTCTTGTATTACATAAATAAGACCCTTTTCTATGCACAAAAATTTCAACACTTGGTAAATATTACAAAAATTTTACAATATAATGTTATTAGGTTCAATTAAACAACGAGTATAATTTCCACAAACATTCATCTTCAAATTTTCTTTATAATATGTACCATTTAATTTAAAGTTTTTACTGAAGTAAGAACCAATTTTGTTTACGATTTTTTTAAGAAATTAAAAAAATTATTTATTCAAAGTTATGTGAAAAATCCAATAATTGTGCGAATAACGAAATATAAAATAGTTTTTAATACCTGTATAATAAAAGTCATTTTCATTTTGACCTCAAAAATTACTATTTAAATTTCATCGAAAAAAAGCAATAATAAATCAATATTTGTTTTTATAATGAGGAAGGCGAATTATCGTCTGTTCTTGTGTATTTTAGTAGAAATCAGTTATTTTAATTAATTTAAACCATAAACATGAAAAACAAACACTTTAAAGATTACAAAAAGCTGAATAATATTATGAATAACATTTATAAATTAATGTTCTAAGCTGCGGAAGGAAGCATAATGAAAACCAATTTTTATTTATGAAGAAAAAAAGCACATTCAGTTGGAAATGATATAATTGATCAAAATTAGATATACTCTAACCAAATAAATTTTGAGACTGTATTATAGATGAATGCAAGTGAAAAAACTTTTGCGTACTGTAATGAGAGGACTATTTGCATAATCCTTTCTCTCTCATTATATATTTAGTAATTTACATTACACGTGTTCCAACTTTTTGTAACATTCTCTGAAATGCATCACTTAATTGATCAAAAGAGGCATTCTTTCAAATGAGTCATACCAATTTTTCAAGAAGACTCTAAATTGTAATAATATATAGGTTCATAACCTAAAATCAACAAACACATTAGCAGTTTCTAATGAAATTCATCTCAAAATTCAAACTTTGTTAATTTCATTTCACACGGGTGAAATTAATGAAGAATTCAAAATGTTTACATACAGCTATAGTTACTAAAAAAAACTCATTGCTCCTAGGTTTTTTCAATACGTTTTCCTTAAGCAAATACGTCGATATTTGCGATATTTCTGTTTACATTCATACAAATTTCATTCCATATATTGTTCTTTAATAGCAAGTATTTCTTTCTCGGATAAAATATAAAATATGGATTCCAAAAAGGGATTTTCAATCAATATCAATTAGTGACCTCTCATTGAAAAATGAATGTCATTGCCTCGGGGAGGTTGGACTTCTACCTGTTGATCCGCGGAAGGTATTTTATGTCCCTTCCACCACCCACTGGAGCAACAAAGGAGTGTTAATATAAGGTATGGTAAGACCGTGATTTCAGCACATGGAATGATTTTGATTTGACTCCAAATGGATACGACACCAAACCAAACCAATCAATATCAATTCAAGCTTGGTTTCCATTTTAATATATGATTATGAAAAGAAAACGATCTATAGGCATCGAAATAAACATACTGTATCTGTATTTTTGTGATGTTAAAATTGTGTAAAATTAGTACAATCAATAAATAACTGATACACAATAAATAGAAATGTATAATTGTCAAATTAAAATAATTTGTAAGCGAAGTTAATAATAGTTGAAGTTCTTTAATGTGCTTTATATTTGAAAGTATTCACAATTTATTTAAATAATTACCTTTCATTGTTGAAATTATTTTGTTAAAATCACAGAATAATTAGGATGTATACATACTAATTGCCAAAAATAGATCCGCATAAGCAATTATTGTGCTTATAGTGTAAAACTGGTGTTAATCCTTTATTCTACTTTTTTGAGAAAAAACACGGTTTTTTTTTTCTTTCTTCCACCAGATAGAACAACGAGTGACTGGTAGAGAAGTTCAAATACTGTTTCACACAATAGTTTTCAACTGGTCTCTTATTAATAAAAATTCAGGAAAAAAACATTTATATTTTTAAGAAAACCAATCAAAATATAATTTACAAATATAATTAAATTGGCAAAGTCTTCCAAGAATTCCATTATTAATAATAAATGCTGTAGTTATTCAATTTTCTTACATGATACTTAGAATTCTATTTTGTTGTCAGAAAATTATTTTCCAGTTTACTTTAGAGTTATACAGTGGGTAAAAAAAGTAATTGCACAGCTACATTTTTGTTAACGATTTATAAGAAAATGCATTAATAAATACAAAAATTGACATTTTTAAAAATAAAATAAGCTTATTCATTTAAATTAATTACAAAAAATACAATGACATTAATAAAAAACAATTTTTTGCAACAATATTAAAATATCTTATGTCAAAAAAGTATTCGCACACTCAACTCAACTTTAGCAAATTTGCATATTTATGCTAATTATTGAACAGTCATCCCGCAGTAAATAACATACGTAAGACAACAATAAAAGGAGGTATAGTCGAAACTTTATCAGTTGATTGTCGATTTAAAATTGTAATGGCACCAAAGAAATCTGAACTGCCGATTTCGTTGCGAGAAAAAATTTTTCTCTACGTGAAAATGGCCTAAGTTATCGAGAAATAGGTAAAAAGTAAATGTTTGCTTCCCTATTGTTCGGTATGTTATAAAACGTCATAAAGAAATAGGATCTGCATCAAATAACTTGCGCTCTGGACGCCCTAAGAAAGTTCCACTGCGAATGAAGCGAAAAATCATAAGAGAAGCTCGAAAAACCCATTTGTTAGTGCAATTACATTAGCCAATGATGTCGCTTCAGCATGTGGAGCTCAAATCTGTGCCCAAAGTATTCGAAATGTCCTGCACGATGCACAAATTTATGGGAGATCTCCAAGGAAAACACCTCTCATTACTGAACGAAATAAACTGAAGAGACTTGAATTTGCTAAGGAATATATCAATAAGCCAATTGATTACGGAAAAAATGTCATTTTCTCCGAAGAGAGTAAGTTCAATATCTTTAAATCAGATAGAAGGAAATTAGTTTGGAGAAAACCTTGTACTGCTTTTCATATCAAAAATGTGTTACCTACAGTTAAACATGGAGGAGGTTCTGTTATGATTTGGAGGTTCAGGGCTGGCAAAGGAGTTGGTAATTTGTGTTTCATTGATGGGAATATGACAGCTCGAACCTATATTGATGTGTTGCGAGAAAACTTGTCACAAAGTGCAATAAAATTGGGTATCAGTAATTCTTACTATTTTCAGCAAGACAATGATCTCAAGCACACTGCTGGTATAACAGACATATGTGGTAGCTTTATCATGTACCTAGAAAACTTGCCACTCCACCACAATCACCAGATTTAAATCCTTTGGAAAATTTGTGGAATTCTTTGGATTTAAAAATAAGAAAAAGGAAGATTTCAAGCAAATCTGTCCTTAAACAAGTCCTTATTGGAGAATGGTAGAACACTGACCCTACTGTTACAGAAAATTAAATTAAATCAATGCCAGAGCAAGATTGCTAAAGTAATAGATGCTAAAGGAATACATACTAAATATTAATTATTTGAAATTTGCTTACATATTTTATCATTATTATTTTTTGTATTCATGTAAGTATGCAAATACTTTTTTGACATGAGATATTGTAATTTTGTTACAAAAAAGCATTGTTATTTATATTATTGTAATTTTTCTATTTGTTTTGGATGATTAAACGTGTTCTGATTTGGTTATACCACTTTTTTATTTCTTAATGCTTCTTTTTATGAATTGCAAGCAAAAATGTAGGTGTGCAAATACTTTTTTTACCCACTGTAAAAATAAGTTTCAATTCAAATTTCATACTTTTATACCGGTACATCATCAAATGAAAATAACTATCAAGCAACATGTTTTTAGATGTAATGTAAAAGCTCGCGAAATTTTAATTCATCGTTAAAATTGTAACACATAAGTTATAAAATATTACTTCAAAGGAAATGACGTTTTTAAATGTCATTAAAATAGCATAGTATTTGTATAATATCATGAAATCGAAGATTTTATTTCTTCTGGGAACACTTGAATGATTTTTGTATTCTATGGTAATAACGTAGCAAAATTATCTTAAAGAATATAATAACAATTAGCTGAATAATCAGTTAAAAAAATAGCAAAGACTTTCACAATTGCATGACTTGTGATCTATGATCTATGCATATATTTATTAATTTTCGAGACTACTCGCAAATATTTAACCACTGTGTCAATTCTGTTTTAGAAAATAAATTTTGTTGCCTATAACAAAAACTAGAAACAAATATATTGTGATGAATTTATTAAGTTTGGAACTATCATTGTACAGGTTTGAATTTAGTGAAATAAAATTTTATTAATAGAACTATTAACATAAGGGCATTTATTCTATTAAATATATCAATTGAAAACATTTTTATAATCATTGCATTTATTTTAAAACTAATAATGAATGTTCTAGACTCTCTTCATCAAGCTCATTTTTTAATTTTCTATGTGCAAGTTTACAGATCTCAGTATCATTTAGAATTTTAGAATGGAAAAATTGCTAGCAAATAGAAGTAAACTCACTAAGCAAAATATTTAAATGACAATAATATTTTGACTTCTAAAAGTACTTACAAAGTATCATCTCTGAGAACCTGAAATATATCGGATATCAGTTCTTCTTTTCGGGTGGTAAAAGGTTGACGAGAGGTCACGTCTTCGAACATTCTTTTGGCGGCCTCCACTTTTTTCCAAGGATGCGACGGAGAACTGTTACCGAATACATGCACACCTGATTAAAGTAATACAATTTAGGTATTAAGTTACCATTATTTTGAAACTTAAGTAGAATAACATATAAATCATATTACAGCAAAAATTTTAATCAATGGCAAAATTTTATTTTACCTGGTGTGAGGAGTACAGGTCCACCAGTGCTATCATTTGTATAATACAGAGCTGTTATATCCCCTACCATTGGCCTATTGAATTAAAAATAAATATCGTTTATCAGTTTAAATGAAATTTAAATTCATAATAAGCTGTCATCAAATTATTTATAGCGACTACATTATAATATTCAGTTATAGTAATTTTAATAAGTTTATACTGGTGTGGAAAATTATGAGATTTTTCAAATTCGATCAATTATCTCCAGAATTACTGAACCGATTTTAATGAAATTTGATATGGATGTACACTGATGCATTACAATACAAATAATCACGCAACAGTTATAAAACACGTTCATAAGCGAAGGTAAACCTCGATCATTTCCTATTCTGCAACAGCGGTTGCAGAATAGGAAAAGAAAATGTGTTAATAGGGGGTATGGTCCTCTCTTGCAACTATACAGGCATTACAGCATGATTTCATACTCTAAAATAAGGCAGTTTATAGCATCCTGTGGCAATTGTTCCTACTTGTACAACAACCCCTGTTTTCAGGCCCTTCAGAAGAGCTTTATTTCGTCTTTTAAAATAAACTCAGCGCCAACTGCGCATCTGAAAAGGCGAATATAGTATTCCAAGACCTCATCCCGATATCTCACAGCAGCACACTGCCTCTGTCATAGACATGGAGTGGTATGCGGCCATTTATCATGATACTTGGCCATATCATTAAATCTTTACCGCCTTAATGATGGATTTCGTGGGCATTGGAGGGAAGGTAGAGGGTCCTTGGAACCTACGGCAGTAATCAGTGGTTAGGCTGAGCCAGGACTTATCAGTGAAGAGAACGGCAGCTCACTGATTCATACTCCAATCTCCATGCTCTTTGTACCATGCTAAATGGACTCTTCTGTGTGTGGAAGTGAACGGGACGCAAATTGCAGGTCTTCGTGCAAACAGCCCTCTCTCATGAAGTCTTCTGGAGACAGTCGCCCTTGAAACTCAGATTTCGGTGACCGTATATAAGTCTCCACAGAGCTGACAAGCTGTAGCATCCCCATTATGCCAGGCTAGAATCGACAAATGGCGATTATTTTCGGCCGTCATTGCTATTTGAGAACCTTAGCAGACTTTCTCTCGATAAATCCGGCTTCCTAGAGCTGTTCCCGTAAGTTGCACACGAAGCTGGGTGTTAAATAAAACAATCAACAATTCTTGACTTTAGCTGCTTCGAGAATCCCTACAAATCGCCACATCATTCCATCATCTAAACGTTGGATATAACTCATTGTTACTGACATAATTTAAATTCAATCTACTGCTGCACAAAAACACCCAGAAATTCGGGGAGGTGTGATAGCGAACGAAAAGCGTATTTTGAACATATGCTTATAAAGTCTGTTCCTCTACTGGTTCTGCCCTCTACATATTTGTACGCTTACGCATTCGACGTATATGATTTTCATCTTTGTCTCGAAGTAATGGCTTTATATTTCATTCAGTTCTTTTGAAAAAAATCCAAAAATATACAAATTATCTTAATTTTGAACATGAGTGTATATAATATTCATTTAAAACACTAATCTTTCTATAAATATTAATTATATCAAAATAAGGAGATCTGAAATTGTTATAGTTTGACTAACATAAATTTTATTTTCATTTATTGAAATTGTAGAGCAAAATTTATGTTACGGTTTCGTTTACATGCATTTTGTTCTCATTTTTAATAATTATATTGTTCCATTACAATCAAATAACTATTATTAATAAGTTTAGAGTAAATTTCAAAAGTAAAATAAATAATAAATAATATGCAGTTAAATAAGAAAATATTTCAAATTAATGAAACTATATTTTAAAATAATATTAAATAACTGTTATGTACAATTTAATATATATATATATATATATATATATATATATATATATATATATATATATATATATATATATATATATATATATATATATATATATATATACATATATATATACATATATATATATATACACTCATGTCCATATATTAAGGATAATTCAGAATAACACAGAAATTGAACTCTAAATTAAAAATTTCACAGGTAGAATTATAACACACATCTTGAAGAATAATATGCAAATAACAAGAAACCACCAGAGGGCGCCGAGAGTACATCAAAATGACGAGAGTTTAAGAGAGGGGTATATAAGGAATCGTTGCAAACAAGTATAATTGTTTACAAGCGCTTTAAAAGCCTTTCAGTTCAATAACTACATAGTTATGGCACAAAGGAAGTATTTGGTTGATGTTTTACATGGTAGAATTATCAGCCGTTTGGAATATGAACGTACCCAGCTGGAAATATCCGAGGAATTTGGAATCGCCCAGAGTGTCATCCCTAGGCTTTGGCAACGGTTTAAAGATGATGGTAATGTGAGTAGACGTTATACACCACACGTCGACCCTGAGTTACAGTGTCGAATGAGGACCAATATTTGGCAGTTACTGCCAAAAGAAACAGATGGAGCACAGTATCAGACCTGTCTCGTCAGCTCTCTTCAGCTATCGGTACGACAGTTTAAAGGCAGACCGTGTACAGACGCTTAGGGCACAATTGGTCTATATGCTCGTATGCCTTTCAGATGTGTTCCACTTACCGTAATTCACTGTCGCCTGCGGTTAGCCTGGAATACAGAGCATGCATTGTGGACACCCCAACAGTGGTCTTGTGTGATGTTTTCCAGCGAGTCCAGGACTAGCTTTCAGTCAGATTCTCGCCGGACTTTCATATGGTGAGGGTAAGGTACCCGTTACCACCAAGAGAACACCATTGAACAACACAGTTACGGTGATGCAGGATTGCTCGTTTGGGGAAGAATTATTCTGGGCTCCAGAACTAACCTGAATGTTTAGAATGTAACCATTACAGGCCACATCTATCGGAATGTCATTCTGGAACAACAAGTACGTTTGTTTCGGGGCACCATGGGTGCAGAATTTCTTTTTGTGGATGAAAATGCCCGTCCTCACCATGCAAATATTGTAGACTTCAATCGGAGGATATCACCCGTTTGGACTGGCGAGCATACTCACTTGACTTGAATCTAATAAAGCATGCTTGGGGCATGCTTGGCCGATGAATTGCAACCCGTTAACCTACAACATGTCTATAGGAACTTCGGAGAGCATTGCTTGATGTGTGTGTGAGTGGTGTAATATTCCCCAAGATCAGATCGATAATTTGATACTTAGCATGACTAGGCGTTGTATGGCCTGTATTGCATCGTCTGGGTGGCATGCTATGTATTAACCATCATACCAACCATGTTATAGTGGTTTTTGTAAATAGGTTCTTTTTTAAAATTTGTTCCAGAGAGTAAAAATCGTAAATTTTATCAATGATGTCAAACATATAGCAACTATTTTGCTCTTTAAATTTTGCTTAATAAATAGATTTTACAAAAAAGTCACACTTGTTTTGCTTCTGTCTCTTTCTTTGTCTGAACTTGCATTATCCTTAATTTATGGACACGAGTACATGTATGTATATATACACTACTGGCCATTAAAATTGCTACACCAGGAAAGTGGCATACCACACACGCGAAATTTGCATGAGAGGTAGAACTTGCTGTGATGTGCAAATGATTAGATTTTTAGCACATTCATACAAAGCAGGCGACAGTAGCGACATCTACAATGTGAATAAAACCAGAGATTTGACAGCAGTTTTCTCATACTCAATTTCCGTTTCAACGTTGTTTTCGGCAAAGAAAGTTGTTTTAATGCCTCGTGTAAGAAGAAGAAATGCCTATCAGCACGTGTCTGACTTTGATCGATCAAGGATTATGGCCTACCGGGATTGCGGTTTATCGTACCGCAATATTGCTGCTCGCGTCGGTCGAGACCCCATGACTGTTAGCAGAATATGGAATCGATAGGTTCAGGACAATCATACGGAACGTCATGCAGGATCTCAGCGACCCCCTATCACTAACAGCAGAGAAGACAGACATCTTATCTGCACGGTCACAAGGGATCGCACAGCCACGCCACGAACCCTGAGTCGAGAAATGGAGTCATTTGCTAGGCAACAAGTTTCTGCTCGAACAGTTCGACGACGTTTACAGCAGCATGGATTGTCTGCACGACGACCATGGCTTCGGCTACCATTGACGCTGCGTCACACACAGGAGCGCCTTCAATGGTGTGATCAGCGACGAACCTGGACGCGGGAATGGCATCACGTCATCTTTACAGATGAATCTCGGTTCTGTATACAGGAGCATGATGGCCGCATCCGTGTTTGAAGGCATCGTGGAGAACGCGCATTGCCAGCTTGCATTGGACATCACCATACTGGCCCATCTGCTGGAGTGATGGTATGGGGTGCCATTGGATACATGTCTCGATCACCTCTTGTTCGCATTACCGGCACTTTGAACAGCAACCGTTACATTTCCGATGTGTTAAGGCCCGTGGCTCTGCCCTATCTTCGAGGCCTCCCTAATGCTTTGTTTCAACAGGATAATGCACGACCGCATGTTGCCCGTACTGTTCTGAACTTCCTTGATACAGAACAGGTTCGACTGTTACCCTGGCCAGCATGTTCTCCTGATCTGTCACCAATTGAGAATGTGTGGTCAATGATTGCCAAGCGATTGGCACGCCATCACTCACCATCCATCACTGTCGATGAACTGTGGCATCGTGTTGAATCTGCATGGACTGAGATCCCCGTACATGCCGTACAATCTCTGTTTGACTCCATGCCTAGGCGGATAAATGCTGTTATTGCAGCCAGAGGTGGCTGCTCTGGGTACTGATTTCTCAAGATCTATACATCCTAATTTCCTGTAAATCTAATCACTTGTTCTTTTTACTATAATGTATGTGTCCAATAAATATCGTTCTGTTATTTGCATTCCTTCTTGGTGTAGCAATTTTAATGTCCAATAGTGTGTATTTATATATATATATATATATATATATATATATATATATATATATATATATATATATATATATATATATATATATATATATATATATATATATATATATATATATATATAATATATATATATATATATATATATATATATATATATATATATATATATATATATATATATATATATATAGCTTAGAAGTAGAAGATAAATTTCCAACATATTAGCATAAAATATGGTGTTTTTTATTTAAGTGAAAACTATTCAAGAAATTAGAAAAAGTATTTTCATTTCATTCAAACTTGCTAATTGATTACCGATAAGTAGGAATAATTTCATAGCATAGCTAATTATGGTTTCTTAGAAGTTTTGTTTTACCAAATATTTATTGCGTTAAAGATTTTAAAATTTTCTCTAACAACACAATTTAATAAACATAACTTTTTATCTATAAAATGATTTAAGTAAAACCAGATTAGGAAGAATCGGATCAATCTGTTGTACTTATTAGTAATTACTGGTGTTCAAAAATATACATAATATTTTCTAATTGTCTAATTGCTTATATTTTCTGGTACTCTAATGAAATTAACAGAATACTTAATATTAACTATCCGATCTTTACTCCTCTGTTCAGTCAGACAAAAAATTTTAAACAAGAAACAAAGCTGCTGTATAGGCTCTAAATTATTAAAAATAACATACATAAGCATGGTATTATTTATTTTCATCAATAATAGATTAAATTAATGTACTTTAAACCATTTGAATGAGTAAAAATGCTAAAAGAAAGTTATATGTTTACAATAATTAAGTATGATTTCATCAGCATTAAGTTTAGTTGAACAAAGGAGGCATTTTTCTTTCCTTAAATTATAATTAAAGTAATATAATGTTGAATTTGTATACTAGGCAATTAAAGAAAAAATATCTTGAATCTTTCAGTATCTCGATCCTCTGGGTAACATCAAAGAAACAGAGAGGAGGATGAATTGACATTAAAAATTTCAGCCATCTTTCAACGGTTTCCATTATTTTAGTTATTTTGCAGATACACAACATAGCAAGAACTTTATTTGTTATTTTATATACTCGTATATGAAACAATATGTGTAGGACCAATTACCATTTTAAAATGTTTCTATTCAGCTAAATATGCTATTTTTATCCAACTATTAGTTGATTATTTCAGATTCCACTTAAAGAAAGTGTATTTGTTTTGTTAAATTTGTTTACATTATATTGTGTAATTTCATAATTTATAATCAATGTTCGAATGACACTGGATTTCAGAGTGACAACTGCTTTACTAGCCGTGAAAAAATATCCAGTATTTTAACAATAGTATACGGTGAGTTATTAAATGAAACAAGCCGACGTTCACTAGATTCAATAGTTGTAAAAGATTAGGGAGATAAATCACCCATTACAACGTTTATTGGTCTCTTTAAGATCATAAATAAATGATTTTGCTAAATACCCTTTTATTAATATTGTTGTTCAGTTGTGTAAAGAATGACAAAAATGCACGTGGAAACATAAATGTATATGCACGTGGAAACATAAATTAGTATAACAACATGACATTGCTATTGAGAAATACATAAATGCAGCGAGTGATGGTGGAAATCAAATAGGATATTCACTGTTTCAACATATAGCTAAATGAACCTTATTTGCAGCAACATTTACATCTCTGCTTGTGGGTTGGAAAGTTCTGAACTGCAATTCTACACCCATTTGAATTCAATGCATTTTGTTTGCTGAGGATTATTATAGTCATCTTTTGTTCAAAACGCTTAATAATCTGATTATTTTTTTGAAAATTATATACATACTGGACTTTATAGCAACATTTTGATGTTTTTCAGCAAGTAAATAGCTATTTTTATAGCAAGGAAAATCAGTTTAAATTTGCATATTTTACTAAATTATGTAGTAAAAATATATATTTTTAAAAATTTTTGAGATGGTATTTGTTCAAAAATACTGCTCAGCAATTATTTAAACCTCAGCAATTACTTTTTCTTTCAAGGAAGTTGGTGACGACAATTGGGAGGACAAGATCCAGCCAGTTCACTGATCTAGGACTTAAACTCTGGATGATTACAGACAAGCAACTACCTAGGCTGACTCATACCATGTAGCTAAGAGAGATTGTCAGGTGTTTGATAACTTTTTGTTAATACAATAATATATATATATATATATATATACATATATATATATATATATATATATATATATATATATATATATATATATATATATATATATATATATATATATATATATATATATATATATATATATATATATATATATATATATATATATATATATATATATATATATATATATATATATTAGTTGAGTAGTTACTAAGAGTGCAATGGTCGGGAGAAAATTTCCTTCCCTTTCAGATCAATGTCAAAATTGTGGGAGTGGATCATCTGGTGGTGCCATCTATCAGAGGGTTTAAAGAGCAAAGTCATACTTTCACCTTCGTGGTGCTCTGGTTAAAAGCGAAAGACGCACCCTACTGACTTAAATTAGCATTGCCAAGGCATAAAGAGCTTGGCTTGTCCAAATGTCATAAGTAACAACAACAACATATATATTTAAATTACATATTATTTACGAACAGAAATAAAGCCCCAGGTGAAAATTCATGTATATGTTTAAGTTTCAAAAATATACAATTTACGATTTTTATATCTGTAAAAAAAGCTAAAGTGAAATTTTCAAACCACTTTTTGCACAATTAAGTATACTTACTTAACATCGATTGTAACTAAACAAAAGCCATTATACATATAAGCTTCTCTTCGAAGTCGTTGCAAATAGCTGAAATTATCAACTCCACTCTCCAAGTAATTAACAACTAAAAATCCTAAAAGTAAAATTTTTATATTAATTTTCAATTATAGCTTTATCTAAAATCAATATACTATTTAACTAAAATATCACTTGTTATATACCATTAATATTGAATAATACAGATAAATTTGCCAATAAAAAAGGAAATAAAAATTATTTTGAAATATCTATGATTCTCAATGTAATTAATAAATCTAATATTAATATCCGGCACAATAATCACTTTGATGCAATTTTTATTTCTTCAAAAATAATTATTTTTTATTATAAGAAAAGTTACTCCGTTGACACAAAAGTTATTATTCAAATATAGTGTTTAACTTTTTATTTTATCAGATAATTTTTAAATACTAATTGCTCTGAAAATTTAATTGATATCTTTAATAGTAATTATATCTTAAGCCTATAGTGTATTTAAAATAATTTGATAAATAAAAAGTTTAAATATATTTAAATAATAACGTTTATGATTTTTTAACTTTTTCAATATATAATATACATATAATATTACATTTTCTCTCTAGTGTTAGTATTTATTTTAACTAATAACAACAAATCAAAATAACTATTAAGCATTATTTTAAGTCAGCCTTATTTAATATTGGATCAAATTAATGTATTAACTGATGAAAACTTGATTGATTTTAAGAACTCGTGATTGGTTCATAATCTGTTATTTTTAACGTTTTTAACTGAATGCATATCATAATAATCAAATTAAAATGTAAATAAAATTATTTATTATGTCAATATTCATTTAAAGTTAATTTTTATTCTTACTTAAATCTGTTTAGTACAGTCTATGATATTTTATGAATAATAATATTTAAATGCTATGTTAATATTCGATATTCTATGTAATAAAATGTTACACACTATGTATATAATTAATATTAATTATATACATACTGTATAACATTTTATTGTACAGAATATCGAATATTACATAGCATTTCTCTCTCTCTCAGGATAAAATATTACTGTTCATAAAATATTTGCATATATAAAGGTCATTAGTTTCAGGAGCTGAAGTTCATTAGGTCATATTTACTGTATTTGAAAGAGTCTTCTTTAATTAAGATAAAAGTTATTGAATGGAACAATTTGTTTTATTTTTAGAAATAATGAGAATTCACCTTTCTTTTACCATTCGTTCCCTTTTTTATTAGCGGAAATAATTTTTCAGGAGTTATGTTAACACAGAAAAATCCAAAGCTATATTCTAATTGCTTTTTTCTTTCATTTATACTCTCCAAATTTTTTCTGCAATCGATGTTGCTATAGTAACGACGACGAATTGTAAAAAAGGTAATTTAAGAACCAAAATAGCCCCTCTAAGTAAAGGCTAGAAAAATAATTTACTTGAGGGCCACTGTTAGAAAAAGAAAATCAACTTAAGTCATGTATAATGGCTTGTGCGAGTAATATTTTGCTGGAGTACCAAAATATTTTAATGAAATAATAAGTGTGTAATCCATTGTTTTTTATAAAAATATTTAAAAAATTTTTTTAAAAGACAAATTTATTTTTTGGGTTTTCAAACTAACTTTTTTTTAAAATCAGTCTCACTAACTTCTTAAATTCATTTCCAACAAGGATAATATGATCTATCTCAGTCTTTCCCAAAGTGGGCGATAACGCCCCCTTGTGGGCGTTTGAAACCTAGAGGGGGGCGTTAAGGGGCCCAGAAAAAAATGGGGGGCGTTGACGTGGGTTAAGGGGGCGATGGTAGATTTGTAATTTGATTTAATTTATATTTTATATATAAATTTCACTAGAATTAAAACCTACCTACTACACAATAGCGAATACTCAGTTTATATTTCAACCCTGTATGATGGTTTAAAAACTTAAAATACTTAACATAGATTTCGTAGGATAGCCCGCACGCCGTATGCGCTTACTTTATAAAATGACGAAAAGCATACAGCTGTGTAAATGCATGAATCGCCAAATGTGGTAAACATTCCGGGAGAAAAGACTAACTGCGGGAGCCGGTGCATTTATGATGTTGTGCTCCGTAGACGTACTGTCGTGACCTTCAAGAATAAGTAGTTTCGAAGGTCACGGTACTGTATCCGTTTTCGTTTGAAGAAACCCTCAGCGCTTTTACGCATGCGTAAGGTCTGTTTCGAGTTCATCAAAATAGGGTTGAGACAAAAGAGAAATGTTTACTTAACATGTGTGCTTCCGTTTTTCTGAAAAACTGGTCTGAGGAAAAAGTCCATCTCAGCGTACCGCCCCTTTCAGAATAGAATCGTCGACAAGTGGTGGTTTTGCAATACAAAAACGGACTCTACGTGGTAGCAATCGGCTGGTTCATCGATACTTGTTCAAACTTGCTCAGTACGATTAAGCGTCGAAAGAGATAAACGAGTTTGTGCGTCTTTGTCTTATTCCTGTCGGTGCTTGCTGTATTTAAAACCTATATAAAAGCTCGTAATTTTTCTTATATTTTCATTAGTGGCTTCGCGCGCTATCTTTAAACGAGTATTTAAGTTCAACACTTTATTTATATATTTTTGAAAAAAAAAAAGCCATGTCGCAAGCAAAAAAGAAGAAACGGCAATACAGTGCAGAATATATTAAATATGGATTCATAGAAAACTCGACAAACCCATCTTTGCCTTTGTGCCTTCTTTGTTCAAAAACATTTTCAAACGAAGCGATGAAGCCTTCAAGACTTCAAGATCATTTAAATAAAATCCATCCAGATAAGAAGGACAAAAATGTAGCCTATTTTCAAGATCTGGAAAAGAAGCATAATGCTCAGCCAAATGTATCGAAACTTTTTTCGATGGCAGCTAAGCAAGATGATGACGGACTTCGAGCTTCATACAATATCTCTCTGTTAATTGCTCAAACAGGTAAACCACACACCATCGGAGAAACGTTAATTTTGCCGGCGATAAAAGAAGTTATAACTACTGTGCTCCATAAACCCGCTGGCAGATATAATTCGAAAAATTCCTTTGAGCAATAATTCTGTGCAAAGACGAATTAATGAAATGGCTGAAAACATTGAAGAGTCATTGTGCAATCGTCTGAAGACTAGTCAATTTTCAATTCAGTTGGATGAGTCCACTTTACCAACTAATGAAGCATTGTTGTTGTCTTACGTGAGGTTCATTAAAGATGAAAAAATATGTCAAGAACTTTTATTTGCTAGAAATCTTGAGACAGACACAAAAGGAGAAACCATATTTAAAACACTGGAAAAGTTTTGTGATGAAAAAGGAATTCCCTTGAAGAATATTATATCAGCTGCTACAGATGGTGCTCCAGCTATGACAGGGTGTCAAAAAGGCTTCATGTCGTACTTAAAAAACAAAATTCCTGATGTGATTGCTGTACATTGCGTTATACATCGACAGCATTTAGTTGCTAGAAATTTAAGTGAACGACTGTTTCAATCATTGCAACATGTCATCAGAGCAGTCAATAAAATCCGAAACAACTCTTTAAGTGACAGATTATTTAATCAGCTTTGTGTTGCTAATGATGAAGATTTCAACAGATTGATCTTTCACACAGAAGTGCGTTGGCTATCAAAAGGAAATTGTCTGGCTCGTTTTTACAATCTGTTTGACTCTGTCATAGAGTTCTTGGAAAACAAAGACACAGCATTGTGCGAAAACCTCATCACATCAAAGAATGATATCGCATACCTGACAGACCTTTATACATTGTTTAATGATATGAATCTCCAACTTCAAGGCGATGACTTGAACTTAATAAAAACAAAAAATATCGTCGCTGCTTTCGTAGCCAAGCTGCTCTTACACAAGAAGAATATCGGCAGACGTGAGTTCCATAATTTTCCCAATTTATCAGTATCCTGCAACAACGACGACTTGCTCGTCTACTGCCAACATTTGGAAAATCTTCACAGTGATTTCATTGAAAGATTCCAGGACATTTTGAAATTGGAAATACCAGACTGGGTGTTAGATCCTTTTTCAAATGTCAACATAGCAATATCACTCCAACTGGAAGAAGAACTTATAGAACTCACAACGAACGAGGAAATAAAAATAAAATTTAAAAATGGCTACCAACAATTTTGGCTACAAAAGTCAATTCCGCAATTGTACCCTGGATTGTGGTCGATCGTTCAACAATTTTTGATATCATTCCCATCGTCATATTTGTGTGAACGCGGATTTAGCGCTGTGACAACGCTGCTTACTAAAAAGAGAAATCATTTGCAAGTTACCAAACGCGGTGACTTACGACTCTTTTTGAGTAAAATCGAACCTGATGTCAACAAACTTGTTAAAAATCATCAAATTCATCCATCCCATTAGGTTTGTTTAAAAACTAAAATTGATTACCTATCTATATTGTTTCTTTTAATTTGATTAAAATATATTATTAATATTATAAAGTTGCGTTTTAATTGCTCTCACTGGTAAAAATGTCTAGTTTAAAATGTAAGTTTAAGCACCAGAACCGATTAATATAACACACTGTAACTAAATTAATTAAAATAATGAAATTGTGGTTTTTAAGTTTTAGAAGTGTATAAAAAAATTCCCATTTTTTATGGGGGGCGATGAAAAATAATTGATTTTCAAAGGGGGCGGTAGAAGAAATAAGTTTGAGAAACACTGATCTATCTCAATTATTTTAGACAATACTTATTTAGACAACAAATTATAAGATACATATTAATAAGTATAAATATAACGAACTATAAACGTAGTTATACAAAATTTCAGAAATTAGGGATTTTTTCAGATTATTATGATAGTTATCTGCCTATGTGTCTTATATGTATGGAAACATAAGAGCAAAGAAACCTGGAGCTTTCTTTAAAGAATAATACTTATTTAAATATATTTAGCAATATAATCTGAAAAACAATCAATCCTACTCAAAAAAATCAATTTGTATTTGTTTTCTACCAAAGTAAATTTAAGATAATATGGAACAGGGTGAGTCAAAAAATGTATACACATTTTAAACCGTCATAGAAAACATAAAATATTCCGTTCTTCAAGATTCAGTTGCTGGAAATGGGAAGCTTAAAGTTCCAATTTGAAACATAAATGCTCTTTCTCACGTATATATGACTACTTTTAAACACGGTGGCCTACAGCAAAGTAAGCGTCGCCACTGATTTCGTATATTGTAGCAACGTGTCCAGTGAATGTTTCATTTATACGCTCACCGACTGAATCTCATTCCAAAGTGTGTCTAGTTTACATGTTTATATATATATATATATATATATATATATATATATATATATATATATATATATATATATATATATATATATATATATATATATATATATATATATATATATATATATATATATATATATATATATATATATATATATATATATATATATATATATATATATATATACATATATATATATATATATATATATATACATATATATATATATATATATATATATATATATATATATATATATATATATATATATATATATATATATATATATATATATATATATATATATATATATATATATATATATATATATATATATATATATATATATATATATATATATATATATATATATATATATATATATACATATATATATATATATACATATACGTTGGTACATCTCATCTTGTACTGTACTCCATACAAAAATACCTAGCAATGTAAATTCTTGAGAGCATGGAGGAAATTCTATTGATCTTCCTGCGTCTTTGTACTGGCCTAGCAAATTTTGATCCAGGTATGCTTGAGCAACATCTTGTAGGAAATAAAATTTGTTTTAACCGTATAATGTCAGGGAATATGGAAAGAGCAAGCAAATGTACTTTTTGCCTGTTACATTGCTTTCAAAGCGCAAAGTCCCAATAAGAGCATTTGCAAACAAGCAACATTATTTTATTTATTATACATTTTGCATTACTTTCTCCTAAAAATTTGACTTCCATATTTCTCTTTTTATATTTCTAACATTAAAAACCATATTTCTCATGCTTATATTGTACTATGAGAAATACGGTTTCTATTACAATTCAAAGTGTATATACAGTTTTGTTGATACACATTATCCAAATAAACTATATTTCCACATTTTATCATCAGAGTGACTATGAAATTGCTAATTTTGCTTGACAAGTCATCCTTTTTTCATACCCAAAATCCGTTAGCATATCTAGATACATTATATACACTTATCGATGTTGAAAATGCAACACCAATAAGGAGTGGCCAGAAAATTACGCAAATTTCAGGGTAGACGAACCTTACAGAGTTATGCAAATGATGTGAAATGCTCAGGTCTCTAACGCACGTACGATAAGATGTAAGATATAATAATATACATATAAGGTAAATAGTCTTTGAAAGTTTGTTCTTGTGGTAAAGGACACTTGTAATTGCAGAGAATGCCAGACCATCGTCGACGGAGTCAATTCCAGCAGACAAACGAGTTTACGAGAGGTATGGTGATCGGACTGAGAAGAGAAGGTTGGTCCTTACAGCAAATCGCAACTGACAAACACTTGGATGTCCACAGTGCACCGACTGGGGCGAAGATGGTTGGAACAAGGAATTGTGGAAAGCCTGTGGGGTGCCGTTGCTGCTCGAGTAACGTCAACACGCATGGATCGAAGCGTCCGAGGGAGGCGGAAGCGGCACCGCAAAGTACGTCTACCGAAAATCTGCAATATGTTTAAGACATCATGGATGTTTCCATATACACCAAAACCATTTGTCGTCGATTGGCTGATAATGGCTTGCTTTCATGATGTACGTTAAGAAGACTGCCATTGACCACATAACGCCAACGTCTGGAATGGTGCCGAATTAAAGCAATATGGATAATGGAGTAAAGGAAACGATGTAAATAACATGTTGACCAAGTATCAAATGATCAAATTTATAAACTTCAGTGAAGTGTGGTTCCTGCCAAAATCAGTAGCCAGAGTAGCCGCCATTGTTGGAGATCACCGTTACCACAAGCCTCGGCATTAATTCAAAGAGACTTTGGAAATGTTCTTGGGATGCAGCATACCATGTAGCTTCCACACGTTGATTCGGTGTAGCAGCTAGGGATGCTATCAGGGTCAATCGTTGAGCAACCATGGCACACATGTTTTCCATCGGAGAAAGATCCAGAGACTAAGCCGGCCAGGGAAGTAATTCAATCTGGCGATTGACGAAGAGCCCTTGGACAGTGTGTGCCATGAATGGTCGGGCATTATCTTGTTGAAATATGGCTGCGGGCAATCCCTGAAGTTAAGGAAGGACAACTGGTTCCAACATCTCGGAGATGTAGCGCTGGCTGTTTAAAGTACCGGTAATGGGTACTAAAGGAGTGAGAGAATGATATCCAATAATGCCCCATACCATAATACCCGGTGCAGGACCAGTGTGGCGGTGCATAACACAGATGTTCAGCATCCTCTCTCCACGGTGTCTCCAGACTCGAATGCAGCCATCGTGGTGTTGCAGACAGAAGCGTGACTCATCAGTAAAGACAATTTCACTTCATTCTGCCGTCCATATCCTTTTTTCATCGCACCATTGGCGGCGGAAACGTTTGTGGTTCTGCATCAAGGGTAGACGAAGCAATGGACGTCTTGTGGACAGATCATTCTGCTGTAAACGGCATCGAATGGTGCGCAAAGACACTGGATGATGCCTCACAAACTGAATGCGCTGTGCTATGGTTCGTAATGAGTGATCCGTCACTGCCATGCGCACAATTTGCCTGTCATCATGTGAAATGATGCCTGAGGTGAATGCGATTGAACATGTTGGTCCGTCATACTGAAAGGTAATACACATTCTCGGTAGGCCACTATCCTTCCTCTGTCGAACTCGGATACTTGATCAAAAAATGATCCCTGTTTTCTACAAGGCATAAGTGATTTTTTTTTGAAAAAACCCACAAGGAAAACACTATTGCCGAACTTGAAATCATCGAAATCTCCAAGCCTTAAATAGAGCTTTGAAATTGCGTCACAGGCACGCGTAATGTACGTCTGCGCTGAAATTATAATCATTTGCACAGCTCATCTCCGCTAAAGCATGTTGTAAATTTCAAGATATTTGCATGCTTCCTTCAGGGTGTTGCATTTAAGGTGGCCAGCAATGTAGTTTCTTTTAAAATATGTTACATTGTGTTGATAGAAGATGTAGAAATAAATGTAGATAGAGATGCGAGGAAATGTAGATAGAAGGAGTGTGTGTGACACAATGCTGTGCATATTTTTTCTTTACTTCCAGCTATTAGGCACAGATTAGAATTTTAAAAGAAAGTTAAGAGTCTCAACATCCTGTTTTTTACTCAGTATTGTTTTGGAAAAGAATTGTATCGCGGCATAACCATTTTTACAGTGAATTCGAATCGTCAATGATAAAATTTTAAATTATAAACCCTGTAATCGAATTCCGAAATGAAGAATATCCTATGTTGAAAGTAGACAGAGGCCAACAATCTGATATAATTTGCATTCTATTTTAAGTAGCCATTCTTAATTCAAAAACGTACGAAAATTTGGCAGCAGACCATGGAATAAAGATTTTATTTATTATTTATTACAGAAATTCTAAAACATCTAAAATTATTTTTATTTAGATACAATTGAAAAAAATATTGAAAGCATTGCTCTTTCTTTTTTAATTTCATGTTAAATCAATTTTTGCTTAAATTCTCTCAGAGAAGTAAATTAAAATGATTTCGGACAAATTATTTTTAGTGAAACTTAACCATTTTACTCCATTATTTTATCTTAGCAGGCCAGATATAGTTATTTCTGTTCAGTAAGTGGTGTTTTCAGCAGGATTATTCAAAACTATACAACAAACACAACATAAGTTGATATTTGCACGAGACCTCGTAAATGACCTTCATAAAAGAAAATAATATATTTTTGCCACATTTTAAAATTTCTCAGCTTACATTTTTATAAGCTCCTAGTTTAACACGTTAAACGTAATCATTTATAAAAACCAAAATTAATTCATTAAACAAAACATTTATGTTAATTCTGAAACAGAAATCAATGATACAGATGCAAAATATCTTATACTAAGGTAAGAATTTTTTTTTAATTTTCAAGAGATGAATATTATACAAACATAATTAGCAATAATAAGTGTGGAAAGTTGTATAGTAAGTTTTGTCTTAAGCCAGAAATCTGTGCAATAAATTAGTGTTAAATGAAATGATGCTGATAAAATAAGACACTGATCATAGTTATACTACATAGAAATTTTTAAGAAAATTATATCATTAAATATATGCACACTTAATCTATTGCAATGCAGTGAAGATAAGTTAATATTCACTTTTAATTTAAGAATTAAAACAATTTTATTTCGATAATTAATGCAGGAAGTCTATAAATTCATAAGTTAAATGTATGGGTTAAATAAGTAAAAAATGCAGAATTGCAACTTTACATAATATCGAAAATCCAGAATTCTCCATAGAAATGGTATTACTTTTTTATTGTTTAATTTTCTTTAGTGCATGAAATTATCATTTTACGAAATGTTTTATAAGGTTTATTTCATTAAATAGTTACAAAAAAATTAAAGTCCCATGAAAAATAACGGTTTTTAATATATATGGTCCTTGTATAATAAATAAGGTTTTTACTCCTATGGGATAATAGCTATTAATTTTTTCAGAAGAATTAATTAAAATATTTAACGATGAGTTTAATAGATATCATATTACTTTTTCTTGTTTTGTTTGTGAATTTTCTTACATGTAAGAAATTGGCGTTTCTCTAAATTTTTCGTAAAGAAATAAACGCTCGTGTTTATTGCATTAAATAATAATAAGAAAAAAACTTAAAATTCCAAGAAGATAATACCGTCCTTAATAAATAAAGGTTGCCTCCTAGGTGAGAGTGGTTATTAATTTTTTCAGAATACGCGATCAATTAAACTGTTTTACAATCCATTGGACAAGTACCATATATTCATTAGCGTGAAAAGAATTTGCGAACAAAACAAGCGCTTAGTGAAGGTTAACTGTTATCTGTAAAAGAGTGAATGAGGATAAAAACATAATGAAACTCTATCACGATAAAATGGTTGGAAGAATATTAATGAATTGCGTTTTGCTTCAGAACTGAAGACTTCTTAATAGCTTGTTTGTATTTGCCACTTAAAACCATTAAATGCCTATCATATTGTATTTCTTAGCATTGTGCATGAATATCGAAAATCTGCAAATTATAAATAGCATGTATATGCGATATGCTTTATGAATACTTCATCCTTTATACAGTTTTTTTTCCAACCAGATTACTAGAAATATTTTTATCAGTAATTCGTCAGAACTTTCTGCTTAAACTGCCTTCTTGAATTAATAATTTTGCAAACTTAAATTGTTTAGTCCACAAATATGCATGTATATCTTAGCTCGAGCAAAATTTTAAAAGAGTAAAAATTAATTAAGTAACTTATTGAAATAAAGTGCATATATATGCATACATAAAATTCCTTCTCGCGTGTAACTATATTAGTTGCTTGGCGCAGCTTGTCCTTAGTTGGACCTTGCGCCATTAAAACCAACCAACAAACCAACCATTATATTAGTTGCTACACAACCAAACAAGACAATTAAATATAATACATAGTATACACAGATAATATGATGTGATGTATGTAGATAAATATATAACTATTAAAAAATGTATTCCAAGTGATATATTTAATAACGTAAAGTTGTTAATAAGGTAAAACGCACTCTAGGACAACTCAAAATGCAACACCTTGAAGAAAGCTTGGAAAGTTATGTAAAATTTACACCATGCGTAAGCAGCAATGGTAAGTGAAAATCATTAGAATGGAAACGCATACTCCCATCACAGGTGATCGCAATGCCACCTGCAAGCTTTATATAAAGGGAGAAGAAATACAATTAAGGCCGTGGTAGCCTAGTGGTTAGGGTATCAGCCCTTCCATCCGGAAGGGTGGGGTTCGATTCCCAATGCCGCCAAAGACCCACCGAGTATGTGCGATATACGTGCTCGTTAAATCTGTGGAATCGAAAATCCTGACGTCGGTCATTGAGTAGTTACCATGGTCTGGAGAAATTTAATCCCCCATCAGATCAATACCAAAATTGAGGGAGTAGATCCTCTGGTGCTGCCATCTATCGGAGGATTTGAAGAGCAAAAGCTCGTACTTTCACCTTCATGGTGCTCTGATGACTGAAAGACACTCCCAATTGACTTAAATTCGCATAGCTAAGGTATAGAGAGCTTGGCTTGTCCAAGTGTCATTAGTAAGAAGAAGAAGAAATAGCCAATTTAAATATGTCAACTGCTTTTTTTCCCCGTAAGCTGTTTCACTTTGTTTCGTAAGACATTGAGCATCTTGCAATCATGTTTCTGAATTCAACCGAAGAATAGTAACTTATAGTGATTGCGAGTATCCTTCAGAGAAATCAATGATCCTGTTGAACGAAATTAAACAACTTTAATGCGGATCTGTAATTGCTTGATCCAAGAGTAAACGATGGACAAGCGAGGATGATTGCGCTCATCTCGTTCCACTACCACATGTAAGAACAGGCATATTGTGCTCATGGAAGTAGTGGATCACTCAGCCACATCACAAATTATAGCACACCACAATTTTTTACACGTCATTTGGTGTCTGTGCACCATTCGTAGCTGCATGAAATGTCCATACAGCATTTTATTGCTTAATTAACTCTTTACTCTAAACCACAGGCGTTTGTGACTCCAGTTGTGCGATGAACGATGGAAGTAAATATTTGGAAGACATTTTCTTTACTGACGAAAACAGCTCCTGCCTGCAACACTATAATGGTCAAATCGAGACTCAGTGTCTGAAATAGTTCATTATGCATCACCATATTGGTCCTGCACCAGGTATGACAGTTCGTGGTGGTATTTGATTTCAATTCCGCATCCTTTTAGTACACATTGTCAGTGTACTAAATAACTAGCGCTCCATTTCTGAGGTGCTGTAACTCATGGCCAACTAGTAGTGTTTAATTGGCCATGTCAAGCCAATGGTCTTCCCATGTTTTCAGCGCTTGACATTCTAAAAAAAATGATGAGGTAGGCTATCTATAATACCTTTCCATGAAAATAAGAAAATAAATAAATTTCCACTATATTTCCAGAAACCGTCATGCGTCATGTAGCCCTATGAGATTTGAATATAAACTTTATTTCATATAGAAACCTTACACTTATTATCTGTTGTTCCAATAATTGGATCAATTTCTAAAGAGCATATTTCTATCAATTTTATATTTTCTAATAATAATATTTTGTATGTATTATATTATAAAAATTTCCTTAAAATTGTGAGTTTTTAATTAATTTTTCCACTCACATTGAAACTATACATGTTGCTCAAAACTATTGAGATGACATGAGATCTTCGTCTAAAGATCGACTATAATTCAAAGCACAACTGAAACTACATAATAACATAAAACTAAACGGATTGAATTTAGGCAAATGAAATGCGAGCTTCTACACATTATGAGCTTCATAATATTACACTCACCACTTTGTAAAAATTGCACTATTTACTTCGGAATATTAATACTTTTAATAGATATTTATTTAACTAACACTGAAGCTCAACCACGAGTTTGCCAAATTATAATAGTGATTAGATAGAAGCTAATAAAACTGTGAAATGGAGGGAATAATCTATATTGGTGTGAATCCGAAAATGATTTTTGGACACCATTTTTGGCATATTTTTTATACAAAGACATATGAGGTTAAAACATATTGTGCTATTAAGTTTTAATGCTTCATGGTCAGAATATATATTCAATAGAAACGATTACAATAGATGGAACATTGATAAGTTTTCGGTACGCATGTATTGAATACACATCTGCGTGCCATTATACTTGTATAACATTTCATAAGTTGTACTCTCCACATTATAGAAAGTAATATTCCAAAAGAAAAAATCCAATAATTCAATCCGTTTTTTCTATATGGTTATATTGAACAAAGAAACTCGCAGAAAATATTCATTTCCTTCTTACCCTTGAAAACTTAATTGCTTGAGTTTTGCGTGACTTATAGTCTGTCCAATAAATATCCTAATTTCAACCAATGCTTATCTCGGTGTTACAATTTTTATTAACCTTTATTTTCACTTAAGGAAGCTCTATTCAATTTACATAAAGTATCTTATCTAGAAAACGTATCTCTTAAATCGCTACAATCATTTCATTATATTTACAGACTTATGCCTTTAAACAATCCCTGAACAAAAGAAAATATGACTTCCAGACAATCACTTATTCACAACGGATATTTCCTTATTCTGTCAATGGTTTATCATTCCTTATGGATATAAATTAGTAGATAAGTATTCTAATCAGGACTAAGGAGAGCAATCTATACATTACCTCGGTCTTTCTTAGTACCGTCCAAGTCAGACAAAGGCTGCATGATATTCAGGAGAGACGCCACTTGACCAGAAGTGTTCATGGCCAGCCAAGTGCCTCCTTGCTTCCCTTCCTCGATATCCATGCCTAAAAATGTTTCAAAGAAAGATACATTCCTAATTGGGTCATATTACGGTAAGATAAATCTAAATGTGAAAAGGACGTTAAAATAAATAGAGTTTTATAAAGCAGATATTTCAAAGAATTTTAGGATGGCTATTTGTTTACAACATGATGTATTTTTACATTTTATTGGCTATTTCAAACTGAAACAATTGTTTATAAAATGGGATTAAGCTTCCGGTTATGACTTATAATATATTTGGTTTTATATAATTATTTCTTTTTGAGCCCTTAAATTAAATGTACATATATAACCGACAGCAAATAGTAATGATAACACAAAAAAAGGAAATATGAATGGAAATATTAAAATCTGACTGTTGCGGCAGTTTCTACTGCAAGTCAAACAAGGTTTGAAACAAATAACTTAAGTAAATTTTTAATTAGTTTCATTGTATTGTTCCAAAACTAGCAAATGAAATTGGTGAAAGAGAAAAACATATTTTTGCTGAAAAATTAATATTAAGTTCAAATAAACTTTCAATTTTGCAATATTTTATTATTTTCTTATTCATAATATATTTATTATAAACACAATTTAACCAATAAATGAAAAAGAAAAGTAATGTAGCAGCAATTTTTATTATTGAATTAATGACACATCTGAAACTTTCCCATTCATATCTTTAAAGCGATATGCAACATAGCTTATTTCTTATAAAATTTAAAAGTAGCCATAATTCAGTTCACTTTCCATGAATTTCTTCTCACTAACATTGCAAAAAATTCAAATAATAATCTATTGACTGTCTAGTCCTTCATATAATATACAGCTTCACGATGATACTGGAAACAGTCAACATTGGCTTGATTTTTGAGTATCTTTAACGCTGAGCATTTTGAGCATCTTGGTATTCACCATTTTAGAGGAAAAAATTGTTGGAATAGAAATCCTTCGCTCATTAGAAAATTTATTTTCAGACTTATAAAGTCAAATGTCTTCCCGGGTATTTCCAAATGTTGATAATAACTGTTGAAATATTTGAGTCTAAAGACAAAGTTAAAGGAAGCATTCCAGATACTTTTCAATCAAATTAGTATAAGAAAAATAAACTGGGAGAATGAAAACAATATTACATCTGAAAAGTCACAATTTAAACGTGCTATATGTATCAAAGATGTATCACAAACTTTGTATATATGTTTCAAAAACTTTATATCTATATGTATCAAAGACTTTGTATATTTAAAAGTTACATAAGTTGAAATCAGTTATTTTATCACACAAATATTATGAATGCAATATGGAATTATTGCATTCATAATATTTATAATACATAATGTTCCATATTTAAAAAAGATTTGATATTCTATATATCGCATATTTTATGCGAAAATATATGGAATGAATATTACTCACATGTTAGCATTATAAAATTAAAAAAACTAATGCAAAAAAATTCTTTCTTAAGCTTAAATTGAAAATTACCTTAAAGTGACCTATAATATTTGCATGTGTAATTTCTTATTTTATATTATGAGACTAACATAATATTATGAAAGCGTAGATACTTTATAGTTTGAATATACAAGTTCATGGGGTCAGATAAAATATTTAGTTTGAATGACCTTACTGGCATGCGCCCGAGGTAGATATAAAAATTATACTTCTAACTTCCTCTTCTCCTTCAATGAGTTAAATGAATTCTTTGATTTTTAATTAATTAAAGATACATTTTTTTAAATTATAACTTATTTAATTTATATAAAAAAATATCTAGTAAAAATCATGTCATAAAAAGATAAATTCTATAATTGGTTAAAGAAATTTTTCCTAGTTTTGCAACAAAAAAATGCAATTAAATTAGCGATATATAATAACATATCGTGATAGTCTTTCTAGAAAATTGTATCAAATTCATTTGCACTCTGTTTTAGTCATCTTGAAGCTTACGGCAAGGTTCACGTGGGAAAATCTAAGGTCGCAACCATTGTAGAGAACTTTTAAGAACCGGTTAATACGTTAACTGACATTTAGAGCAATATATTTAAGGTCAGATGATATGCACGGGCCCACAAGCATGAAATAATAAATCAAGATACATTGTTTATTTACCACAAACATTGAAACATGCATATAAAAGGTAAACAACAACCTTCCCGAGAATTAATGTTTTCCGGAATTAGAAGAGATAGTTCAGGAAAAATACTCATATTACACATAAATTAAAAAATCTGTTATATCTGATAGTGCTTCGACTACATTTGATACTGCCCCCAGTCGGAAGCGCCTTCGGTGAAATCATCAACGAGAAATCTTTATACAAAAGTGGTGTGACATCATATTTTCAGACGAATCTCTGTTCTGTTTATAATATCTTGATAATCCATATTTGACGACATCGTAGAAAATGCACATTCACACTGTGATTTCGCATTTTAAAATTCATAATTATCTTAACATTATTTTTATTATTTGCTTTTTTAATGATTATGATATAAATAGTGATTTTCAACAATCAAAATTATTGGTTATTACAATATCGTTTTAAAAAATTAGAGATTATATTCTTTTCAGTCAATTCTCAAAATAATAAAACTTCTTTGATACTCATTTTAAAAATTATGAGGTGGTAATATATCAAGGAAAATGCATTCAATTCTTTTTGATTTCATTTTTTTTATTTACAATAATGGTCATTAAAATAACAACATCAAAAAAGTGATACCTTTTCCACATGCAACTTACACCAAAGGTAGAAGATGCTATGGTATACAAATATATATATATATATATATATATATATATATATATATATATATATATATATATATATATATATATATATATATATATATATATATATATATATATATATACATATAAAATCAGGTTTACAAAACATTCGTATGAAACAGAAGTCAGTATTGACTGGTAAAATGTGCTTAAATGAAGAAAGTGTACAGCAAGTTTCATAGATAAGAACTGCAATTGAATAGTGTTACCTAGAGAAAAGTTGTTGTGACGCCTAGTTTATAAAGAATTGCTTAAAAGCAAGTTTCTGAATTTGATACTGATCAAAATGTAGCCTACTGAGTTTCTGCTTTATTATACCTCAGTACAGTGCTCGCATCGTTCGAGGTTTCATAACTGTCTGTAGGATATAGAATCGATGGATTCAGGAAAATTCAGCAAAACTCAGTGCCGAAATCCAGTGGCCAGTTATCTTTAATAGCGTATAAATAGACATGTTATAAACGTGGGCATAATGAAACATGCAGGTCATGTCACGGGTCCTAAGCCAAGAAATAGAGTGGTTTGTAAGACAACAAGCATCTGCATTGCCATCTGATAGTGCTTCGACTATATGCTTTTGATTCTGCACCACGGTCAGAAGCGCCTTTAGTAACGTCATCAGCGAGGAACCTGTATACAAAAAGGACGTGACGTCATATTTTTACACGAATCCTTGTTCTGTTTACAATATCCTGATAATTCATATTAGATGACATCGTAGAAAATGCACATTCACACTGTGATTTCGATATCGTCGTGGAAGACCATCACTTGGAGTGCTGATCCACTATTACGATTTTAACTATTTAAATTTATTCTATCTTTAAATATTTTCTAATTGATTCGAACAAAATTGATTTTATCGCGAAAAATAATTTATATCATAATAAAATTCAACGTAGATCAGAACATTTACTTAATTGATGCAGTAGATTCTTTCAAAATGGTTGTGTCATCTTAAATAGCAGTTCAATGTTAAGTTTATTTTAATATAATTTTTAAAAAATATTAGCTATATTTAAAGCTTTTGCGTCTCAATGCAGCTTAAGTATATTTAAATTAAAATAAAACAAATTCTTAAAGATAATTTGTCATAATTACAATTCTCACAATGAAATCAATGGAAAAATTGCAAGATGAAATATGGATCTTGATTCCTCTTGTTTGAATTTTTTTAATTATTTAGACCTGTTGAGGAATATTGATCAAAACAGTACTCACCTTGATATACAAATCTTTATATGCTTATTTCATAAAATTAAATGCGATACATTGTGCAGGCAGAGAATTATAGTCGCCCAGATGTAAGAAAAAAATATCTAATAGGAGAAATTATGTATAAACATTTTCAACATTAGAAACAGCGTTCAAGGTTTTCTCAAAAACTCGAGTAAAAAATTCATTATGTTGTACCTGCCTTCAAACGATTTATATAGCACAAAAAATATTCTATTTCCAATGGAAAAATCTTAATTTCCCTGTGCCTGACATTGAATTTTCAAAAATTATTTAACGAATAAATAAAAACGTAGACCTAGTTCTTTCATTTAATAAGAACACAAAAAATATTCTATTTCAATGGAAAAATCTTAATTTCCCTGTGCTTGACACTGAATTTTCAAAAATTCTTTCAACGAATAAATAAAAACGTAGACCTAGTACTTTCATTTAATAAGAACACAAAAAATATTCTATTTCCAATGGAAAAAATCTTAATTTCCCTGTGCTTGACATTGAATTTTCAAAAATTCTTTAACAAATAAAAATGTAGACCTAGTATTTTCATTTAATATATTGGAAAATTCAAATGCTGTATTTTATAAATTTACCACGAAACTGGTGTGCGGGATATTTTTGTTTGTTGGAATAACTTTGTTTAAATATTTAAATTTTCAATTGCATAAAAAGAAAATTCGGTTATTCAACGACTCTTAGAGCATTCAAGTTTTTTATAAATATTTTTGGTAAACATATTAATGTATACAAACATTATGATGTAATTAAATGTATTGAAGACCATTCATTGTTACAAATGAAATTTCTTAAGGTGCTTTTTATTGCTTTATCTTGAGTAAAACTAGACCTTAAAAGTATGTGAATATTTGTGCAATCTTAAATCCTTCATATTTTTTTAGCCATTAAATCTTTATGGATAAATTTTAATTACATGAAATTCTACAATTTTGTAATTAATATTTTATTCTACAAAGCTCATTTTAAATTTATATTTTTCTTTACATCTTATGAAAAAAAATCTTGGGTTCATAGTTTAATTGCAGTTGAAAAGTATTTAAATTCATTGCATATTCACAACTTTATCTTTCTTTTGTAATGGCACACTACTTTTTCTTTAATTACCATAAGCTAATGAAGAAATTATTACGTAAGTTTTTTTATAAATAGAAATCAGGCAACTTATCTTTCTTAATAAAAATCAAAATACTGCGCAACTCTTATGTCACTCGAGTGGAACGACAATAAATGCTACGGATGCGATTTGTAATATTCATTTGGATTGTATGAAAATCTTAATTAGAAACAACTTCTACAGTTGACCTTGAATTCGTTCCACATCAGTTACAGAAAAACGTTTCTGTTACGATTTCAGAACTGAAAACTGTAATTCAATACTCTTTCGAATAAATGATAGAAATGATTATTAGGACAACTCATTTCTCGAGAAGAGAAAAGACACATATCATTGAGAATAAGCCTTCAAATTCTTTACATGTTCTCCCTTATCATTCGAAGAGCTGGCAGCCGAATGGTTAGCGCTCTTGCCTTCGGTTCAACAGTTCGGGGATTCGAATCCCACCTTGGGCATGGATGTTTGTAGTGATTCGGAATCCACTTTAAGCCGTTGGTCCCAGGCTAATTAGCCCTCGTTTGCAAAAAAATGACCGTTGAGCGACAAACAAACAAACTCCCTTATCATTCTAGGTTCATAAAGTTAATTACAAAGTAAATACCAGTCCAAACAAAGCTGATATACTTGTACAATAATAGAGTGTATTGTAATAAAAGTTTTATTATTCGAAAATGTAAAGATTTCTCTGATTTATATGGTAAAAATACAGTAAATATTATTTAAAAAGAATATTTAATGAAGTAAAAAATGTGAAAATCGCAACTTGACAGCGAATCTTATTAAAATAAAAACCGAAATTATAGTCGATCGGTTCAAACCTTCGGTCTAGTAGTTCATGGGTTCAAATCCCACCTCCTCAGATTTGGATATTTGTAATGGTTTGGATTCTATTTTGAAGCCCGATATCAAAGTAGTAACGTTTCATGCTTCCAAGGCACAGGTCCTAGGTTCAATCCTCGGGCTGAGCAAGGTCGACTCAGCTTTTCATCTCTTTATTGGATCGATAAATTGAGTACCAAGCATGTTTGGCAACTAAACTCAGGGGGTTTCGCTTTAGGCTGACTACCTAATCAGGACATATGCTTCACACTCTTGGGCCTCTCAGTCAAGAAAACAGAGATGAATGCTGTTGGCCTAGGCCCACAAGGGCTATCGTACTACAGAGTTAGTTGGAAATGGATTCTACATTTAACTGTAAGCCCCGGTTTAATTAGACCAGAAGCGCAAAAATGGCCGTTAAATGACACACAAACAAAACCATTAAAATAAAAATTATTTTTAGATTGAATGAAGAATTAAAAATCTAATGAACCATTTTAAATTCCTTCACTTCTTGGTTTCCTTAAGGATCAAATTGTCTTCAAAAGGAAATTTTTAAGTAACTACTTTAATAAAATGTTAAATAAGATTAATATTTCACACTGGTTTTCTATGGAAACTATTCGTTGCCGACCTACAATTTGAATACAATGTATATAAACCTTAATTAATATTACTTCCGCTTGATTTTTCACGGAAGTTTATTTGATACATTTGATTGTAATTTGACTAGTAGTTAGACAGTAGATTATTCACTTTGCCCTTGGTCTGTCACAGATGATCCAATTTGTGATTCACTTATGAACAATTGAATTAATTTATTCAGAGGAAGTAACATACGCCAGTAATTAAAAAATATCTGTGCAATTTAGGTTTACTTTTAAATCTAAGTATAATCCTTCACTGTTAAAAGCTGAGAGCGTTGACTGCCAAGAAATGGAGTTCCACTACAAAACTTCCATTTTGTAGTGAAACTCCTTTGTTTGTACACACTTTTCAAGGTGCCGTAACCTTGAAACGCATTTCTCTGCAGACTATAATGCTATGTTAAAAGAGTATTCTCTTCAAGTAAAACAACAATCGGTATCAAATGAACATTACCTTGTCCATGAAACGAACATATTCCATGACACTGAAAGAGAGACATTAACCGATATATACCATCCAATATCTTATAAGGAAATCTATAAAACCTCCAATTTAGATATAAAACAAATTATCTATTCTTTCATTTAAATTAAAATTCAGAAAACTTTTCACTAACATTTTCATTTTGTACAATTTGAACTAAAGTATCTATTTATTACTCACAAAATTTGCCATTTAAATAATCACATAATATATATAATAAAGAGTCGTAGTCAGATTTTCACATTATAACCAAATTAAGAGATATAGCAATTTATTAATAAAACTTTTGGCTTATATCAATTTATTAATAAAAATTTTGGCTTATAACAATTTATTAATAAAACATTTGGCTTAAAGCAATTTATTAATAAAACATTTAGCTTATAGTTATTTATTAATAGAAGATTCTGTCATTGATGAAATGTGAATACCATAATCAAAAATTCAATAAATAATTGGCTCAAAAATATATAACCAACAATGATCTCAAGATTCAAACTTTTATATTTCACTTAACATATTACTTTAAATAGGATCATACTCACTATTTTAGAAAAGATTAAAAAAAATATGTCTTTAATAATGTTAGCATTTAGATTCCCATAAGATAATTTTGACACCATTAAATAATTTTGACACATTTCGCGATGACTTTAGATTTCTACGCAAGTAAATAAGCAGAATACCATTAAAAAACACAATAAACAGTTCAATTTTTATTTTCATATTGTTCTATTTCACAAACATTTTTTCTTTACTATATTTCCTAAACGAAAGTTTAATACTGTATTAAAATAATATGCCAAACTTCATTTCCTTAAAAGATCAATAATATCATATTATTCTTCCATTTCGCAGTTTATAACATAAACTACATTGTTTGAATTAAGTTTTAAATCTATATTTAAGTTTTAAATCCACACACACACACAATTTTAGTAATGATTCTTTTGTGAGGAACTCTAACATTGTTTTGGAATATTTTAAAAATAAAATGTTTCAGTTCATTGAATATTTCTTAACTTCGATGTAAGCTTCCTATTTGCTTAGTTCTGGAGCCGTCACAATGAAATATTTCATTGAATTTATAAAATTTATCTATCTTTTTAAGATTATCAATGTAAAAGGAGCATTTCCCTTACATTTACGTAAGAAATACATTGTAAAAACAAGAAATAACTATGGTACTTAAAACGCATGTTTTTGATTATTCATTTCTTAGAAGATAAATATGTATATATAATAAATAGATTCTGAAAAATGTCCTAAATGATGATCACATTTATTTCCTTTACAACACTGATGTATCAGCAAACAAAATGGAGATTAAAAATTGTCGGCATAGTAACCTCTATGTTAATTTCATTTTGTTAAAATGAAAATTATTTTAAAAACAATAATTATAAAATCTTTGTAATTACTCAATGTTTAAAATTTTATTTTTACTAATGCTAAAGTAAAACCCCTTAAAATAAAGAGAATTAATGTTAAAAATGTTATCTTTCCAGATTATATATTAAGGCTTTACATATTGTGTTTTGTGTAAATTATTGAGCATTAATTATTTAATGAGGTGCAATGTCTCGGGAAAATTTCAAGCAAAGGTTCAATAAAGAACAATGTTAGAACTGGACGGCCTTGGATTTTTTTGGCGAAGGTAAAACAATGTTATCAGATACATCAGGGAAATCCCGAGAATAAGTATACTCCAATTAATTTTAATATGTAGCAAATATTTCTCAAAAGAAAAATGTTGATTTAAAAAAGCTTAAACGCTTACAGATAATATGAAATATTTTATGCGAATGCCATTTTTATTAAAAAAAAGAAGCCTCGAGTATGTAAAATTCCATATCAGAATGAAAAGACATAGACTTTTCCAATGATGAGATTAATCAGCCAAATTAGTTTTGGAATAAAGTCAATATTTATCTACAAATTATAATAAGATATTTTTGAGAATAATCGGTGAAAATATGGTAAGATAAAACCTAACATAAAATTACTATAAAATAAAATGAGAAGTATTTAGGTGTGTATTTCGACTGACAGAAAAGCCAAGATGCACTTTATCAAAAATGCAATAAACAACGTCAAATACATGAATATAAATCAAAACATGCAAGCCTTTAAAAACTTAATGGGAATCAGCTTTCCAGCTCCAGCAAGAGAAGGACACCTACTAAAAAATCATATAAAACCGAACATGGTACTTGTGACTTTGTAGTGATCTTGAACAGTTAGATGACCTCATTTATCGGATATCTGCCTAGTAGAAATCTTATGATAAATGTTTGAATAAGATAGAAAATACAAAAAATTTCTCATAAAGATTAGCTTAAATGTGCATTTATTAAAGATAACCTTCACTAAGTAATCTAAACAAGATATGTTTAAGGATATATGGGAACAAGAAGTATATTTATAAGAACAAGAATGTATATACATTATAAGGACTTTACATCTTATATGAAAATTTTCAAATACCTTTCTCATATATTTGTTATTTTAGTCATTTTACCTGTTAAAAGCATATTAAATCCTTATATTCTTTTATGATCACAATATTCGTAAGAAACACCATGACGTTTACAATTTAAAATTTAAGCGTTCAGCAGTGAGGCACTTATGTGCTCTTAACAAAATAAAAATATTCTATTATGTAAAATAAACAAGAAAATGCGTGAAAATATCGTCAGTAATACCAAGATTCCAAGAAGTTGAAATTATATTCTCGAATAAAGGGATTATACCGCAAGACAATGCACATAAAAGCTAGATAAATTTAAATTATCTAGATTCCAATTTAATTCGAAATTTGGTAAATCTTCAATCTCGAATTCGAATTGTAAAAATTAGTTTTTGAATGTTTCACATGATGTACAATTTTCTGCAATTAAGTTTTTAGCAAAAGCATAGTATAAAATTTTATGTTTCATTTAACTTAATAGTTCTTAACGATATTCTTTATAATATAGTAGTAATTTATATGCGGATGGGAATATTGATCAAATATAAGTACATTTGTAAATTTAAGCATTGTATATTTTCAACATGTGTAGAACTGATTACATTACACCTATGTGTTTATTATTGAATTACATTTGTATTTTTTCCTTTTCTAATTTTAAATGCTCTACATTATAACACAGATTAAAAATTTTGTAAGCACGAAGTTTATGCTACTACTATTCGCAATGGCACTTATGATAAATCAGTCTTTCTTTGCAAATTTTTACTTTTTTTCAGCATTTTTTATTTTATGTGCAACATTTATGTTTATATGGCTTTCTTTCCAGAAATTACAGTATTTTATGTATCTTCTGACTTCAGCATATTTTATATTAATTTTAAAACATTTTCACAAATTTCTTTATGAGATGATAGTAATTAAAGGGGCCAATATATTAACTATTGCGTGTGATGGTTATATTTTTGCCCAAAATCATTTAAAACACGCAAATGTGAAAAAATGACTTCACACTTAATATGATTATAACAAAGTTAAATATCTCTAAGGCATCAATTCGTTTTTAATACGTGGAAATCATTCCATGGAGGAGAAAAAACTGACCTCATATTGAATGAAAGATGATCAATCAATCTCAATGCCACAAATATATCAGCTAGTTTTCCAATGTTTCATCGGATGAGAATACAATAAGGCATTACTTTTATTACAAATCTATATTCAAAATTAAAACTATGTATTAAATGTTATTAGTACAGTTGAAAATATGCAAATGATGCTTATACTCAGTATTTTTTATCTTCATAAATTATAGATATATACTGTAAAAATGATTAACTTGGTTTTAAGAATTGCTTGAATATATTACACCGGTATTTATAAAGTGACACAAGTCATAAACCTGCTGTCTTTAGTTATTTACAAAACTAGACTTGGCATAAATTTTTCTCTCCAACGTGTGTATAATATTAAATGCGACAAATTAACTTCGAATCCTGTCTTCCTAGGTACTTTTTTGTCACATTTTTTTAAAAGAGATTGTTTCACGATTTAATTTTTTCAACTTTTTTAAGTGATTTACTTACATTACTTTAACGCGATATGTGGGAAGTATATGCGTCAATATAAGAGAGTTTTTATACTATTTTTTCTTACAAAAATAGTAAACTAAAATAAATTTTATAAAAAATAAGATTGTTAAAAACTTGTTATTTTGTAGTAAAGAGTGATCTATGCCAATAGAAAATAAAGAAGTGATTAAAATAGGAATACAGCGAATTTTTGCAATGCAAAAAAATTTTTGATTTGGAAGCATTCTTCGTTCGAAATTACTATCAACTTTATCAGTTGTTTCCAATGGTGCCCAAATGACATTTACATAAAAATTTAAATTTTTACTCCCTAAAAATAATGCTAACTGAGCAATTAACTATTAAAGCTCAATCCTTCTTTTCATCTACTCCTATGTTCGACTCCCCTTTCAATAGAGAAAAATTATTGTAATCTAGAATTAATTTTAAACCGTAGATTCTGAATTAGATCTCTTGTGCAAAAATTCACTGTAAACATTTAGATTTGAGCAAGAAATATAAATATTTACCCAGAAAGGATAGATTTGTATATAGAGAATTTTAATGTTTATTAAATTCAGCTCTAATTTCAAACAAAATATCTGTAAATTTCATTTATTTGTCTACTTTGTAAACTAGCATAAATATTTATGTTAGAACAGCAATTTAATATTTGTTTTTATTGTTTTGCTCTTCATCCCACTATATTTTTAGAATAAAATGGTATTATTAGCGTGATCTCATTCATTTTGCAATTCACTTCACTTCCAGTTTAAGCAAACATCTTTTCAAATAAAACATTGTATGAAAATATAAAGAATTAATTAAATACATAAGTGCAGATTACGTTTCTATTCATTTAAAATATTTAGTTTCATTTGTTCAACATTTTCGTCTCTGACAATTTAAATTAAAATTGATATTTTTTCAGGTTGATATTTTTAGTCAGCTTGAATTTTTTTATTATAATTAGTTTTTTTTTCAGATTAATTTTTAAATGTAGAACCCCATAACAACATAATCTATAGTTAGTGATATTAGCACTTAATTATTTAAGAACGTGAAACATTGTGTGCATAGAAACCAAATGTTTCAGTCAGAACTTCTGATCAGCGATTTTTCTTCAATTTTAAAAAGCAATCAAACAATCCATTGATGATAATAAAGTAGAACTCTAATTTTTTTTTAATTCTTAAGATTTAATTTGCAATAGTAGAGTTTACAGAGTTATAAATTTGATCAGATAAATAACAATATATTATACAGCTGCTATGTCAAGTAATTTCTATTTGACATGATAACGTTACTTCTCTATTTCTTCTATTAAAGAAGCATAATGTAAAAAAATATAAATTAATATCAATTAAAAGTTATTAAAGATACTAAGGATACATGAAAATAAATTAAATGTTTGTGAATAATTCTTTAGTAGTTTCATTAGTTTTATATGCTTTCTTATCTTCAACAGTTTTTTATTGAAATTTTATTCTATTCTTTCTTTTCTGAATCATAATTTAAGAAAATTAATATGAGTTTTTTCAAATTTATCTCATCATAAGTATTAGTTCACTGTATTGATTGTTTTTAGATTGTTTGCTTAGACAGTTGGTAACTCTTTATATAACAATAATGAAAAGTAATTTTAATTGTTTCCAACCTTTTTATCTGAATTTAATTATACCAGTGTTCTAGAAAACGATAGAATTCAAAAAATAATAACGAAAGTGTCCATATGTTTTCTTTACACTCACTTTTTTCCAGCTGCTTATTCCTGTCCACAAGAAGTCGTTTGTCGTATCTAATAACCTCGTAATTTTCACTGACATGAGTGAGGTCGTCTATTTGTTGATTAAATAGCGTTGTCACAAGCAATGATTTTGATATGCAGCTCAGTTTTGTGAGCATGTAAAAGAAATTTATTGATAGACATATACGTGTGTATACTAATAAACATTTTGCGTAAAAGATCGAAATAAATAATATTGACTGTTAACTTTGAAAGTTCATAATAGTAGTAAATAAAACTCATAAAACTTTATTATTTTAAATTAAATATCAGCAAAGTTTTCTCTATACAGGGTCATACTGACCTTTATACGGGCTTGATTGGCCGCATTTGTTTTTATTTCGTAAAGTTCAAGCAAGCCTTAGCGCTGAATATTACTCACTTGAGTAATATTTAAGTATTCAGCAAATAAATAATAATAGTAATTATTAAATAATGTAATATATAATGTAAATAAATGAGGAAATATACAAAAAATAGGCTTAGACTCTTAAGTAGATTCAAATCTAAGCATTTTTTTTTATCATTTATAATAGTCTTTAAAACTTCAGATGAGTACAGAAAAATAATTAGCTATGAGATTTGAGGTCCGCAAGAAACAGAAGGTCTCAATTCATTAACTTTTAATTCTCAGTTCGAAACTAAAAATGGATACTACTCTTCCTGGTAAATTGCAATAAATAAAGGAATTCTTAATAATCCGAAAAATCTTTCTTGAAAGTAATTACATATTAAAGCTTTTGATTTAAAAATATTTTATAAAAATTAATTTGTGTTCAATTCATCGATATTTTATATTTTTGTCTAAGCTTCTTGTGGTGTATTTTTTTTATCTCATATGCTTATCAACAATGAGCATGAAAAACTTTAGACAGCATTTAATTCTAATTCATTTTTTTCGTTGTTTAACAATCATTTTTTGCATATAAGGATTAATTTGACTAGGACCTATACAGTTTAAAGAGAACTTCGAACTACAAATATTCACACCCGAAATAATAATCGAATACACAAAGTTTTGACTGAAGGACAATGGATTTGCCATTTGGCTGTGATCTCGACCATTTCATATAAATCAAACTTCGGACAACGCTTTTAATAATATAAATGTCTTCCATATCTTCAACTATTCTATATATTTGCTTAAATATTTCAAAACAGTTGACACAAATTTTGATAGTTAATTTTTTAGAGTTTGTACAAAAAATTTTGGTTCATATTTACTATGTTAAATATAGTTAAAATAAATAGCTTTTAATCTCTTTTTTAGTTTTTTAAATTTATTTTTCTACATTTTTATTTTTTCCTGCGGAGATTTATATATTTGTAAATGATTTAACATATTTTTCTCTTCCTATTTTAATCTCATTTTTATGTATTAAATAAGAAAATTGCAATTTAACTCTTAATATGAATATACTTTTCACATTTGTCAATTAACCGTGGCTATTACAAAAATGTCGCAAACCTTTAGAAAATATTACGTTCTAATCTTAAATATTTGTGTAATGGGATTAAAACTCAAAAATAATAACATATTGCAAAATTTATTACACAATTTATAAATTGAGTATCTCTTGGAGCTTAAAACACGAAAAAACTTTCGATTTTTTTATAATATTCAGGGTAACATCACATATATTACTAATTTCATACTATGTTTTCAATTATGATCAGAAATAAATTTCAGAGATAAATAATTAGTAATATAAGTTAATGTAAAATAAAACAAAGGCAAACTTATCAGCGTATAAAATTAAAATGGTATTTGTAAACATTAATTTATTGCGATACTTGAAAAAGATAAATATTTTGATCACAAAATACATAAATTCATGAGTTAAATATTAACACAAATATAAAGCAAATTCATAAATCCATTTTAATAAAACATGTATGTCACTGTGTTGGATAAAAATATTGCAAAATTTCTAAATATATCAAAAATAATATAATAAAACTCCTCTATCCATTTTCAGTTCTATAAATTAGGAAATTTTCATCATAACAAAAATTAAGAATAAAAAATATAAATAAAATAGCATGCTATTTTTCATGTTACGAAAAGACAACTTTTTTTGTACTTCGACGTCTTTAAATAAAATATTGAATAAAATTTAAAAACCATTAGAAATTAATTATTTCAATTAATTGTTCGTTAATGAGAGAATTACTAAAAACTCGTAACATTTTGCTATGTTAACTACCAGTTTCACTGCTATGATAAGTAGAAACACATATATTGTATACGTAATTTAAAACATCTCAAATATTAAAAAAGATTTTGAGAAAGTTATAAAAAAATTTTAATCGTGAAATTCAATATTTTAATAAAATATAGTAAATAAATTAAATAAAATTCGCTTTAGTGTAATCGGAATTTTCAGAAAATAATTCCTCCCGCATAGGAAATATTGATATTTTAATTTTAAATATTGTATTTTATGAAAGTTATTATTATTATTTAATTTATAATAAGCATATACTGTAATATACAAATATATACAAGCATATAATGATATCGGTAAATATTATTACAGTTAACACTGGAAGTTAATTGAATTCAAAGTGTTTGATATTTCCATAATAGCTAGAAAATTTCAATATAATAATTTTAACAAAATTCAATAAAAATTTCGATATAAGAAAATAATTCAATTATTCTATAATGTTAGACAGAAATATTTAAAATATTTAAAAATTCATATGAATATTTGTATCGTCTTGTGTAAAATATCTGAAATTAAAAAGTAGTCTTTCAAAGAATTAAATGGTTTGTTATTACATTAAAATTCCATTTATCTAATAATATCCAGTTTTTAATAAGCATTATATATTAATTTCATAATTGCATTTCTATCACTAGTACGAGATGAAATTCTGACAAATTTGTTCATTAAAAAACACAATTACTATCAAATAAATTCTCTTTCTTTTTTGAAGAATTCAAAAGGACCGCGAAGTAAATTCGGATGCGAATATTAATTCGGCGCAAATTAATATTTGCATCCGAGATATTCGTTTCATTCTTGTTCCATGCAAATCAATCTAAATATTCCAAATATTAAATATTTAATTTTATTTAAAAATATATTACTTTTATATAAAACTCAAGATTATTATTTTTTCTAAATTTGCTGGTATCATACCTTCAATAATCATTTTTAGTTTTATTTTTAATATATCACTTTATATATATATATATATATATATATATATATATATATATATATATATATATATATATATATATATATATATACACACACACACACACACACACATACATATATATATATATATATATATATATATATATATATATATATATATATATATATATTATTTATAAAATGTCATTTTAAAAATTGTTTAAATATTTACAGAAAAAGAAAACTTTTCAAAATATGATAAGATGTATATTTTTTATTTTTTATCATCTATCTTTAATTTCAACACAATAAAATTAAATTTAAAATGACTTTTCAAATATATTCTAATAACCTATAAAGTTAGAATTGACAGTTTAAAGATAGATAAAAGAATGCATGATAAATTTTAAACCGTCAAATTATAATTAGTTACTTTTTTTTGTCTGAAAAAATTTTTGAAGTGAGAATAAATTTATAAAATAAAACGTACCTCCTATGATGCTGGGATTGTGTTCCCAAAAATGGCATTTCCGACTTGGACGATAAAAAAATTCGTCTCTAGTGTTGGCCAAGATTAAATAAAATTCATTTGGTCCTGGATTAGGATTAATGTAAAGAAATAGCATACACATTTTTCTCAAAACAGTTCAATCTCTCACTTAGTGAAAATAAATAAATGTCCACTTCAATTACTTTTATTATCTTTGTCCTTCTATTTCAATTCCAAGTCAAATTATGACTGAAACTTTTTAAAGTTGGAGTTCTGAAATAAAAATTAGTGTTCCTAAATCAGCAGAGGGAGAATATGAAGTCTCCAAATGGTTCTAGAGAAAACGAAATAAGAAATATCACGCTGAAAGGAAGAGTGAAATATTCAACTTAGCAACCGGTTAAGATGAATGAATGATGGTTTACAAATTAAAGTAAATAAAAAAAAAGAACAAGATCAGAAAAGAGGAAAACACGTGACCCAGTTATTAACACTTTCTCTGTGGGGTGTGTGACTGCTTGTTTACTATATGTTCCTCCATTTTTATCCACACACATTTAAAAAGAAAATTTTGTTTTTGAATTGAGTTCTATCCACTGAAAATGTGTAGTGGGAATAAATTCCAGGCAAGAGCAGGGCACCAAAATTTTAAAAGTAGAATGATTGTCATTAGCTAAGAAATAATTAATATATAAATACAATTAGATACAGTTAATTGGTAGAATTAAAAGAAAAAGTAAAAATGATTTTTTTTTTTTTCTTTAGTTCAATTAATATATTATTATATTCCAACACATATAAGCCTTTATTTTCCGTAAATAAATAATTATTATTGCAAGAAAAATTCATAAGAAAAAATATTAGTTCAATAATCTAAAATGATATTTTTATTATTTTTGTCATTGTTATTATTTTTATTAAAGAAACTCTTCATTATTTTAGCATTTTCTTACTATTTAATAGAAGAATAATTTAACAGATTTAAAAAATATGAAAAAATATACAGAATATTTTTTTTAATTATTGTTAACGAAAAAGGAAAATTGTTATGACAGTTTAAATTTTAAAAAATAATAATTTTCAAGCTCTATGAAGATTGTAAATCAATCACTATAATATTACTTCAAACATAATATAGTGTATTAATTTAATTCTTAAATTTTTGTAAAAAAATAGAAAAATATCCAATTCACATTCTGCTATTTTCCACAAATTTTTCTGCTTACGATAGAAGACAAAATCGAAACGCAGAAATTACAGTACTTAAAAAAGCATTTTTAAATCAAAATATTTTAAGAAAACAAATAACTCAGAATAATAAACAAGATTTAATTGCTATACCTTAGATTGTCTTGTTTCCAAAGCACTATTAATGTTTTGATAGCAAATTTTACAACAATTAAAGATATAGTATCAAAACTAAAATTACGTGAAAATAATGATTACATTCATGAGAAAATACCAACAAATGTAGTTATAGAAAATGAACAAAAGAAGATAAAAAAAATTACTTATTAATCTTTCTTCAAATTTCTTCTTCTTTAATAGTGTAACTACCAATTACAGGTCTTAGCTGCCTCTACAGTACGCCTTTCCCAGCCCAGTCTGTCCAGAGCGACACATTGCCAGTTCCTAATTTTCAGTATTTTGAGGTCGTTTTCAGTGTCAACGAGCCATCTTGTTGGAGGTCTTCCTCGGGCACAGGATCCTTCGGGGTTCTTAAACATTGATATTCTAGTGGGGTTGTTTTCCCGGCTTCTCTAGACATGGTCAAGCCACCTTAGCCTGTTGCTTCTGATAACCTAGGTAATATGGGGTTGGTTATACAGCCTATACAGTTCAAAATTATGTCTGGTTCGCCAGCAAACCTGTTCCTATACAGGCCCATAGTTAGTTCTTAATACCTTCCTTTCAAAGGTTTCTTCAAATATCATGTTCCTCAAATCGAAAAGCATTCACCTCATTTTACAATATTTGCTTACTTTTGGTGATTTACCAATTCATCGAGGATCATAATTCATCCTAATCCATGAGAAGTTAATCAACTTGATCATTATTGTGTACAATAAATAATTTATTAATCCGTATGAAAATTTTTTAAGCATTGTTCTTTCTCATGTCTTTCACGTGACTCTCTCTCTCTCTCTCAGTTTGCTTAAATCAAATACAGAACTTGAATATTATTATAACTATTCAGGAGTCTGGTTGACAAATTCATTGCTCTCGATACCAGAAGGTTGTGAATTCAATACCCAGCAAAGGATCCTTAACTTATTCGCTAAATGCTATTGCGGTATCTAAAATGGGTGGTGGTCGCAACGTTCTTCAAGTAAATTAATACTTCTGGAGTCAAGTGAATTAATAGTCCTTAGTCTAAAGGCTAGTCTTTCTTGGATAAGGATAGTCTTTGTTGACTCCAGTTTCAAAATTATAAAGATTCATATAGTATATATACCTCAGCTCAATTTAACAGTCGTCAAACTGTATAAAACCATGGAAGAGGCTATCAGAAACTATAAAACTATGAAAATAGTATATGTGCTCCAAATAAATAGAACAGCTACTATGAAACAAATGAGTCTAATAATAACTCAATTGACCAAACAGGAAAAGAACCATTTCGATTAAATCTTTAAACAGATATTAATCATAAATTAATCTTAATTCAGTATCTATATGATTACTGCATAAAGTCCTTCGAAGAAGTGAAGCCTCTTCTTCCAAGAAACAGAATTAAATTAAAAAAAGTTCAAAAGTTTTTAAGTGTAACATTTTACACTGCTATCTAGAACTATGGTTTCTAATAAAAATTTTACAAGACTTGAAAAATTGCTTATAATAATCCTGTAAAATCCAAGTACAAAAAGGGAATTCTAATATTTATATAGATTGGTTTATTTGGTGAATATAAGACATATCTTCCTTACACGTCATTTTCTATCACGTTTCAAGTGTTGTGATATTTCGGTAGGGAAACCATAGAAGAGAGAGAGAGAGAGCTAAGAGTTGCTTTAGCTTTATGGAAATATACCGAGAATTCATCTATTTTCCTTAAAAGATTCCCCTATAACAGCACTTAAAAACAAAAATGTTTAAGTTCAATGCATTTCAAGTAACTAAAATGATGAATATCATAGTGTCAACAAAAAGCATATTATTGAAAAACTCTATCAAATAACAACGTATAACTTTATTTCGAATCATTGATCTAACCTAATTGTCAGGAGAAAAATGTGACATTTCGGGTACAAATCTCCTCATTTGACAACAATTTAGTTAAGAAACAGATCTTCAAATGTATTTTCACGATTATTATTAAGATAATTAATGTAAACAGCTTAATGAAAAACTGTAATATAGTATTGACACATGAAACAAATTAATAAAAAAATAATCTTTTTCCATTAATTTTTAATAATAATTTATTTCCAAAATATTCATCACTCAATACTTCTTAAAGTTATCAATGAAAATGATTATATTTTCAATTACAATTGTATAGTTTGTTTCATATGCACTTTAAAATTTGAAAACTATGCATTTATGGTTCACATAAAGTGTGTGTGTGGTTCTCTATGATTTTAATATCTTCTATTAATACTCCTGCTGAAAAACAAATGTATACAATTAAAAATATGAGGAAAACAGTCTAAAACCATAAAATTATTAATATCTTAATGTTAATTTTATTATTATGCATGAAAAATATCATATTTTGTGTATAAAAAAGTTTTATATATTAAAAAAAAACTTTAAAAATGTAATTGATTTCATTGTTCCATTGAAAATACATCAAAATGTCTTTAAATCGTTTTAAATACATTCTTACTTTTCGACATGACCAAAGATGGCGACATACAAGTTTTGCTTGAATTCATTCATTGGTAACGGTATCTGATGTCGGAATCTTCAATGGCAGCAGGGGTTAACTGTTTTGAAATAAGAGTGACAACTGATGGATTCCGTTCTTTCCATCTCCCGCAAGTATCCGAGATAAAAAAAAAGGTAGAATTAGGAACGCTGACATATATTCGAACTGTAAAAGTAAAAATTAAAAATAGAATGGTTAAGAATTCAGCTGGAAAAGGGAAAGTACTTCCGCACGTGATGTAATAGTGGAATTAGATTATTCGAACTCAAAAATAAACAAAATATGTACATTTTAGCTTAAGACATTCAATTAAAACACATAAGACATTTTAAGGAGAAGGAGGAAATACTTTGTTTTGTATGTTTGTAAACTCAAAGCAATTTACAAATCATAAATTAGAACAATGCATGACAAAAGCGGATAATGGAAATTTTGATTTACTGAACTTTGAAACCACATTTTGCTGATTTCCAAAAACCTTGTTAAGGCGTGTAAATAGCTTCTGTGGATTGTCTTCCGCGAGGAATTTTTATAAATGCTGGATCGTGTCTGAAAAAAGATAAATATCCAACAAACTCTCTAATGCTTACCTCCACAGATATACCTACAGAAAGCTGATCAACAGAGCTTAGATATCGTGGAATGGGTACCCTAAAATTCGAAACTGAAGTCTGTAGTAAAACATTTGAATATGCATCTCATATTGCTATCTGGAAAAACATTTCTGAGGGTGAGCCATTTTCGCTTATCACATGGCAGAAAAAACTAGAAAACTTCCTAACACCCATTTCGATAAATTGCACAGGAAACCGAAAAATCAACTCCTATTTTCTGTTGCTTTGTGGTGTCTAAATTCGAATTCGAAATTTTATATCTGTTATGTCAAGTTCGAGACTTTATTCGAGGTTAAATGTCAGATATTTTACTTTGAAAAATAAAATATTTACCGCATGATAAAAATAACTTGATGTGTTTTACCTTAATGAAGCGTTTGCCGTCTGAAGTTTAACAACTCTTATTTTCAACTTATTTTCTTATTTTCAACTCTTATTTTCAACTTATTTTCTTATATTTAACAACTCTTATTTTCAACTTTATTTTCAATTGCATTGAAGCTATTTTCTCAAAATAAATTTGAGAATATTCTAAACTGAGAAAATTTATTTATAAAAATATAATCAAAATTTCAAAAATTGTTTAACTTTTAATTTTTTTCACTTACACACGTTTTATTTTATAAAGCAAATTTGATAATCTCTGTATTTTACTTTTGTTCACTGTATTTTAAAAATAAAAATATTAAAATTTCTAGAGTGGAACTTTTTTAAATAAACAAAACTTTTATGCTAGCAAATCAATAAAAATAATAACAACAAATTAAGAACAGAGAGAATAACATTTCATTCTCTATCCAATTCAAGCTACACAAAAACATTTTTTAAATTTTTCTAAAGCTTCTGATATTTTTAACATTTGGAATAAAATGCACCACGAAAATTTAATACCTATATCTAAAATAGTAATACCAAAATCTATTTTTAAAAAACTTTAAAATTTTCTTCCAATACTCGTTAACATAAATAAGATATCACGTTTAAGTCAAGTTATTTTCTATTTTAATGGTTAGACACAAAACCAAGACAAATATATAGGATAAAATTTGATTACAAATCGATATTGACTGATATTTTATGAAAAATTTTGTATTTATGCCTGCTATTTCTATCTCTAAAGCTCATAAAAAATCATTAAAAACAATAATGTACGTGATAGAAATTTTTAATACCTATTTTTATTGAGAAAAATATCCAGGTGAATTGTAGATGTAAAGCGATTTTATGCAGATCGATTCAAAATCTCATTAATTTTGAAGAAAATCATATATACTCAAGAGAAGAAAAAAATTAGAAATTGGTTAATGTTTTAAAAAGCTTTCAGTGATTATAATTGATGTCTGTTTTAGGCAGCTTTGCAGAATCATCAAAATTAAGCAAGATGAGTTTCTCATTCTAATCCAAAAACATAAGCATAAATATCAAACAAACTTATATCCATAGTTTTATTTATATTACCTGATTCTAATTTCTAAAGAAAATGTACTTAATATTTCTATTGGCAGTAGGAAAATGGTGCTGCAGTTCATTTGATTTACAATACTGACCATTAAAATTTCTACAACAGGAAAAAATGCTAATAACAAAATGATACTTATACGATAAATATATTATCCTAAAAATAACACGTGAATAAATTTTTAAGAAATTTGGAAGTATAAGTCCTAAAATATCAATAACAAAAGTAACAATTTCTGGCAGCAATAACAGCACTTATACGCTGGGAAATCGATCTGAGTTTGGATCACATATACGGGTACAACTAAATGCCTGTGTAGTTTCAATACGATGCCACAGTTCAATTGTCATGATTGGTGGGTAATGACGAACTACTCCTTTGGCAACAACTGACTAGAAGTTTTTTAATGTTAGGTTTGCAGAACGTGCTGGTTAGAGTAGCAGCTAACATTTTCTGTACCAAAGAATATTCGATCATAAGGAAACGTGTGGTTGTGCATTATTCTTCTGACACTTAAAGTTTCATAGAATCCTAATAAAGAGTAGAACCAAAAATAGAAATGTAATGACCACTGTTTAACGAGCGAGAACATGGTGGCTTAGTTAGTAAGGACATCATTCTCATTATCTGAGAATAGTTAGTTCGAATCCAGATTTAACAAGACATGTTCACTAAGGCGGACCGAGCACTTAAAATTGCCAAACTGCAATATCCTACAAGTGGTTTGGTTTGTCACTCAAATGTCATTTTTTGCACACGAGGATTAATTAGACCATCCTCCAAGTGTAGCAATACTTCTGTGAGTGGCAAGTCAAGTATTGGGATATCTTCTACTTGGTTTATGCTTCTAAATTTTAAAGACTCACACCAGCAACTTCCACCTATCTGTAGAGCCTAACTTTCAGCTAGGTATAGGAAGAATGCCGTTGCACACTGTTCAAAGATCCAGCAATACGAGTAAGAGGAGATTGAAACGTGTTTCTTCTATCACCACTTGGAATAAGGCAATAGGAAGGCTTCGTATGCACGTTAGAAAAGAGGGTTTTCCCTCCACCAAACACAAATGTGACCATCATGATGCTATAGAAAAATCAAAATTCATCTGAAAATATGTCTGTTACTCCTGCATCCAGGTTCATCGTTAATTACACCATTGAAAGCACTCCTCTCTTTAATGTAATATAATATTAACCAATAGATTAGCCATAGATGACAAGCTGACTATCCATACTGCTGCAAATTTTGTCGAATTTTTCGTGTGGATGTTGGTTTTCATGTAAAAAAAAAAACTCCATTTCTTGATTCAGAGCTCTGCATGATTGCACGATCTACTAAAGGTATACTTTAACATGTCTCTCTTAGCTCTTAATGACTGTGAGCCATTTATAACAATAATGGAGTTCCTAATGCCATTATGAACTATTCAATTCTCTATTTTGTTGACAATCATGAGATCTTGATGGTCACGAACAATAATATTGTGAAACCATAAACAACGAAACCAGTAGGCTATAATTTGATCTCTATTCAAGTCAGAAACGTATTAGTTAGCATATCTCCTCTTTAAACGAAGCATCGCAAAGCTTCAGAAAGCATCAACTTTTCAATACAATTAATGTTTGAGGAATCTGTCGCACAATTTCTCTATTTCAGTATGCTCTGCTTGTTATCCTCACTTATTTTACACTGCCCGACATTGAAAATGCAACAAAAGGTGACCATAAAATTATGTAAATTTCTGGGTAGACGCATTTTACCGAGTTATAGAAATTTTTTGAAATGCGCAGCTCTCCAGCTAAATTGTATAAGATATAAGGTGAGAACCGGCAGACTGAGCAATATTCGCGTCGTTTTTCCTGCTGGGAAAATAATGCTTTATTCTTGTCGCAAAGGATGCCTGTAAATGCAGAGAATGCCAGACCATCGTCAACAGAGTACATTCCAACAGACAGACGAGTTTACGAGAAGCATAGTGATTGGATTGAGAAGGGCAGGTTGGTACTTACGACAAATCGCAGCAGGCAAAACACCTAGACGCATCCAAAGTGCACCGGCTGTGGCGAAGATGGTTAGCACAAGGAACTGTGAAAAGTTTGCAGAATGCCAGTGCTGCCAGCACACGGGGATAGGAATGTCTGACGGGAGGCGGTGATGGCCTCGCAAAGCACGTCTACCAATATTCTGCAGCATGTTCAAGACACCATGGATGCTTCTCCCATAATGAGCGTAACCAATTGTCATCGATTGGTGGCTAGTGGCTTGCTTTCATGGCGTATGCTAAGAAGACTACCATTGACCCCACAACGCCAACGTGTGGAATGGTGCCGGATTAAAGAGATGTGGGTGATGGAGGGCCACAGGATTATCTTTTCAGATGAGTCACACTTCTGTTTCTTCAGTTTTAGTCACCGCGTACGAGTATGGAGTCGACGTTCAGACCGGTCCAATCCTGCCAACCATCGTGGTACCACCCACCGTGTAGCATCAGGGTTTGGAACGCCATTTCGTATAATTGTAAGTCCCCTCTAGTTTGTATTCATGTCACTGTAACAGCCCAACTTAAAGTAGATGATGTGCTGAGAACGGTGACACTCTCCTACCTACAAGAAATGCACTTTATATGCAGGATAAACTTCGACCGCACATAGCTCGCATCAACCAAAATGCCCTAGAAGTTATACAGCTGCTTCCCTTGCCATGTCCTAGTCAGATATATCAGTCGAAAACGTTTGGGATATTATTGGACGCCATTTGCAGATTCTGCCACAGTGTCCTTTAGAAGACAGCACTTCGATAAATGGTTGACAGGGAATGGAGAGCCAGTACGATGGCGAAAAGATCCGTACTCTTATTGTCTCTGCCTAACGTGTTGTTTCGTGTATCGTCATCCACGTTGAACTATTGTCAACAATAACTTTTGAATAATTGTACAATTAGTTCAATAAAATACATTACTTCATCAAAAAATGACAATAACACCCACTTCTTGTGTGCACTAAATGATATAATACAAGACACTAATAATCATTACTAGGAAAAGTTTATTATTGTTTCAACCATTTACCCCTGAAACGAATATAGTGAAATTAAAAAAAATTGTTTGGTAAAAATAACATTGATATTAAAAACTTCAATTTCTAACAAAAAAACAGTTTAAATAGGAAATTATTAAAATGAGGGGAAATAAATATTTATAGCATTTGGTTATTGCCCTTAAATTTATAGAGGGAAAAAATATTGATTGAAATTATAGACAATACAATCTATAGTAATTGCCATGTTTGTTAATGACTCTAAGAGTCGAGTTTGTTAATGTGTGTAATGTGTACACTAACAGGTGATATTTGTTAATGACACTAACAACTGATTCAACATATGTAGACTTTTATTTATTCATACATTTAATTCAAAAATCATTGACTTCAAAGAAAATTCCATGAAATATACAAAGTATATTACATAACAATATAAGAAAACTGAGTAATAATACAATCTGACAAATATTACTCAGACTTTCAATCACTAAAAATTAAAAATATTTTATCACAATGAAGAATGAAAGTCTGTAAATGAAATATGCCTTTCTTCAGATGAAAATACCGGTATTTCAGAGGAATGCATTGGTACAACAAACAAAAATTTTAAAATGTGAAAATAATAAATAGAAAAATGGTAGCTGAAAATAACTATTAAAATTATATTAAAAACATTTTAATCTTTTTTAAGTATACAGCACAAAATAAGTTAGATATTTATTCTAAAAAAAGTAACACATTTTCAGGATCAACTTTTCTCAGTAATATATCGACTAGAAAAATATTGTTAAAACTAAACGAATGTGGTATATTCAATAACAAGTATATTCTGTAATTGTTAAATAAATAAATATTGAATTATTAAATTAATAAATAATTACTAAATAAATAAAAATTAAAAAATATTGAAATTACTGAAGAAATATTTTCATTTAGCATCTCAGAAAGATAAAAAGTTTATGAGGAAAAAAATACCAAATAGAGTAAATTATGTTAAGCTAGCAATAACAAGTATAAGGATTTGAAATTAAATACAAATTAAAATATATATTCTACAATAAAATTTTTATAAATATATTTCTTTTAAATTTGTTATAATAGCACACAACATTCATATTAAAAGATAACTTTTATTTGCACTATATAAGATTGTGTATTAAGCTGCAGTCAGCAACTTATGCTTGTTATACTAATCGCATACAACTCTGACATTCAACTATTTAAAAATCTTATAATCTGAGATACAACATAATTTACACTTAGACACTTACTATAAACAAAAGTACAGATCACATTAGTCATAGAATTCTAATTCTCAAATAACAAAATAATTCTGAGATATTCCGTAACTTTATGTAATATATACTTGTATAGTCAAAATGAGATTATTATTCTATTATGCAATCTATAGTTAAATGATCAACTGAATTGTTTGAATAAATAATCAAAGCTATTTTTAGAAATGTTATAAGTTCAAAAAATAACAGAGGTTATATTTCCTTTATGATAGATTGTATGTTTTTTTTAGTAAAAATATAAACAAAATTACTTAATGTAAGTAATGACATTCAAATATAATTAATAGTACTTTCAATTATTCATTATAATTAATAGAAACAACTTATTTCAAATTAAGACCGAAATCATTAATAAGTTTTACATAACCATGGTAGAATTTGCATCTTAAAGCATAGCTATTTATAGCCAGGTTTTAAGGATGTTTAATGACACAAGTAGACCAAACTTTAACTTTGTAGCAGGTGACACTATACTTCATACAAAACTTAACATTTTTAAACCAAAAGCTACACACAATGTGTGTAAATAAAATATAAAATCTTCCTACATATATTGCTACTGTGAAAGGGGAATTTGGTCTGCTTATGCCTTGAACACTCCAAAATTTAAACACACAAACATTAACAGCCATAACTGTTTGAAATCCTATTAAAACTTACATAACATGACTACACAAGATTTTATATCACACAGATCTAATTCATGCATATCAAAGTTAAAAAATCATAACACATAAAATAAAGCGTTAATTAAAACAATAAATCAAATTTTCATAAAGAAAAGTACAAAATAAATGAGAGAAATCTTAGATGAAAAACCATAACAGTTAATTTTTTCAATTTATCACAGTGCAGAAACAAAGCAAACAGTACATACTTCAATTAAATAAGACAAAAACAATGTAAATTTGAAATAAATTCAACTAGATAATTCACTGGCTAAATACAATTACTTGAGTTAAAATTACTAATCCATAGTTAAAGTTTTTGATTTCTCGAATTGTCCTATAATACTCATCTTATATACAATTCTAATTAACAAATAACTACTTTTAATGGGGTTTGCTCTATCTCAAGAGACATTTTTACTGAATACCCATACTAGCAAAAGTAATTTTATAACAATTTTTATCCTAAAAAATAAGTTTTTTTTAAATAATACTTTTTTTGCTATACATTGATGATACTTTTGTTACAAGCAATTACAATTTTCATAATTTAAAAAATATTATATAAATTAAAAACCTAGCAAGGCTATTATTTTTGTCAAAAAATATAGATTCCTTAGTGACAAAGCAGCATTTCATTACATTTATGTCATGTATATTTTGAGGAATTTTTTATTGCTAACAATTGATTTGCGCTGAACAAATTCTACATATAAAGACTGTATTTAATAAGATAAACTAACAATTATGCATGCTTTTTAAACTGAATAACCATGCAAAATTATAACACACAAATGACTCAGCATAGAATAAAATCTAGAATGCAAATATGATTCTAACTTTAAGTTGCCTTCAAATGTAACAGATAAATCTATCACATTATTAAAAATTTAAACAAATTGTAATGATCACTTTAAAATCAAATTAGATTTAAATGCACTACATGCTATCTAATGTGAGAAGCTATTGTTTAACACACTGTATATATTATGTATATATGCATACATATGTTAGGAGTTTAAAAATAAAATAAGATTTAACAGCAAAAATGTCTTTGGTGATTTCTTTCATTTTATAACAGGTTAAAAATAAAGCAATAATTCTATTCTTCAAAATGACTAGACTAAATTTAGTGTCAAGACATTTTCAAGTCACATCTATAGTAATTCAATTTATTTACATAAAAGAAATATATATGTATATATATAATTAAATATCACTATGATACAAAATAATAAATTAGTTGATAAATCATTCCAGCATAAATGATAATTAACTACATTTCAACTAAATTGATTGTTTATGATTAATATTCTTAATAACTTTCATACAGTTCCCTCAATAAATAAAACAAAAATATTTTTGTAAAAGTTCATAGCAACAATGAAACAATCAAATATATAATACTTAAAATGAGTGAAAACGAAACTGGAATGCAGTCACTTTATAATTCATGATGAAAAATTTACAAATACAATACGTTTTAATAAATAATGATAAATTAGCAATTCAAATATATTACTATATAAAAATAAAAACTCTTAATGTTTGAAGCACATAAATTCATTAGTTAACTTATTTAAACAATTCACAAGTCAGCTTTGTACTACATTCTTTCATATCTGTGTATCCAGGTACCATATTTACCCAGTTTTGTAAACACATAGTTAGCTTCTTTTTATGCTGCACATACTAGTAGTGGGCGGATCTTTGTAATCTTTGCCTTTTAAAATAAATATAAAATAAACGTAAAATGAAAAACATAAAATTAAAATATATCATGCAAAAACAAATATTTGAAAAAATTAACAAAAAAGATCAAACAAAAACTACACACATTAAAAAAAATTTTTTTTTCTGTGTTAAACAAAAATACTTCATTTCAATCATAACAAATAAAAGTATTAATGTACTTCATAGCTACAATGAAATTCTTTTTCATCATTTTGTTCAGTAATTTTCTTTATTTAGGTATTCATTAAAAAAAATAATAAAATAAAAAAATTAAGTGAGAACTTTTTAAACATGAGGCAATGTATGTTATTTCATTAACAAGATTTATCCACTTATTTCTTAAATATGGAGAAAATTTCACCAGCTATAATATGAAGTTTCTTTAAATGATTTAAAATTACTAAAAATAAAACAGATGCACGAATAAAAAGTAATCATGAAAATACAAATATCCATTGCAAAAATATATATTCTATTCTATTTCAATACTTTTGCACTAAATGATATATAGATCAATATTCACACACATTTATTTCAAATAACAATCAACCAAAATTTAATTATTTTTATACAAATAAGTTATATAACTTACAATAAATGTAGTTGGCTGGTAGATAACAGAATAATTATATCTAATTTCAGTACACTTTACATACAATGTTTTAAACTTATTTTAAAATTGTATATTTATACAATTTTTTTTCTGCTAAAAACTTTCTCTTTTATTTTAAGATAGACATTTTATTCTTTTAGTAGATAATAACAATAAGGTTGAAAATCTTCATAGTTAGACTGTTACAACTAGAAAGTTCTCCAAGGTTTTACACACTGAACTAAATTTTCTCTGATCTGATTATCATTAGCTATAAAGTATCATTTTCAATTAAAATATTTTGTTAGGACTTAACATAAAATATACTACATATTTTGAAATTGACATCTTTGTATTATTTAATTGTTATAATTAAATTCTTACATACATATTTGATGATTTTGTATGTAAGAATTTAATTATAACAAGTCAAAAATATTTAAAACCAAAAAATTAGATTTGTTTAAAAAAATTAATAAAATTTTTTTTACATAGAATTGTACATTTTAAGCCATATTTAACAAATAATGATTAGCTCAGTTTTTAAATACTCTCTCTCTCTCTAAGAAAAATAAATGCAATTTTTCTTACGGCATTTTTCTTACTGTAACATTGTATTCTATTTTCATATTTCCTACCATGGACTAAATAATAAAAATGAAAATAAAAAGGCTAATTAAAACCAGTAAAAGCTGCTAAAATTTCACAAAAACTTATTACATCAACTACAATGGTAACCCATGGCTAAGGTTAACCACCAAAGTTAATAAGGGTAAATATGGCAACTGAAAATAAACTTACGAAACAAAAGTAGATGAATGCCTAGTTCTGCTCAGGTCAAAGTTCTGAAATAAAATGTGAACTTAAATAAATATTCAATAATAATGTTTCAATAAAGTGACAGTGCATAGGATGGCTTTTAAAGATTTGCTTTTAATACTTTTTATTTGGAAAATATTTTAATTAATCTATAGATTAAGTGCATCTACTCTAATTTTGTCATCAATTGAAAAAATAAAATGTTATTTTAAATCACATTTTATAAACACATTAAGATTCATTTAGCAACATATTAGAATAATTAGAACAAAGAATGGTTTGGCATCAAACATGCAACTAAGTATGCTACACACAATTATAACACAGAAATTAGTTGATCTGAAGATCATAAAATCAGCTTCCTATCAAATTGCTTTATTCCTATGATTTTACTGTCTTTTCTAGAGTTGGTAACTCTTACCCATAAAATTTGGTGCTTTAGATGTATATTATATTTACTAAAGATATAGCTAGTACATTTTGGGTACTTTAAGAATAAAATAATGATCAGATTGTTTATGTTCTTCGGACTGTGAAATGGCAGAAACAGAATTTACACAGGTGATTTGGAACAGATATGCTTGATTTAATATTACCACTTGAAGTCATTCCTCACCTTGAGTGCCTCTGACAGTTCCTTTGTTGCGTTGCTAAAATAAATATAAAAAAAATTTTAATAGCAGAATAAATATTTTTCATTTTGTTGTAATATATTTATTTCAAAATTAATATTCCTCAAACAATCTAACTAAAAAAGAAATTTCCGTTCAATATTTTGATTATGAATACATGATTATTAGAGTAAATTATTTGAAAAGTTATTTATAAAATAAGTGAATTGATTGTATAAATGACACTGCAAAATTACTTTGATAATTTTCAATCATTTTGACATTTTTATACACATTTTATTACAGCAATTTATCATAAAATTAAGAAAACCAACATTTATTTAAACAGACAGCAAAACATTACACTAAGAAAAAATTTTTTTGAACAAGAATAATCAGTGATTACAGTAAGAAAATGAAATTCTAAATTAATAAGCCATCAAGTTAATTTATATAATTAATACAATTCAATGCAACATTTATTAATAATTTTATGCTAATGAAAGTGTTTAAAATTCCATACAGCAAAACAATTTTTTTCTAAATGATAAAAAGATACAGTAACTCTTTGTCAAATATGCCAAATATGTAAATAAAATTTTTTGATTTATGATAATGACAAAGATTATTTTTTACTAGTATAGAGCATAAAAGTAAATAAAAGTTTTAGTTTCTTGAATATATTTAATAACAAAAGAAAATAAGTTTCAACTAAAAAAATTCTTAATTCCACTAGATGTTAAAATATTAATTCAATATCATAATAGGAACAGCTAATTCAACATGCTTTCATGGAAAAATTTATTCTATACAAATCGTTGTGTTAAAAATATAAAAAAATTATCAATTTTATAATTAATTATACCTTGTTTACAATAAAAATGAATTTTTAGTATATATATATCTATATATAATAGAGAGAAATAAAGCAAATATTCTTTTTGAGGCAGAAGTTTTAGATTGTTACACGATGGTTCCTCTTTGCACAAAAGAGTTAATTTATTTGCTATCACTAGTTTATATTAGATTGCAAACTATAAGATACATACTTAGGTAGAATTCAAACCAATTCATTTAAATAAATTATGGCTTGAGAGAACACAATGCTATGCAGTCTCCAGCTCTGCTTAAGCAGAGAAAGGAAAATAGTTAATTTTAAGCACATATATTTTGTAAATCAAATTAAATAAAACAAATTTTGAACATAAGGAATCAATGGTAGGAAATGAAAATAAAAAGTACTTTTCAGATATTTATCAAGTGAATTACACTTCCAATTTAATTCTTTGATAAATAGCAAAAGTTTCCTTGCATTAATGTTATAACAAATAAAATTGTTATCGTTAAATTTTACTTTAAAAATCATAAGATTCTTACATAATGTAGGAAATTTAGGACATTCTGAGTGAATTTTTCCAGCAACAATTGTTTACTGAAAAATATTTAATGTTTACCTCATCCAATTCTCTTTTAGTTTTATCTTCAATTTCCCTAATATCTTTCATTGTCATACCATGCCATCGATCTAACCAACAAAATACTTGTCGATGAAAGTTCAGAAAGATCCGCCGTTCTGTCTAAAATAATTTCACAAAATGATTATCATGATAGAGAAAATATTCTCAAATGGATTATTTCCATAATTACTTTGAAACAATTTATTGTGAAATAAATTTGTAATTTTTTTAAACTGATTAATGAAATGCATACACACATACAAGAACAGTGTTTTAAAAAATAAGTTTTTTAAAGTAATAGAATACAACAAACTAATTTTTACCAAAGACATGATCTAAAATGAAATGCAAAGACAGTAACATGTTGATAAATGTTTTACTTGTAGTTAGTAATAGACTAAACATGTTAGTAAATGTTCCCAAAGAAAAAATGTACCATGAAATTATAAAGTAACATTAGTAAGTTTATTATGCTTTTGTTTTCTTCAAACATTCTTGATTTTATACCTATACACCTCTAGCCTTTTTAAATTTCATTTTATATCCTACATTCTCTGATGAACATACGTTTTGCATACTCTACTAGACTTTTTATTGTCTCCTCTTTTAAAACATTCTTTGTAAGCTTAATTTTTTTACATAAATATTAAAATAATATATGATGATTATACTAAATAAAATTGGCAGTCTAAAATAATGAATTTGTTTTTTCAAACAAAATAAAAGATATTTAAACGAATAAATATATTTAAAACTTTACATAACTCTGTATTAAAATTTCTCCTTAGAATGAGACAAAAAGTAAAAAGAAAAAACAAGTCAATGAATGCTTATTACCAAACAGCTTGCCCTAAAAATAAAAATATAAGTTTAGTTTTTAATTCATGAACATTAAATCAAAGTCATTTAATTTTTAAACATTAAGTGTAACAAAAAAATGGAGACTATATACATAAAAATAAGAAAACAAATTTAAGTTTCAGCACATTAGTAACAGGCCTTTCACCATTTAGAGTAAAAAATTAGACACTTTCAAATTTAATTTCTATGAAGATAGAAGAATTTTTTTATGTGCTGGTACTACTCAAAATTTATTATATATTTTAAGGTCCGATATATAAGAATTAAAAAGATGTAAATGCATTTCATAATAAATTTCTATTGCATTTTACAACAATAAAATTTGTTAAATACATTATAGGAAATTTATTATAATTAATAAACACTTTTCTTAAAATTCTTTGTTATATTAAAAAAATCATTAATTATTTCAGAAAACATGTCAAAAAATACTTAAATTTCTTATTCTTGTAGTAAAAATAATGCATAAAATAGAATCAGCTATAAATTTAAGAACAAAATTTATTCTCATAAATATTTTCTATAAAGACATAATTAAATAATTATATATTTCTTAGTAGAACTGAATGATATTATGAGTTGCACTATTAACTTATAATACAAATGAGTATTGTAGATTTGTGACTCATGGTAAAGGGGAAAATTTGACAGCTTATGTTGATCCAGAGACCTGGAGCACCGTGTCCAATGTTAGAACTTAAGGTAGAAGTCTGACTTGGCTCCTATGCCTGCAGACCTTAGCTGAGCATATTGGAACGACCTTCATGCCTTGGATGACCCTACAAGGAGATTACCCTCCCGACATACTTCACCAGTTCTGCACAGGTACACCCCCTTGCCGACTATAAGAGCAATCTTTGAGGCAGCCTGCAATCGTCTGTCGCACAGGTTATCAAGGAGCGCGCTCTGAGTTTAAGCAGAGGGCTCAGTTCGAAAAGTAAGTTACAATCTCCATGTCTTCGAGAGATCAAATCACTAAAAATTCTTCAAGCTAACATGAATGGACTATCTACCTATGCTATGAAAGTTAAACTTGACGAACTTCTGGAACTCGCCAATGCTCATGAGGCTCAAATAATTGCTATCCAAGAAACGAAACTAAAAGAGCAAATGAAACTGAATATTAAAGGATACCACATTTACAGATTAGACAGAGCCACTGGGGATGGCGGCGGACTTGCACTCTTAATTAGAGATGTTCAATATAAAAGCATCATATTATCGCCCATAGGTACAGAATTAGAAATCCAGGACGTCTCCATTTTTTAGGGTAAGCATAAATTAAATATATTTAACATGTATCACCCTCCTAATCTGGGTCACCTGCCAAAATCTCTCTTTGATCTGGCAGATTCAAATATACCATGTCTTTTCATGGGTGATCTTAATGCTAAGAATACCTTCTGGGGCTGATCTGTTAATAACAGTAGAGGTTGTGATCTCCTAAATGCAGCTGATGACAGAGCCTTTTTCTTCCTCAATGATGGCTCCCTAACACACCACTCGTTCAGTTACAATACTGCTGAAGTCCTTGATGTCACACTTGCTAGAGCGGATATCTACTTTTCCTGTCAGTGGTCCGTTTTGAATAACATAGGAAATGATCATCTCACGATAAAAATAGAACTGAAAATACCAAAGAAGAGACTTATCACAATAGAAAAGTTCTGGAACATCAAATAAGCTGATTGGCCGGCCTATGCTCAACTAACAGAAAGAGACTTCACCTCACTTTCACTTACCCGTCAACTTGATGAAAACTGGCTCAATTTCAAAGATATCGTGATCTGTAATGCTAAGAAAATCATCCCCAGAGGGAATTTCAGACGCTTTAAAGCCACCTACTTACATAATGATCCTAACATATGACCTCTTGTCGATAAAAGAGATAGACTGTCCCAGGAACTCAAGCACACTAACAGTGACTGTACTCATGTTGAATTTAATGGAACTAACGCTGAAATTAAACGTCTCTATGCAACAAAGAAACGAGCGTCATGGTATGAGTTTTGTAATAAAATTGATGCTAGAACAAATAACTCTAAGTTATGGAAAATTGCCAAATCCCTGAGTAAAGATCAACCTCAAGAGGAGGTCTGCAACACCATTTTGACTCCGGATGTTCATCCTCCAAAAAATGACAAATCTACCGCTAACATATTTGGCAGTCATTATCAAAAAATGAGCTGATTGAATTTTGACATAGTCGACAAATGTACTGAAAGAGGCCAAAACTGCTGTGCATAAGTGCCGTAGCTCGGAACTGGGTGATCCTGTCTTCTTGACTGACTTCTCTATGCAAGAATTTGAATCGGCCTTAAATGCCATTGACTCGAAGAAATCACTGGAATCTGATAACATTCATGGGGATATGGTTACTCATCTTGGCCCAAATGGCACCAAATACCTTTTGGATATAATTAATCAATCTTGGAATAGTGGCCGACTTCTGAAGGAGTAGAAAAGAGCCACCATTATCCCCATTAGGAAACCTGGTAAGGTAATTAGTTCTCCTGAGAGCTATCAGCCTATCGCTTTGACAAGTATACCATGTAAAATCATGGAAAGAATGATACTAAGAAGACTCATCTACTTTCTCGAAAACAATGATCCGCTACCCAAGGAACAGTATGGATTTAGGAGAGGGCATAGTATAGAAGACCAGGTCCTGAAATCAGGTCTGAAAATCTGCCAAAGTGTCAGAGATGCCCATAATTTAAAACCCACCAATCACACCATAGCAGCATTTCTGGATTTATCCAGGGCTTTTGACACAGTCTGGAGAAACAAACTTATTCTTAATGTGTTTAAAAGTTTTGGAATAAAGGGGAGAGCTCTACCTTGGATCTCCGATTTTTTGAAATCCAGAATAATATGAGTTAAGTTTAATAAATCTCTCTCTAAAAACTTTAAGCTCAGCCAAGGAGTTTTCCAGGGATCAGTCCTCAGTCCCACACTTTTTTCTCTATTCATGGCAGGTGTGGAAAGGAGGACTTTTGGAAATGGCTGTATTGGGTTATTTGCAGATGATATTGTCCTTTGATGCTCAGGCCACAACGTTTCATCTATTGAAGATACCCTTTCACAGTCTTTGGGCAGAGTTAGAGATTTTGCTATAGACCACAAATTGTCTTTCAATCTCACGAAGTCAGTGGTCAGCTTTTTCACCACCAATAAACAACTTTTATAATTTTAAGCCAAAAGTATTCATGAAGGGCTATGAACTGCCATATTTAAAACATCCCAAATATCTGGGATTTACCTTGGATCAAGAAATTCTTTGTAATTGACATATTGAAGATCTAGTCACAAGAAGTAGAAAACGCCTAAATATACTAAAATACATCTCTCGGCAGGATTGGGATGCCGATGCCTCTACTCTGAAAATTACCAATACTTCCTTAATTAGACCTTTGTTAGAATTTGGTTCAGCCATTTATTTTTGTGCCTCTGATTCTAACCTTCAAAAGCTTGGAAGAATTCAGCAGAGCACTGCTAGGATCATTGGAGGACTTCACAACAGCTGCTCTAACAATTTAGCTCTGTACGAGTGCGACCTTCAACCATTACATATGAGAAGGAAGTATTGCTTAACCAAGTACTTCAATAAACTGATCAGCTTTGGAGACCAATACAGAACATTACAATATTTAATTAATTGGACCAATAACCAAAGATTAAAACGTAATAGTCCATTCTCCCAAGCACACTTACAGAACTTGCTGTATCCTTATGTTGAGCCCTTCTGCTTGACACCTTTGATTAACCCTGCGTTTGGCATCCAGGGAGTCAGTCACTTTCCATCCCAACCTAACACTCGATGCAAGTAAAAAGTCGGTCCACCCATACTCACTAAAGCAATTGGCTCTAGAGACAATTGACAAGATTACTATCGGAGCAGCCAGGGTTTATACTGATGGAAGCAAATTGGAGACCAATGCGACTGGCAACGGAATATGTATTGAACTCCCCAACCATTCCATCAAGCTTGAAAAAAGAACTGCTGACCACACATCCGTCTTCAGAACGGAACTCATCACCATCTTGAGTGGACTTTCTTTGTTAGATAACGATACACAAAATGATTTCTCGGAGATATGGATACTTACAGACAATCGATTATCGATCCAGCACGTTTTCAATTGGCAATCCATTGACGACAGTACTAGTAGAAGTATTCTATTTTTGTTGAAAAGCCTTTCAGTTCAACACCCAATCCAACTCCAGTGGGTCCCCTCGCATGTTGGTCTGCCTGGGAATGAAGTAGCTGACGACCTTGCAAAGGCTGCCGCCAGTAATCCTTTGACCTTCAAAGATCGCATGGCACTAACACGATCAGAGATCTCTTCCATTACTAAACAACTTACTTCTAAAACCTGGGCTGACCCTCCTGCTCACCCTTGGTACTTCCAAAGACATCCTGGAGCCGCCACAACATTTAAGGGCTCCAGAGTACATTGGCCGACACTGTCTCAACATTCTACTGGCTACTTGAAGTGTATGATCTTTGAGGACGGTGAAAGAATATACCCATCATGCCCCAAGTGCGACAATGCTCCGTTTTGCCCACAACACATCTTGAAGTGCTTGGGGTTTTCTCGTAAAGAGGCTGTGAGAAGTCTACATCTACTTTTGGACTTTTTGGCTATATGTGATCTCATGGATCTGGTCACCACATAAATGAGTAATATCATAATGTATTTCTAAATGTCACTAAAAGATCACTTCTAAAATGTCATAAATGTATAAAAGTTGGCTTGGCTGGCAAATAATTAACATTTTTAACACTAATTGATATATAATTGGTCTAAAACCCACAGTTTAACGTGGACTCTAACCACTAAGAACTCCACATCTTAGGTGGGAATCGAACAAACTGTTAAACTGAAGATCAGAGTGCTAATTGTTCAGGTGCCAGTGTAAAAATTGATAAGGTATTTGCGAAATATACATTTGTCAATATAATATTATTTCTTAAAAATACATATCTAAACATAAGATATTTCATTTCTAATTTTAATAGTATAAAACTGGAAATAAATATACCAACCTTTTGAATAAAGGATTCAACTCTATTTTGTAAACCAAACCACTTAAATTCTACAGTGACTAACTTATAGGCACACATTATAGGAGTACAAGTTTTCTGGAATAAAAAATTCAAATATGTACAATTATAAAAATTTAAATTGGTTTTCAAAATCATAAATTTTTCAAGCAGTTTATATTCTTTCATATTATTTTATAGATACTTTCAAATTAATAATTTAATAAAAAAAAAAGAGACTTTTTGTGATCTCTTAACTGTGCAATCAATAATTTGAGATCTGTTAACTGTGAAATCAAAATATATTAATATATCATTGTTATTTTTAAATTAGATATCACATGACTCTTTAAAAATCATACTTATGTTCTTTGCATAAAACTAGCTTAAGGTGCTGGGCAAGGTTGAATCAGCCTTACATTCCTTCAGTGGGTCAATAAACTGAGTATCAAACATGCTTGGGAACTGAACACTAGGGTTTTGTGTTAGGCTGACCACCTAATCGGCTTCACACCCCAGAGCCTCTTGATCAGGAAAACAGTGATGGGCACTGTAGGCCTTGGCCCATATGGACTGTTGTCCCACAGAGTTTTTAGTTTAGTTAAGCTTAAAAAGTAACTTTGTTTGAAGCTAAATATATATATATATATTACTAATCTAACTTTTTCTTAGTCTTTTTTTTAAAAAATAGTAAATTTTATACAACTTCAATGTAATTTGCCGGTTCATTTCTTAGCTTGTGGTATAAATTCAAACATTTTTTAAAGTTTTATGGCATAAATTTTATCATAATAGTTATGCTTTATGGTTTTTATAGTAGAAAAAAATGAGGAAATCTCTTTTTATGTGACCATAAACACTAATATATTTAATTGAACTACATAATTCCAATATAAAAAATTTTTCTAACAAAAAAAATTTTACATTATTTAGTCATAAGAATAGACAAAATATAGACAGCATATTACAAAAACATACTTGCCAATTCCCTACTAATGGACCTCTTCCAGTTTTCTCAGATTTAAATTTAGTAGGATCTTCAGTTGGTTTATAGTCCTATAAATATAAATTAACTATATCACAAACTAATTGATTAAACATCCTACTTTATATTTTAATATCTTTATGTACTGTACTTGCACATTATGAGATACAAATTCTAAATATTTTTATCACAATTATCCAAAAGAAAATTAGGAACCAGGGTTTCTTTGGGTAAAAACAATTTACATGCCTAGTCTAAGCTGCAAAAATTGAAACAGTAAAATATTTCTTGTTAGTTTAATGCTTAAAAAGCAGATATATACATCCATAGTTAAAAACACTAAAGGAAAAAAATTCTTAAAAATGATCAAGACATGAATAAAACACATTTATTTCAAATGATAATCAATACAATTCAGTATTTAATTTTTTAAAGGATTGATATTACTTCCCAACAATGACAAATATAACTATTCAAATAAATTGTATCAAATAATTATAGAAGTAATCTATAAAAACATTTTAAGCATCAAACATGATTTTGGAACACATTTGAAATTGTGACTCAAAACTATAAGAAATATAATAAAAAAAATGTTTCTACATTGATTCCTTAAAAAATAGATAAACATTTTTAATGCCTTAAAATATATTTTATAAATATTTAATAAAAATGCTGTATAAGTTAAACAAAATTTCAAATTGAAAAGAAATACTCATATACATTTAACTTCCAAAAGTATAACACACATCTATCTAAGCATACTTCACAAATAGTTACTCAGTTAAAAGTATGTCAATTATTTTTGTGGCCATATTTGTACAACTATCATTATATCATCAAAAAATTAGTTTTTAATAAATATTTTCAATACAAAAATCAAATAAACAAATAGTTTTTTCTATATTTTCAACACAAAATGTTAAATAAACACAAATACAAGAAAAGCTAATTATGTTTAAAAAATAATACACACACAATAATTTATGGTATAATAACATAATTATTCAAATCAATACATCTAGACAGAATATTTAGAGATAATGATTTTTATAATTTTTACATAAAAATATTATACAGACCACAAATGATATATAATACATATTTAATTGGTACTATTAATAGAATCCAATTGCATAACATCATTAAATTGTTACAATTAAAATTAAAGACAATAGCTAAGATAACGAATATCAACAACAATATATTGCTATCAACATTGCCAAGTCTACTTTCAGTAACATTAAAGGATCAAGTAGAAATTTGTTTATTGTCATTTGTCCGGTGAAGAGATAACAGAAATTTATAATGAATACATATCCTATTGGAGTAAATCACAAATGATGCATTTAGGTTAGATATGATTCCAGCGACTTTTTACCAATCACTCCACAGGATTTATATGGATTGCAGTTTTGGATCTTTGGATAACTTTGATTATATCACTATAGGAAAAGATTATTGATCCAATCAACTTTTAAAATAGTTATCTCAAGTAGTCATTTTTCAACAACTATCAATTGACTTTAGATTAAAATTCTATTTTTACAAAAATTGATACTTCTATATTCCTACCTATTTCTTCAATAACTATAATGACATGATTATCCCTATTGTTTAGAAATAGCAGATAGACAGATCACCTCAACTTTATACAAGGCAATAAGGATATCCAAAAGGTACATAGAAGCAAAATAAGTACCAAAAAAAAAAAAAAAAAAAAACAGCTAAAGCATTATGTCTTGAAAACTTCGTCTATTCATACAGATATATGACCACTCATTTTCAGGTCCATTCATATTTAGTGCTAAAAATGAGTGGTCGTAACAAATCAATAGTCTCTAAAATATATTTTAATGCAATGATGAAAAACATTTTTTCTTTTATATGAAATTAGTTCTTTTCAAGTTTACTTTAAGCTGCAATTCAAAAATTCTATACGATTTCTGCATTTATAAGTAGATGCATTTTATCATAAATTTCAAATATATCCTTTGGACTAAAGTCCTCTTAAAGAACTGAATCGTCCTAAGAGAAACTAGAGAGCAAGATCACAAATGCATTATCTATTTTCAGTAGATAACCCCTTTCCAAATGACGTTTTTAACTCTAATCAATTTTTCATCAAGTAATGAATCTCTTTTTTAAACACTATTTTAAAGGGGTTTTTTCCTCAAAAACAACAATATATTAATAAATGTGGATTTCATTATTCATGTGGTATTTCCACAGACTTCCTAATTTTTTTCTAAGCAAATATAAAATATTTATAAGTGGTTTGAATTTTAAAGACTTACATTAAATCAATTTTCTCCAGTTAAATTAATTTTTTCGATAATGCATACTTGTTTACATATTTAAATGCAAAATATCAATGCTTAATTCTGTTAACTAATGTAAAATATAATATGCACCTTTAATTAAACCTAATATAGCAGGAATGGCTAACCAATGGCACACGTGCCACAAGTGGCACGTTTGAAAATTTTGATGGCACACACAAAAACAATATTTTTTTATAAATTATCTTTTTTGATAGAAATTAATAAAAATTATTAATCTACACTTAATTTATAATTTATGAAGTAAATTTGAAGTATTGAATACCTATCTTAGAATGTTAACTAGAACTGTCTAATTATACATTATTAAAATATCGCATGAATTCTCTTGAAGTATATGAAGATGCACAATAGATAAAGTTTTTTGCATATCTAGTTTCACCTTCTAATGTTAATGCATGCTGTTGACGTTGCAGTGCTTGAATCAGACGACAGACTGCATTAGTCATTTTTAGTAAACCATCGTCTTTGAAAATTCAGTGACTCATTAAAAAATATATAACAATTTATTATAAATAGATATAGTATTATTTTTAGGTAAATATTTTTAAATATTATTTCATATTTTATATTCTGTATTTGTTTGAAAGAACATACTGAATTTACTCACGACTGAAATTTTAACCTCTAACAACCTTGAGGCATTAAAAGTTACTAAACTTTTATTTAAATTATTAAATTTTAATTATAGGACCACGGAAATGTTTTGCAAAAATTTGTAGATTTTTATGAGGAAATAAGATTATTTCTAAATAATGAGAACATTATTGACCAATACAATCAATTATTGGATGTAGATTGGCTAGCAAAGTTATATTTTTTCACTAATTTATGCTCTCACTTAAATGAATTAAATATAAAACTACAAGATGTTAATAAAACAGTGATTATAATGTTTGACTTAATCAAAACGTTTGAAGTCAAATTACAGATTTTTAATTGTGATATTCCTTCAAATTCATATAAATATTTTCCGAATACGAAATTTTTTTCTGAAAGTGAATGTCACGAAAAGCCAAATAAAGAGTCTTAATGAAAGAATATTCAGTGGTAATTCAATCTCTAATTCAAGAATTTTATGCAAAATTTACACAGTTTAAAGAATTAGAAGAAACTTTAAAATTTATTTTATATCCTGATACAATGCTATTTGAAAAATTTAATTTAAAAGTCGTTGAGTGGTTAAATTTTAATGAATTAGAAATGGAATTAGTTGAATTTTAGTCAAGTACCACATTAAACCAAAAATTTGTTGATTTAAGAAACAATTTAGAAATTACTGAAAGTAATTGATTATTGGATAAAATAACTAAAATTGCATAAGATGAAATTCAAACTACATGGAATTCAATTCCTGACATGTTTAATTGTTTAAAAATATTAGCAAAGACAATTTTATCAATATTTTCATCCACATGGACATGTGAAGTTCTATTTTCAAAATTTAATTTTATAAAAAATAAATACAGGAATAGAATGACGAATAAGTAGAGCTGCATGCGTACTGTTGAAATTAACTAAATATGAACCAGATATTAAATCTTTAACATCTTGTGTACAGCAACAAAAATCATATTAAAAACAATTGTTTTTAACATGAATTTTATTTTCCACCATATTGCTTTTTATAAATTATTGATTAATAAAATATTGTTTAAAGAAGAATTGCTTTTATTTGTTTATTTAATTATACTTACTTATAGTTTCACCCCGCTAACATTTCAAATGAAAATTTATTGTGGCACGTTACCTATTTAAAAAATAATTTTTTATGGCTTTGTGGCATGGACACCAAAAAAGGTTCGCCATCCCTGTAATATAGCAATCATAAAATTATGCTGTAAACTTACTCTATTTTCAACAGGGTCATTTGCAATATCAATAAAAACTACTTCTCGTTGTTTCAACTTTTCTGGAGGCAACTCATGGGCCTATTAGAATAAAAATAGTGTTAAAAAGGAAATAAAATATTTTATAGTTTACAATATTTTTAAAGAAAATATAAATTTGTTTAATACAATATTCAGAGCTCATTTAAGTTTTTAAATTTATATTAGCTATACACTGTTTATTATTTTTGAACTATCAAAGTACAACAATATTAAAACAACTATGCAGCAATATAAATTAAATCAATGCAGAAAATTATGATGCTATAAAATTTTGTATAAATTTTATAAAAATGCAAAAAATAACATATGAAAATTATCTTGGAGAACTTTTGGATCGAGCTTATATTTCATCAGAATTTTTTTTCTTTCATATTTAAAATACGTAAATGAAGGATATTTTATCAATACACAGTCTTAAAGCAAAGTTTGAACGTATATTAACAACAAATCTACAAAGAAAAAAATATATGAACTTAAATGTTAAGAATAATTTTCCTGTGTTTTTAGAAATTCTTATTACATATAAATACATCATAAAGAAACCTAACTAAAAATTATGAGTAGAACAATTGCTTCCTTTTGTTCATTTTGACATTTAAAGATTAGATACACAATTTTTAATAAATCTGAATTAATATTAACTGAATACTATAAAATTTAAGCAGTAAATATTTATCATTAAATAATGCAGTAACACTTATTTTGAGCAATGCCCTTAAAATTACATTAAAGCACCGATTCTCTCTCCCTCTCCCCCACACACACACTCATACATTGATCCACATTTTTTAAAAATCAAAATTATAACTTACATTTGGTTGATCACCGGCATCTGCACAATGCATAGTTTCAATACTAATAAAAAAATTATTTTTCATGTAATCTGGATTCTGAAACGAAAGAACATTAAAAATGAAATTTCTAAAATTATTTATAAGCAAACTTCCAATAATATAATTCACAATGAAATCAAATTTAAGAATAAAAATTTTGAAAATAACTCCTAAAGTAACTAAATACAGATTAATTAATACTTGGTAAGAAAAGGTAATAGTAAGAAAAGCATGGTAAGAAATGCATTTAATTCACCTATAATTTATAAATGAATTAAAATTTAATTAAGAAAAAAGATAATTACACAAGTGAAAATTATCATAACTAATTTTCTTTCAATGACTACTTTAAACAGTTTTTAGGGAATTAAATTCTAATCTAATTAAAAAAATAATTTCTTAAATTTTAAAATAAGTACAGACAAATAATAAGAAACTTTAAAAATTAGTATTAAATCGGTTAAAAAAAATCTCATTCTAATATAAAATTAGACTTAATTGATAAAATATTGAAAGAATTTTTTTTAAATAAGAAAATTTCTCTAATTTTTTAATTCTGTTTTATAATCAGATAGATCCATCAAATTTAAAAATTTTTTAGAATTTGGATTTATAAAAACTTAAAATTTGTAATATCTACTTAGTTTTAATCCACCATATTAAATTTCTGTTTGTAAAAATTTAGTCTGACTAGACTGTCAAGCCTGTTATATTTAACAATTTCTAAGTGCAGAATATGTAACTAACTTTCAGGGAAAAAATTATAATCTGGAAAAGTAACAATAATTGCTATTTTTAACTAATATTATTTCAATTTTACTCAAAAAGTTGTTTTGAAATGAGGTCTTGCAAACAGAGCAATTAAAAACAAATTGAATGAACAGTGGAATATAGTATATTTCCTTCAGTAATTAAGTTAAGTAAATATTAAAGTCAGGACTGTTTTTATCCAAAAGATATCTGGTGGTAATCATATTTTTTTTCTATCCATAGCAGTTACCATAAATGACAATTTTATATGTGGAAAAGAGCCATACATATCTATTCATCAAGCAAGAAAAATTTTGGAATGCAGGCATTGCATCACAAACAGCTAAACAGCAAATTCAATTCAATCAAAATTAATGATTGCTTAAATTAATTACAAAAACTATAATCAAACTTTGAAATGAAACATAACTTCTGTTTTATGTAAGAAAATTATCTTTATCTTTATTATCTTTATGTAAGAAAGAATCTAATTATCATTTTTTAAAATCTAAAATTTCATTTTTATATATGTTTTAAAAATTTACACAAAAACATTAAATATTTAATAAAAAAACATTTATGAATTTAAAAATTTATAATTAATTATAAGAAAATTGAAATATATAATTCAGAATTACTTACTGTTATAACTGATTATCAAATACAGCACATGGAAAAAAAAGGGTTTGATTAATAACTATGAAATATTCAACCATATTACAAAGTATTACAATTAATACAAATATTACAATAGTAAAATAGAGATTGGACAAAAAACATTTAGTACTTTTTTTGTAGCTTCCTTTGTTTAAAAAAAACATTTCTTTTAACATTTCTTGATATTTTAAAGCAATGTCATTTCCAGAAACAAAGCTTAGGTAATGCTTTAAGGTTTTTATAAATGTTATGGATATTTTTCCAATATTACAATCAAAAGTGACATAAGATCTCTTTTAGAAAAAGCTGTATACTAGCTAACAGATGAATATGCTGATTTTATTGTTTGAATTACTTTTTAAAAACTAGTCTTATTTCATAGTGGTTGAGTGACAAATTGATAAGCATTAATCAAATTTGCTTAATTTTGCAAAACATATCAATGATAAGTTATTACAAAATGATTTCTAATTCGAATCAATATGGGACTATAAAAGATAAATGAAATCATGATTTACACATACATAGTGAAATCTATATATATATGCTGAATAATAATATAATTAATATCTAATAATCAAAAATACATTTCCTCATAAATCACTCCAAAATTAAAAACAAATGCAAAAATTATATTAATTTGAATATTAACATATTTTTAAAAGCACAAGCATTTATAGTAGAAATAGATTTTGAATTTAAAATATAAACAATTACAAAAAAGGAAAGTGAACTACTTGTAGAAAACCAAAATTTAAAATTTTTATTTCAAGTGCAAAATGAAAAAAATTTACAACTCACACATGTAATAACAAATGGTTTATTAGAAAAAATAATTATTTAATGAACTTTAATGGTTGATATATATAACATCAACTTTATATAACATTAACATGCAATATATTTCACTAAAGATTACAGATTTAAAATTTCTAAATTGGCAATTTGAAATGAAATTTTGCTAATTAAATAATACAAATGCATTCTAGTATCAAAGAAATTTTTATATATTATTTGACAGACTCATTAAAGTTCACAAAATATTATCCAGAAACCAACTGCTTAAAGAAGTTAAATTACAGTATTTTATAATAAATGTACAATAATATAAAATTTTTTCCATAATCCAGATCAATATATTCAATGTCTGTATTTTAATAATTTTTTTTATTATTTTATTTATTTTTTATTATTTTATTATATTTTTTATTATAATATTTATAATTAATATTAAGTAAATTTTAATCTGAAGTTAATTACTATTTTTAAAAAGAAAGAAGCTATCTCTTAATTCAACTGATAGGTTATTATGCCATTATTTAAAAAAAAAGAAAAGAAATTGGATGATTAATCATTTTAACAGACCAACTGATCAACTTGTTTAACTTTTCATTATGATTTTAGAAGTTATATATATAATTTAAAATAATTAAATTTAATTGGAAGTTATTTAATCATTTATATCATAAATATAACATACACATAATTACATATGTATTGATCACATGCAGAGAATTGTCCATAAGGAATATTTAAACAAAATTCATATTTAACTTATTTTAAAATAGAATTATATAGAAAGACAATAATATTGCCATAAAAGGAAGTTTTCAAAATTGAAGTAAAAAAATTCCTTTGTACACAGTAAAACTTTATTTGAAGTAACTACCTAATAGCTCTCTTCAGGGTTCACAAAGATTTCTAAAAATCGAATTCCATGAGTCAAATCAAAAATTTTCAGGAAGTATCAACATTCATGTTAAATATTTTTCATTTTATTTTAAAAATTGTTTTTAACCAAATATACATATAATTATGTTTATGTAATATTTTTCAATTATATTTGTAAATATAATAGAAATAAATTATTGCAAATATTAATGAGAATATTTTTCATTTAAGTTAGAATTATATTTAATGATTACTTCAAAAGTCTTCAATAAATTTACAGCTACAACAGACAAATTTTTATTTTAATAATTAATATTCTTTACAATACTGAATTACATATTGCATAAAATGGTTAATTTCAGAGTTTTTAAACATCTTTATTACATTTCTATCAATTAATTTATTGAATATTTCAAGATGTTTATAACAATTACTTTTAAATAAATCAAAACAAAATAAATACAACTATCAAATACAGTTTCCAGGATAACTTTATCCCTAATTACTATTTAATAAAAGCAATTATAACCTTTCTCCTTTTGTTTACTTTTTAACTCTTTTAAAATGTTACAATTTCATACCTACATTCTGGATTTTTCTATTCATTCAACAGATTACTTGTTTACTTATATATGCACAATATTGCTATTAAAAAATGCTAACTTCCCATCTTTAAAGCTTTAACTTAATACTGAGTAATAACTGTTGCTTCTCTGAAGGAACAAAGCAACAAGTGTTTGATTTTGCAATTAATGTTAATTTACCAGTTATTTCAGCTTTCACAGCAATTTCTGTTGTAAAATTTTCAAGTTCATATGTCATCTTCCTAGTGCTTCATTTTTGATTTTCAGGTCATTATTTTTTTTCAAGTGCGTTTTGCTTTCTTTCTGTTAATTTTTTTTTTTTTTTTTGCTGTTTTAATTTATCTAGGTATAATTTATACTTTTGTTTAGCACCAGCAGTAAAACTAAGTATATATATATATAGGTCTTTTCTAATTATTACATTGTTGACACCTTAAATTTTGGACGTAATCATCATTGATGACCAATTTTATTTTTAAAATTTCAATGAATTTTATATAATATAAAGGACAGAAACAAATAGAAAAAGAATCAATTAAAATCGCTCAATGTGGCTTAGCTAGGTCTTTATTTCAGTCAACAGTTATGAAATCAATCAATAGTGCTGCTTTGGACCTGGCATGGAAAATATACAAGACTCACTCTTCCAAAAAAAATATGTTTCTTTTATAAGTAACATTTTGCAAAATAAAAAAAATTGGTGTACTACACTTTACCTCATATATTACTTCTTTGAAAAAAATACTGCTAAATTTAATTATAAATATAGCTGTTTAGTAACTGCACTCCAGCTCTAAAATTTTTTTTATATCTAAGTTTACATTTTAATATTTTTCAATTTATGAAAATTTTAACTTCATAATTAAAAAAAATTGGAAAATGAATTAAAAATAAAAATTTTTACCTATAGGATATAATGCTATATTACAGAATGATAAAAATTCTTTACATATAAAGTTTATACTTATCAATATATAGATAAAGCTTTTCTAAATATTGAAATATAGGTTAATCACTGTTTTTTCTTTCTCCTCACATTTTGAGAAAAAAATTTTAATTTGCAACACTTGAAAACTTTTTTATTTTTTTGTCAAAAATGGGGTCACACAATAGGATATGTAATTCTCTTTACTAAAATAAACAAGAATTGTTAATGTATATTTGATAAGATATTACAAAGTTATACCTGTTTTACAATATGGATAAGCATTCCATGCTTCTTCATGAATTTCTAAGGATCCTTTTGGCGCCAAAAGACGAATAAATGCAGGGACTTTACTAGTGAACAAATGGATAAAATTTAAAATACTTCAGAATCTAAGAATATTTTTATTAGAATAAAACAATGAATAACCTAAATGTAGTGTTAGTAATTTAATGATAAAAATTTATATATTAAAAATAAAGCTTTTTTATTATGCTTAATAAAGCAATAATTTATATGAAAATTTTGAAATTTCAGACATTTATCAGATAAAGTGAGACTAACATTGAACTAAGACAAACAATGAACCACAATGTTTGGTAGTTAATAATAGTGTTGTTATAGCTACTTTACAGATGTATATGCAAATATGCATCTGAATAGTAACTATACAATTGTATAGTTTAAGCAGTAAATTTACATAAAATGCTCATATAATTGCACTGGAATAATATTAAAGTAAATTCAAATGTCTCACCTGGCTAAGTGGTATATCTTGTAAGTATATTGACCTTTGTTGAATTTTCCTCCTAATAATGGAACATTTTCAAAAGGTTCATTTTTAAGCACCTCAATACCTTCCCCACCACCTGTCTCATTTTTACTTGCTTCTGCAACTGAATATAATTGCCCAACTTGGTACTGAAAAAAAAAATGAATAAATAATATATTTATTTTTAAATGAATATTTGAAAAGAATGGCTGAGTTTATAGCATGCAATTATGCAATATACATTTTAAAGTACTATTTTCACTGTTAAAACCTATATCATGGTTGCCATATTATCTATAAAAAGAAATCTATTCTTACACCAAAATAAAATAATTTCAATCAATTATTTCTATCTGAATTATGTTTCTACCAAAAATTTTTAAAAATAATAAAATTGAATTTTTAATATGATTAGATTCACTTAATTTTTTCCACTAAGAATTATACATATATTAAAATAGGGTGATAAACTTATACACCATGACAAATATTCTTGCCCTCCGTTAATATATCAGCACAATATCTAATAAAATAACCAATGTTTCTAAAAATATTGATTTGCTGCTTTCCTATAGTTAAACCTTGTTTGTTTGGCCCAAGTTAGTCTTTACAAATAACACCCTTGTATTACAGTGTATTCAAAGAGATAGGAGACTAAAAATACAAAAGCCAGAGATTAAGTTCTTAGAATTCAATTACAAGAGCTACTTTTAGCAAAAATTCTTTTTATCAAATTTTGAACTTATTTGTAATTTTCTACATCTACCTCAAATCAAAAGCTGTGAAAATTCTTTTGTAGATATTTTTTCAATCAGAAGGGCTAAATAATTACGTATTTTTAGTATAGATTTCAGACCCATGATTTCACTTTCAATAAAGTTTGAAGCAAAAATTACAGCAATAGAATGAAATCAGTATTTGGTGATGAAGCACTATCAACAGCAACAATTTAAAATTGGTTTAAAGACTTTTCCTACATTTGTAAGAATCTTGTGATGGTTGATTAAGGTATGATGTGGCTCTAGATCACATAGAAGCCATGAGAAAATTAATCATTTCTAATTGTTATGACACATAATGAAATACAAACATCTTTAAACACATTTTAAGAGGCTTCATACATCAAATTATACAAAATTATTTAAAAGTGGAAAAATGTGTTCCTGGAATAGTGATAAGAAAATATAAAATTTTCAACTCCAGTGTCTTAAAACATGTGATTGACATTATAACGCATGACAAGCCTTGGAAAATTCAATGAAATAAGAGCAAAACAATAATCAACTATTTAGGTATTTCCTGATGGTATTAAATAAGTAAAAACTGTTACAAGGAATGAAAAAAAATTGCTACTTTTTTGATAAGTCTGATTACTAACTATTCCTTTAAAAAACTGAATCTTTTTGCTCCTTGATAAACTATAATTTGTTTGAAATAGATGCAGAACTAATAAAGAAAATTAAAAACACGTTATATTACAAAACACTCAAATTATTTTGAGGGAAAAAAAACAATCAGCAAAGTTATATATACACTGCTTTGCTGATTACAGAATATTTTAAGAGTAAAAAATCAAATTGGTAACTCATTGTGACCATATTCATAGCAGTTGCCATATCCATCGGGTGGGAAATTGTTCGTCAGTGGATACCTAGCCATTGTAATATCTATGGGAACGAAAAAGCAGATGACCTTGCAAAGAATGGATGTAAACTTTTCCATTCTTTGCAAGTATGATGGAATAAAATCAGGCAACAGCCCGATTTTATTCCATCATACCAACAAATCTGCAACTTAATCAAAAAACAAACTCCTCAAAGATCTTAATAATTCATATAGGGAAATTACTCTAAAGACAAGGCTTGGGGTTCCCTGTTGAACTCTCCACTCCCGATGTGCCTTCCACGCTCCATTTTCACAGCCAATTTCAGAATTTTGACTGGACATGACTTTCTCCAGGGACACTTAAGCCATATCGGCGTGGTCAACACACCCTACTGTACCCTGTGTCTTTCAGGAGCTTTTATGGACTTTATTCATTTGACAAGTTGTCCTGCGCTTTCTCTTTTTAACTGTTTACCCGACAACTTTCACAATAAGGCTAATTTTTATTGGGCTGCCAGAAGACTTATGGCTGATAAGACCGCTGTCTTGACGTAGGATAAAAAAAATATTCATAGCAGTTAGCACTTAAAGATTACTTGTTCTTTAATATTTCATAGAATTGAAAATATTTGGTTAATAAGTTCACAATCTTGAAAAATTCCCAGCTTACAAACACTACATTTTAAATACTTAACTATTTTTATAACTGATATATATATATATATATATATATATATATATATATATATATATATATATATATATATATATATATATATATATATATATATATATATATATATTAATACAAAAATGTATCAATGCTCTGGAAGAGTATTTTGGGAAAAAATAAAATATTCTTGTAAAAATCCAATTTTGTATAACTCTAAAATTTTAAGTACTACTCTTACAAAACAATAAGGCTGTTAGAATAATTTTCAGAAAATTGATATTATAAATTTTTGATGTATTATATAAAAGTATTGAATGAATATTAATGAAGTTCTAATTAGAAAATATTTAATGAAGTTCTATTGAGAAATATAAATAAAATATTATAATTCGTTTTCATTTTTATCAATTACAAATTATTAAAATATTTTTAACCGCAAAATTAAATACGGAAAAATTATCATTAAATTAACTTTTTTCTTTTGATTATTTTAAATAAAATGTGCCTGCCATTGGAAAATTTTTTTAAGTAAAATAATTACATCTTATTTATATTAATTTTCAGAGAAAAAATTTATGTTTACATACATTAATATCACTGATTGACAACATTGTAACACTCAAATCCCAAATTTTAATTTTTCATAAGTTGAATGCTATTTAATCTACAATGGTAATTACATCAATACTTTGAAAATAAAGCAGTTTTACATAAAATATTCTTTTAAGTGTTTTTTCAACATAGTTTTTTATCTTCTAACTGACATAGCCTTTTCTTTATATCATTTGACAAGCAAATGCTATGAAAAAACTGGTATTCAAGTTGAACTTCCTATTGAACTGAGTTTTGTAGCGAAATCATGTGAATTTCCATTGAAAATTACTTATAAAATATTTTATTCAGGGAATTTAAAACATTTTATTTATTATAAAAATTTACATTTATAAAGTAAATATTTAAAAAAAGTTTTGTATTTCTCTAATACTAAAAATATTAAATAATGAAAATAAAAAAATATTAAAATTCATTATAAAATTATATTAAAGTAACAACTTGATTGTCATTGATAATAGATTTCATTATACGATCAACAACAAAAAATACATAATATAATACTTTAAGTTGCATTTTTTAATATGCTCAATTTCTTTCCTTATTTTTTCTTTAGGAATTTTTCAATTTCTCACATAAGATTTCAAGACAAATATCACTTGATTTTTGTTATCCTTTTGGAAAATTTGTAAGTTTTACTCACCAAACATTAAAAATACTATTTTATATCTATTTTAATTATAAATAAAAGAATAAGAATCAGTGAAAAAATAATGTAGTAATCATATATTTTTCCTTTTTTAACATCGTAAAAATTCCCTTGAGATTAAAAAAATAGAATTAATAATTCTGAATATCAATCCAGATACAAAATGGTTTGGTTTGTTTGTCGCTCAACGGTCATTTTTTGCACACGAGGGCAAATTAGACCGGCACTTACTGTTTAAAGCCAGATACAAAATGATAATTTAGTTAAAAGAATAACATTAGAAAACTAAGAAAACGTATAAACATTTTTTGTATTGTGTTTGGAGATTTTAAAGCAAACACCAACCCAATTATAAGCAAGTTTAAAGAGTCTGCATTCTTATGATGAATTATTGCCAAAGTATAAATGAAATAACACACCTTGGTAACTATAAACATGATTTATTTTTATTACTGAGAGTATTTTAAATTTCACTGTTTCATGGTCATAAGTACTTGTTTTTGCAGCTTGCCATTTCTTTCTTGCTTTTGCTTCATTATTATTTGGAATTCACCATTAGGATAATAGTTAATTTATTCCTAACAAAATTTTATAATACAAATTAAAATTTTATTGTTTTCTTTTTGTTTGATGATTTGGCAAAAAGGCCTACCAAAACTAAACAATATTATTTTATTATATAAGCAAATATTTCTTTAAAAATTTACATAAAACATAAATTTCTGCAGTAACATAAAATATTTAACTGAAATTCCAACTTATAATTTTTTCAGAGCAAATTTGAATTAGCTTAATACATGATTAATTTTATTATAACTAGCAATAATTTCTAAACTTAAGAAAACAATTAGTACTTGTGTAAACATAAACATTATTTATATCACCTACAACATGTAAAGATTTACTACATTGCAAGTAACTGGGAGAATAATAAAAAAAGCTTGACCATTGTTTGAAATAAGATTATTCTATAAAATAAGTTTTAAAATTAAAAATTTTGTAACTTATATTGTATTTAAAAAGTGTTTAAAAATGTATTGTTTAATTTCAAAAATGTTTTACATTGTAAAAAAATTAAATTATCAAAGATTTATGAAAAAATATAAATCTTACCTCTTCCACAGTTATTGGAAGAATGACTCGGCTAGAAGAAAATAAAAATATTTAAGCTCATGATAATTAAAGATATTTAACAAATAAAAAGAATAGTAATGTTATCATATTAATCTTAAGATTAATATAACATTACTATTCCTTACATTTGTTAATTCATCATAAAAATCACAACTATTCATATCTTATAATTTTAATTGCATTATTATTGCTATTAATAACAAGGCTGCCTGATGAATAGTAATTATATTAGACACTCCAAAATTGAAAATAAAATCGTTTTACCAAGGGGGAGCAAAAATTAATTTTGGGCCAATATTTTCAAATTAAAGGTAAACCAAATTTTTATCCAAAAACACAAGTGGCAATACATTAGGAAAAAATATTTTTTATCCTTATTATTTATTAGGAAAAATAAAACTGACAGTTTGGAAAATCATGAGCATTTCACAAACTATGATAATTTACATCTTACAATTTAATATATAACAATAAAATTTTATAGTCCCTTATTCAATTAAATGACTTAATTATTTTTCTACCTTAATGTTATTGATGTCTCAGTATAACAAGAGCTTATTTAAAAAAAATAGTAATTTGAAGCATTTCACAAGAAAAGCTATTTATTTGAAGCATTTAATTATTAAAAAGAAAAGTTGTTATATATTAATATTTTAAAAAACAAGAACTAATGCTAGACAATATATTTCCCTGCCTCATTAGGAAAATAATTTATAAGAAAAAAAATATTACTTTTTATTTTACAAGTAAAAATGAAAAATTAATTACTTTGGTTATGTACTAATTTATACAAAAGTGAAATAAGCATAACATTTAAATCTATATGTAATAAAAAATATTGCATTAGAATTTAAAAGACTATACAGCAGAGAATCAATAAATATTTAAAAATTTTATTATTAATAATATCACAATTCAATTGTTTGAATTTAAACAAAAGTGTATATATTTCAAAAAAATGGGAGATAAAGTAAAAATTTAGAAAAGAAATTTATATATCTTAGTTAACAAACACAGACTATATTTCTAAGTGCATAAAAATTATTGATAACATTTACAAGAGAATGATTGAAACAGTAAAAATATTCAGATACTAACAAGCATTGAAACAAATTTTTGAGAAAAATAAGAAAATTTCAGCACAATAATTCATTGCTACGATGATATTGTTGGCATAGAATAATTTAATATGCACGCTCGTTTTTTATTTTCCAACAAAACGTTGATAAATTTAAGTATGAAAAATAAACTTAACATAATAATTCCGTGTTTGTTTAATATTTAAAGGAATTTAACAAAAAATATTATTTATTTTCCATTTAGATGCAAAACAATTGAGAAATTTTTTAATATTGATAAGAAAAGAATTTTATGATTTTTATGATATTTTTATCTGTAAGATATTTTATGAACTATAGATATACATCGCTCATCGACCAATGAATTCTTTAAATTAATTTAAAATAGAAAATTGTTGTTTAATAGTATGAACTGATACTATACAACCAAGAAAAAATTATACAGCAACAGATTTTATTTTTTTCGCATCACCAGAAGTAAATTTCATCACTAATAGTTAAACAACTCTCACATACAACATAACAATTCAATATTATCAAAGCATATTGTAACATAACCAGCGATCAAATTTGATCACTGTTCCATGAAATTATGTAGGAATATGACGTGAAAGAACAAATTAACTCTAAAATGATCTAATTAAGGAATGGGGAAAACAATCACATCCTATTTAGTTTTTACTATAAAGTAACATTTAATGATAAAATTCTATCATTTCTAGACAAAAACATATCCAAAAAATAAAAATAAAACATTAAATATTTTCAAAAAATTATTTAAACATTTAGTTTACACAAAATTAATATAATTTACATACAACTCCTTGATTATCATGTCAGTATCACAAAAGTAGATCACAATCCGTCCGTCTACTTCTCCCTTCACATGGGGCGGAGAAGTGACGTCAATTTTGCTGCAGTGCCAGTTTTCAACAGTAAAGATTTGTTTCCGATTTGAAACAAGAACTAATTACAAGTTCTTGATTTGCTATGTTGTAAAATTATTTTATAAGATATAATTCATGAAATAAAATTGAGACAAGAGAAATTCCTATTTGTAGCTTGCAAAAATTCAAATAAAAACTGTAAAAACTTAAATGTTATATTAAAAACTAAAAATTTCAGAATCAAATGATTCTGAGAATTTTAAAAATGAAGATTGAATATTTATTATGAAAGTGAAGGCTCATCAGAGAATTTATACAATAATTTTCTCAATAAAAAAGCTCATAAAAACTCACTTTATTAAAATTTAAGCACTCAACTATTTTCTTATGGTTAATTAATGATAGGTTAAAAAAACTGAACTTTGCATTCAAACCACAACAGTGGTATGGTGTTAGATCGTGATAGATTTAAGACTATTTATTATGAATAAAATATATTCATCTAATCTTCTGTATATATTTTTCCTATTTAATTAAAATTTTTCGTTCATATCTAACTGTTCGCAGATTGCTTATGAAAGTGATGATTAATTTGTATCAAGTGAGACAAAAATATAAGCTAGTTCCTGTTATTTACTATGTTTTCTGTTTTCAGCAGAAATTAAATCGAATTTTGCGGCAATGGATGGCTTAGCAATTTAACTCTTTTATTGCGTAATACTAAAATATGCGAACCAAATGGTTTCGTTCAAGAATTTCAATACAATTAATTTATTTATTGTGTAATATACTATAATGAAATTGTTTCGGTTTTCCAAATATATTCGTTTTTTGATTCCTAACTCTCAACAAAAATTAAGAAATTTACGATCTTCATTATATATGAAAAGTTATGCTTGTAAATATGGGAAACCCCTTATATTTCCTCTTCAGTTTCAAGCAAATAATTTCAAAAGTTCCACCTTAATCGAGAAAACATTTGGTCTTGGTATACTGTATGCTTGTTGTGCAGAGAAAAGATATGGTATGACTTGATAGTGTATACATTTTAAAGATTTATTAAAGTTTAAAATCAAATCAACCATTTGCTGTGTCTGTAAAATTTATGTTGTTAAAGAATGTTAAAAATTGACAAGATCGTATAAGTAAATTTAATTGTCATTCGATTAGCTATCAGTATTCAGAAAATGTACATAAAAATTTATATTTAATATTCATACAATTAATATTAACATTAAACAATATGCTTTTAATATATTCAAATCTGTAATTTTACTGTTGTGATTTTTGAAATAAATTTATTCATTTTATGAATCAAAATTTAATACTGAAGTTCATTATATAAGCCCTACAAAAGTATATCTAAATCATCATATTTCATATATGAATTTGCACTTTCAGATGATCGACTTTTTCTTGCTGCCAGATTAGGTAATGACAAAGAAGTGAGAAGGTAAGTTTAATTTCTGTTACTTTAATTCATTCAAAATGATGGATGTGATCAAAAAAATTATAAAATAGTTATGAAAGGAATCAATAAATATCTTGTAATGGATAACAGGATTGTGTGTATTTTGATCTATTGAAAGCTATGCTAATGTTCTTTAAAATTATATTGATAACAAAATGAGAATGAAAAAATATCATTCCATCAATTATCACCTTTAGTGAATGGTACATTTTATGTTAACTTGCAAATTCCTTGTCAGGAATCAAATATGTATTTAATTGAGAGAAAACTGCAAACAATAACAAAATTGCTGCATGCTGTGCTGAGAATTATTGTACATTATCACCAAACAAAAGCAGATCTGCCCTCTTCCACAGAAAGACTAGCCTTCACAGTGATCTAATGATTTATATCAACTTTTAGCTGTGGCGAATGAAATTAAATTCCTTTGAAGTATATTTGATCAAAATTTAACCATTTTTTTTTGGATATTTTACATTTCAGAGGAAGTGTGAGCTATAACTTAATATCCTCAGGTGTTATCAAATACATGCATGCTTAGGGTGCAAAATGTGCATCACTCCTTCAAGTTTATCAGTCAAAAATTTTTATTCATCACTGACAACAGATTTATTGTTTATGGACTGACTAAATAATTTATTTTATGAAGATTGTACTTGTTCATCATTCTGCTTTAAGAGTATTTCTGAAACAATGCGCAGATCACCCATACAGAGTCTGTACATGATTTGTCCACAATTACTTTTATAGCTGAGATGAATGCAGCAATTTCTAAATTATTATGCTAAGATTATGTTGACACCTCATTATTTGTTATGCTCCGAAATACTTATTCTAGCACTTGAGACACTATATGAGGTTCAAGCATCTACTTTTTCTCACTTTTACAAAATCACATGTGTCGCCCTCTGATATATGTGATATTCAGAATCAGACAATTGACCAGTTTGCTCATCTGCCTTAGTATGATGCGCTCATTACTTTTCTTGATACCTCTGCTCTATACAGAAATTCAGATACTATCTATTTTTTTTTATCATCTGTTGTTTTCAACAGCTTCATTCATCTCATCGCTGATAGTATGAATCGTACAGCAGTATTCATAGATGGCTCTAAAAGTACAGTGAACAATACTTGTTAGCTGTGACGTTGTCATTAATAATAATTCTTTTAATTACAGCCTACATCTCTTCTGCTTCATCTTTATTGCTGAAGCAACAGCTGTTTACCACATACTTCAGCATGTGATTATAATCAACTTCCTGTGTGCACTGATACCATGAGTGTTTGGGAAGTTTTAAGGAGCAATAGTCTTACTTGTCATTCTGGTGTGTCAAGAATTTTCAAAACACTGGATTCCCTTGCTTGCAAGAGATATAAAATTATATTATGTTGAACACCAACGATTTTCAAATTTTTTGCCAAACACAGTTATTTTGCCAACCTAAATTATGTCACTGTGCACAATATTGGGTTACCAGATACTGATCAAATTAGAACTTCAACTTTGCAATCACGCGTTGCTTTAAATTCCAAGTGCCAATATTTCCAATATTTCATAATAATTACATACCACAGAAATATTAAAATGCTAATAAGCTAATCTTCCAAAGATTACATAATAAAATTACAAATATAAACGAAATCTCACATGGTCTATAATTGGTGACATATGGGTAATAAAGCTAAATCTCTCTAATGTAAACAAAGACAATTTCATGAAAAATCTAATTTTCACTAACCAGATAGTGGCACTCACCCTAAAATAGCCTTCAATATAGCACTATCTACCAAAGAGACAACCAGACAATAAAGCTAAATCTCTAACATAAACAAAGTGTGTTTTCATTAAAACTCAAAATTTTCATTAACCAAACAGTGGCACCTACCTTAAAAAAATCACAATAGTTCAAGCTAGCCTCAATTCAGTATGCCAATAAAAATAAATCAAAAATGTAAACATTTTTAGAAAAAATGCCCTTTCAGTTAATTAACATTATACCATACTAAATAAATCTAAATACCAGTGTGGAATATTTATACTAATATGAAATATTTATGAGCAATACTTAATATGTAACATGAAATATTACATATGACAGTAATATTAATTAAATACATAAAATAACTTACCAAACCATTTCTGGCAGAATCATCAACACTGGTATGCCACGATGTTCTCAGAATGATTACGTAGCCATATATATTCCACAATGGAAATAATAATTCAAAATGATGAAAACAATATAAAAATAAATGTATTTTATAAACATTCAGAATATAAATTTTACCTAAGAAACTTAAAAATTTCACTGCAAACTAATGTTCATAAAATTTCAAAACATAAAATCATTCATTTAAAACAATTATAGTATAATGAATTAAAACAAGTTACTAAGCAAATTCTCTAAAGGTTACAAGCAAACAAAACAAATTTCACACTTGTACACAATCATGTGATATCATTAAACAAAAGTTATGTTCTACAAACCCATTCTAAACTGTTAAGCGAGTTTAGCACATATTAGTGCCCGCTTGTTGCATTGTATCAATTGCACTCTTTTGTAGTCTTAAGCATTTTGAAGTGTTTGTATTCTTTTAAATAATTATTTTAAAAATTGACTATATTCTATTATTAACAGAGTACAAATAGTAATATTGAGTTTTTGATCTATTATATATAAATTTTTTTGGCAATATCTAATCTTTGTAAAATTTGTGTAATTAGTTTCTAGTTATATGTTTTGAAATATTTAAAATTTCACTTACTAAAATTGAAAATAGTGGGAGTTTGCGATATTCAAGTTAAGTTGGTTGAGTTTCCTGGCGCAAGATCCAAAAAAGGACAAACTGCACCATCTTTGAATTTTTCTTAAAATTAAAATAAGGAAAGCCCAAACAACATTAAAACCATATTAAAATACAAAAAACAGTTTATATAAAATTCAGATTTTAAATATATAAAATTGCTTAGTGAAATATAAGTTTTAAGTATATCTGAAATTTAAATAAAATGGAGAAATCCTATTGCTCTCAAAAAGGCAAATAGATTTCTATTTGGAAGTTCTCCCAGTAAATCAAATAATGTTAGAATATCTGTTTTAAAAAAATGTGAACGTAAATGGTTAAAATCGTGACATGAAATTTAAATGTGATATATTGTATAAGGTTCATCACACATTTCACACCATAGATTTAATTCGTTTAAGAACAAATGTCTGTGTGTGAAATGTGTGTATCTGTTACAAAGGCGAGTCAAACATCAGCACTTCATAACGGTAAAACTGTTAATATGGTGATGTATGGAAATATGGCATGCAATTTATTAGTGACCTGCTTGTTCCAAGACTCCTACCAAAGATCTTGAGTAAACTTTTCAACACACCTTCTCACATCTAACAAAGGAATGGATGGAAGAGATGGGCTGGATGCAAATTTAGCAGCTGCATCAGCCCTCTCATTGCCATCGAGATGTACATGATTTGGGATCCAGCAGAAAATAATGTCATATCCTTTGCTATTCAAGTTTGAGTGTGATCAGGATTTTAAAATCAGATATTGCGTGAAGTGATGTAAATAAAGTTGCATGTTAACTGTGTTACGCAAAAATTGGAAACCACTCCAAACCTCTACCGTCTTGTAAGATTTTTCTGTTTACTGAAGGAAATTGGTGATTATTTTTTATAAATATTTAGTTTATAAAAAACTTTCCATGTTTTCTAGTATTAATATTTGCTATATGATATATTTTGTTATATCTGCTATAGTATATTTTCTTATTTGTTAGATTGAATTTAAAGAAAATTCTTCCCTCAGCATAGTTTGTATTAAACTTTGTAAAAATATTTCATTTTTTAAATTTAATAAATTTTTTCATATTTATATTTCCTTATGTTTGTGGTATTTTCCTGTACATAATCTGTAATGGCATATTATTCGCTAGACTTTTTTTAGTAAAAGAGAAAAACTGTCACATAATCTGTAATAATTTTTTTGGCAAATAGTTCAAAATATATACTGCTGATATTGTGGTGTCACATAAAATAAAATATGTTGTTGTTGTTGCATGCTCCCAAAAGCCAGCTGCGCTAGACCAGGTCCATGACGTTGTACACTCTACAGTAATCTAAAACCAAAAGAGGGTTGTCAACCAAGTCCTGCCTGGAGAGCCCTAGGCACTCAGGGATATGTTCTGGCGAAGTCTGCTAGGTAGAGCAGTTAGTACAGGTTTCAAAGGTTGGGTAACCCTCAGAAAGTTTTAAGGTTTTAAGATGTCCACTTCAAAATCGGGCAAGAATAGTTTGTTCCTGATGACTTAAGTCGTTAGTCAGGGAGCCTCCGGAACGGGAACTTTGGTACCAGTAATGTAGCGGAGGGACAATCCAAGTCATCCTGTTCTTAATTTTTTCTCTGGAGTGAATCTCCGTGAAAGTGTGAGGAGCTAAATTAATGGAGGCCTTGCCAGCTCCAGCTTTCGCCAGAGCATCCACAATTTCATTTCCCTCAATATCAACGTGGGAAGGAATCCACTGCAGATGAATCTGAGGAGATATGGAAAGCCGTTTTAACTTGTTAACTATTGTCTCTAACACTTTGCCAATTGCACTTATGCTGTCAGACAGAATCCAAACCTCCTTTCCATAAGGAAGAGATGAAAAAACCTCAAGGGCCTCATCAATGGCTATCAGTTCACTGCGAAAAACCGAGCAATGATTGGGATTTCTCCTCTGAAGCTTTAATTCATAGTCTTGAGATTTGACAAAAATACCATTGCCAGACTGGAAAAAGTCATCTCTACTGCCATCTGTGTAGACTTGAACAGCATCAAGTGGAATCTCTCCAATTTTCTCAAGGGTCAATTGCCTCAAATAGGCAGGAAAGTCTGTTTGTTTATTCACATGTACTGGTAATTCGAAATGAAAGAAGACACCGTCTAAGTCGTCCACCGGGCTAAGACACTGTGATATGTGATGTGGTTCCACTTCGTCATCATCAAGATTAAAGAAAGCCACTTGGCTGAAGGGACTGTTTCTCTTAAGCCTCTGATTGTTACACCAGTTTTTAAAGTAGTTAAAGGTGCGATTTTGTGAGCCTAGAGTGCTAAGTTTGTTGTATTATTTTATTAGGCAAGCACGTCTCCTAAGACTTAAGGGCTGTAAGTCTGCTTCAAAAAGAACAATTTTCCTGGGACATGAGTTTCTATAGCCCAGTGATGATCTGAGCTGCGCTAAGCTGGACATTTTCAAGTTTCTGAAGATTTGTATCTGAGGCACTACAGTAAATTGGAAGGCCATACTCTAAGATTGGTCTGATTAATAAGATATACGTGTTTCTAAGGGTGCCAGTGTCAGCGCCCCAATCTCCCCCAGAAATATACCGTAAGTTGCTGAGTCGTTTTTTGCCTTCAGCACGAGATGATCGATATGTTTATTTCCTAGTATTTCAGAGTCTAACACAAAACCCAAATATTTTGGGTGTTTATCAAGAGATAGTCGTTGATTGTTCAATAGGATGTAAGGATGGAAATTATAAAGCTTTCTATTAGTTGTGAAAAAGCTTAATAATGATTTATTAAAGATTAAGCTTGTGTTCTTCAGAGAAGTTATGCATGTCCTCAAGGACAAGATTAATATCTCTCTCTAACTTGGTTACCTCAGAATCAGATGTCCAGAGAACAATACCATCTGCAAAAGCGCCGACCTCACATTTTCTCTTAATAATACTCTCAATACCTGATAAGTATAGTGAGAACAGAGTTGGACTCAGTACAGATCCCTAAAGAACCCCATGAAATACTCTGAAACTCCTTGAGAGGGAATTAGTATTCTTCACTCTGATAAGTCTATTTCGTAAGAAATCGTAGATCCAGGGAAGAGCTTTACCACCAATACCAAATTTTTTAAAAAGTTTAATAATTAATAAATTGTTCCAAATTCTGTCAAAGGCCTTGGATAAGTCTAGGAAGACTGCTACAGTGTGATTGGTCGGTTTTTTGTTGTGTGCATCTCTAATTTTTTGACAGAAGTAGAGTAACTGATCTGAAGTGCTATGTCCCTCCCTGAATCCATACTGTTCTTCCGGAAGAAGATTACCGGAATGAAGTTGAAATTTGATCCTCCTCAAAATCATTTTCTCCATTATTTTACAGGCTATACTGGTCAAAGCGATGGGTTGGTAACTCTCAGGGAAGCCGTCGGTTTTGCCAGATTTTTTAAAAGGAACTACGGTTGATCTCTTCCAATCTCGAGGGAGTTCTCCTTTGTTCTAGGAAGTATTTATGATATCCAGGAATCCATTTATAATATCAGGGCCTAGATGGTCTAACATTTGACCATGAATACCATCAGGTGCAGAAGACTTGTTAAGACTAGCATCTCTGATTGCAAATTCGAGATCATTCAATTTGTAGTCCTTGCTGAAAATGTAGGTTCCACTTTGAATATTGCTACAACAGCCATGGATTATATTACTAGCCTTACTTTTAACATTCTTGTCTTCGATAGTAAGGAAAATAAAATATACCCAATATAATTAGAAACATAAATTGTACAGAGAAAACATTTCTTATAAAAACATCTGATTAGATCCTGCTTCGATCTACTTTATCGCAAAGTGCGATAAACTGAGATAAAAGTACAGATTGATCAAGAGTAATAACAGCAAAAATATTCTATTAAAACTTATGAATTTTTAGTTTTTACTAACTTATATAAATGAGGTTAAGCATATTTTAAATATAAAAATAATTGTCTCGTGTTAATGATAAAAGGAAAGGAATTGTTTAAGAACTTTGTATTGAATATGATTTTTCTTTTTCACTCTGCATTCTTTGTTTTTTACATTACATTAACATGTTAGTCACCATTTTTTATTTGCTTTCTCTATAGCTTTTAATTTAAAATCTGCAATACAACTTGTATGCTTCCTTTTCCATGTGGCAATGTACAAGCTTGAATATTTTCAGGATGAAACACTTCAGGTCAAGATAAAAATTGAAAATGACAATAGCCAATAGCAACTGAAATATCTTTCAGAGGAACTAAATGTATTTTTGAACATAATTGGACCTAACTGATTACAGTTGAAACAAGTCAGTCGAGTCGTGGCGCCATCAGTTTTTATATTATTTATTTGTTATTTGTTTTACTAAACATAAAAGGCATTTTTCAAAACTTTATTGTCAGCATTTCTGATGAAGAATGTTTTTTAATATATTATCAGTGTTGGTGTACAATACACACAATAAAATTCAAAACTCTTTTAACTCATCATCCACATATTATATGCACAAAAATCCAATACCTTTGATATTCTGTAATGTTTAACAAATGTCAATATAGAGATCTAGAAAATTTAACATTTGAAAACAATAATTTAATGCTTTATTATTAAATTGTTGATTTGTCATTATTAATGTGAACATAATTCTTAGAGATATTTGAGATTCATTTTTTTTATTTCATTTTACTAGATTAGTAGAAAGTGGAATTGATGTAAATCAAAGGCACAAATTTGGATGGACTGCTTTACAAGTGGCTGCAATCAATGGCAAAACTAAGTATGACCTTTTTTAAAATCTAAGAATACATAAATTACAAAAAGAGGAAAACCAATGTATTCCTTAGAAGCTTGATTTCTCAAAGTGTATCATTGCTAAAGCCCTATAAAGAGTAAAATAAAAATAATAATAATTGCACAAATTTTATATATTTATTTGGTACTAGTGTATTATACTGTCGACCATATATATAAAAAAATGTGTTGTATAATGATGCAATTTAGCATAATCTAAATTAAAATTAGTTTTTATCAAATTGCTACAATGAGGATATGAATAAGTTATTTTGCTTCTTTTTCCAATTTTGAAAAAAAAAAATTAAAACTTGCAAAACAAATGTCATATTTTTATGACAAAAAATTTTTGGAAGGATAATACTTAAGTACCATTTATTTAAAAAAATATTGATGTTCAAAAATAACAAGATTTTCTTCAAGCAAAACAGGACCTTGCTACAATAATTATATTATAGTAAAAATAATATAATTCACCTGGCTTGAAGGCATTTTTATTTTTCAAAAAAATAAAATGCATCAAATATTTGTTCCTTTTAACTTTTTCTAAAAATATGTCCCTCTTTTTTATGGCAAGAAAACAAAATGTAATATTAGTTGAACAATTTTGACATCTGATTATTACCTGAACTTTTATTCAAAAGAACATTATGCAATGATAACATATATACAGTCAAATATTAAAACAAACTAATTGAAAGTGTACAGTTCAAATTAAAATTCCTGTACTAAATTTAAATTTAAGACATTTACAAATTAAAAAATCTTAAATTTTATGAAAAAATGAGTTTATCTATTCTTTTAAAAAGATAGAAATATTTTAAGTAAAATGAACTTCATTTTTATAAATGCAGTTTATTTTACCATTAGAATTTTTTTTTTATTTTATCATTAGAAAATTACTAACTCTTGTGTTAATTTTTTTTAAAATGGATCTCTTTCGTTTACATTCTCAAACCATAATAAATTCTAAAATTTTTTAAAATCCTACAAATTTTTAACTTTTAGGAAGAAAAAGAGAAAAATAGGCAGTCCAGTCACATTAATGTAATATAATACTTTTAACGTCAATGTTAAATAACTAATCACAAAAGGCAGGTCGCAGCACAATTCAGTTGAGCATTTATATAAGATGTCCAAGCACTTTGGCAAACATTGCATAATGTAGAAACAGAGTGATTTATCAGATGTCTAAAAGGGCATGATCATTGGTTTTCAGGCCAAAGGTGGAAGCATCTCAGTAACAGGTAAGTAAATGAACAGTTTGTGTACTGACTGGAGGGTGTGACTTCATCAGCTGACTGTGGTTCACAATTCCAATGTGCTTGAGGATGGGCAAGTCTCCAAACTTGTTTTCTTAAGATACTGACTGGGGCTTACCTGCATCTCTGTCTATCTATAAGTGCAGGGACAAACTTGTACCTATGCACATATTTTAAATTTATATTTAATGACAATGAATTGTTATTGGATTATATACAGTGATGTAGCTGCATGAATATTGCAGCTACATCTCTGTATGGGACCTCATATTGATCACACCATCATAACATGAAATCTGAAAGATTTAACTCAAATGAAAAAGTTATACAAGGGTTCTCCATTTTTTCCCTCTATAAAATCCAGTCAAAAATTTCTAAATTTCTTAGTGGTTGCCTGTGTAATAAAAAAATTGCAAGCTTAGCTCATGTGTTTACTTCATTTTTTTGTACTTTTTATTATATGTTAAGTGAAGTTTACTTAACAGCTTTCTGAGTTCTTATGCGCGAATCACAGATTCTTGAAATTAAATTTTCAAATTACCTTCAACAAGTTACTAAAATTGTTGATTGTAAATGCAAATTCAATGCATTTTTTTATTAGGATCTGAAAATGCTCAACACTAACTTTATTTACTGAAGGATAAAAAAAAACTTTATTTAATGAAGGATTATATTCTAACCATCTGTACTCATTACACTACTTTTAACTGAACTTAAGATTTCTTTTTTGATTGGGAAAACAGAAAGTTTTACTCAATAACAACCTGAAGTTGCATTTCATTTCGCACTTTGGATCTCTTTCATGAATTGCAAGCAAAGTTATAGAACATACTTAAGAATCTTTCAGTGACATAATTTTAAATCCATTATCATTTATCCTACCTTAAAAACTTGGGGGTTTTCTTCAAAGTGTCTAAAGGCACATTAACGTTTTAATCTGTATTAGTAGTTTTTGCAAAAAAGTCTCCAATTATTAAACAATGCGTGTTAGAACTTGTAATTCATGAAGTTGGAGAAAAAACTTTAAGATGAATATTTAATTGTAGATCAATTATTTAGTTACAGCTTTTCTTAGCAATGAGAAAAGAAAGTCATTACCACCCAATAAGGGTCAAGAACCTGTTTGTACACTTCCGTACCAATAGCTTGGTGATATTGTGCACTTTGATGTCACTTATAATTGTGAAGGAAAATATCTCTGTTTGATGCAGTTATCAGACTAATTTGCATTCCATGACTGTAATAAACCAAGAATAGACATTGTGACTGAAATGTCAAAAATAAACCTTTCTTCATTTTAATCACCTAAAAATTTGACATGGTCACACATCTGCTCACCCTTTGTTTGCTGTCTTATGACTTCAAGCTAGAAATTACATCTAAAATTAAAGTAGATTTGTTAAATATATTTATCTTAAATATTTGCATTTTTAATAAATAATTTACATTTAATAATTGCATTTGTTTTGCATCTTATTTTAATATCAACAACAATTAAATTTTTTTTCATTATAATTAGTTATAAATTCTATTTATTTTACTATTACTCCATGGTTTTACAATCCATACTGTATTTTGACCCTCACCAAACATCTTGACTTTTTCGATCCCTGACCTTTGTCTTCCAATTTTTGATTATTTATTTTTCAAATCCTTTTCCACCTCATCCAGCCATTTATTTTACAGGATTTTAATAATTTTTCATTTGAATTTTCATTGAATAAATGATATTTCATGGCAATGATTTTTATTTTTTTAATGAATAAAATACGACTTGTAAATGTTTTATACTGAATATGTCATCAGTTATTTTATCTTATAACACATTAAGTTCTTGTCATTTATTTAATTTGTTGTCCATATAAAGAAAAATAGCATATATTATCTAGTATTTCTAATTTTGATATTATTAAATATGGAAACTTTAAAAAGGATTATCATTTAATTACTGCTAGTCCAAGTGGGAACTAACTTGAATATTTGTTTATATTAAGCCACATATGAATTGTTATTATGTGTGTATTTGATTTTTATTGATTTTTTTTACTATTATTTTTAAGTCATTTTATACTATAGTTTTTGTTCATCCTCTTAAATCAAAAGAAATCCTTAAAGTACCCTAAATAAATACTATTTAATTTTAAAGGTAATTTAACCAAATTATTTTAATAACACATAAAAAGTAACATTTTATTAAGTCTTCTTGTGTGGCATTGGAAATCATTTTTTTCACAATTAATTTTTCATTTTTGTTTAATATAATTTTTTACTTTAAAATATTTTTCCATTTTAAATATGTATCTATATCTAAAAAGTTAAAAAAAAATGTATTTGTATTATAACTTTCCTAGATAACCTGTTTATACATTTTATTTATCATAACTTAGAGCAATCAAGAAATTTAAAAAAATTTATTAAATAAACAATGTATTGAAATTATATATAAAATCTTTTGTATGTTCTATTAAAGTGAAAAAGTAGTAACTTAATTGTGCACTAATAATATTAATGTTTTTATTATTCAATACATTTTCATTTAGTTTAAAATTATCAAAATAATAAATGTTTAATCATATATGGATAAGAACTTGTCACATTGAACACAATTCTTTGATTTATTTGATGAATAATAATATATTTTAAAAAGTTCTGCCTTTAAATTTAAAAAATATTAATTTTTACATAAAAAATATTTAATTATTCAACACATTTTTACTATTTTTTATATATTTCCTGATAACTCCCTAAATTATTATGAATTATATAAAACAAATTATAATTATATTGGGCAGACTTTTTTTTTATTTATAAATGGTATAACATTTATGTTTCAAAATTTGCAGAAAATTTTAATTCCATTTAGAATATTCAGTAAAAAATTAACTACTGAACTGATAAATTTTTTGCTAAAATACTTTGCTGTACTCTGTGTCAACTGAGCTTAACTGTTTAAATCTATTAATTTATTTATTATTCGAGATTACTTTAAAGTGGGAAAAAAGACAAGATTCATAATTTAAAAAACTGTTAAGATAGTCCTTCAACTAACTTCCATAATGTTCACTTGTTCAGGAAGTTTATATTAAATCAAATAGGCTTTATGTATCATGAATTGTAATGTTTGCTTTCTGCATAAAAAATCAAAATATAGTGTTATTTTATTGATAGGATTAATGTTTATTTGTATAGTTATTTTTTTGTAAATTTTATGTGACATTTAATTTTTTATTTTATAAATTGTGTTTTTTTTTTTGTTTTGTTTTTTTTTAATTTACTAAATTAAACAACTGATTTATTTTTTAGTTTTTGTGCTTTATGCTCACTTAATAATTTGCTGAATAGGACTGTTGATAATTTTCAACATCTATATGCATATTTTTATGCTCACAATATTTTATTGATATTTGTACAATTTTTGTTTTTTAATTCTTTAGAGTTGTTGAAGAATTACTCAAGTTGGGTGCAAATCCTAATCTTGGCGATAACTTTTCAAATGTTTATCAAGTAGCAAAAGACAAACATGTACATTCTTTAGAAGGTAAGATTTACTTTAATTATTTAATTAGATGGTATTAATATGCTTATAAATTATTTATCATTTTTTCCCTATTTTTATTATAGTGTGGTCTACTAGAGAAGAAGAATTTAATTCTCGATTAAATTTGAGAGCCTCTTTTCGCAACTGCACAGCCTTGCATTATGCTGTTTTATCTAATAATATCAACCTAGTTGAAATTCTACTTAAAAATGGTATGGTAATTTTTCAATAGATAAATTTAAAGGTATAGCAAAGTTAGGTTTTTACTGAAAAATATTAATGCATTATGGGGCTACACAAATATATTAATTCAGCAAAATAGCAATTAAATATATAAATATTCATTAGCATATATATTAGATTTTATGAAAATGCTTCTTTTAATAATCAGATTTTTATATTCTAACAACAAATATTGGTTTCAATTGCATTGAAAAATTTCCTTCTAAAATTTTTATTTTTTTAAAAAATACTTATGTTTATTATTTTATAATGTTCTTTTATTAAAAGAAATAATTGTCATTTTCTTTACAAAATGTTCAATGTTTTTTTTAAATGACTAGTTTTTAATAGATTTTTTAAATTTAAGATGATTAAAAATATTTGAAAAAAACACTTAGTTAAAAATATATCATTTTTTATGTAAAACACACAAAAATTTTCTACATAATTTTATGTAATTAGTATTTTGATAGAAAAATTTTGTCATGTGTTAATTAACTAAAATTTAACTGTATAAAAAATATCTTTTGAATATGATGTTAAAAAATTAAAAAAAAATTGTTTATCATTATATATTTTAATTTTAAAATATTTTTTTATCATTTATTCAGTTTGAAAATTTATCTTTAAATAAATACATAAAAATTATTTTTATTATGTGTTATAACAAATTTTGTATCACATTAGTTCCAATAATAAATGTTTATCTTTTTATCATCAACATTAATATTTTTTCATCATAATAAAATATGGAATTTTTTAAAGATTATAAATTAAATCTTCCAGTTTTATTTCAAAGAAGGGCTTTTATTTCATCATTAAAAATATTTTAGGAATAAGCAATATTTAGAATTCTTTATATGTAATATAATTTAGTTTGTATATACATTAGTGTTCGAAATTAAGAGAATTTTCTGATTGGGTCAATTATCTCCAGAACTACTGGTCTGATTCTAATGAAATTTGATATGTACATACATTGATTCCTCACAATACAAGTAACCATGTAACAGTTATAAAACCCGTTTTGATCATGCAAAATACTTACTGGAATCTAAGGTATGCAGGAACGATTTCAGAATAGAACAAGCATATGGGTTAATAGGGGGCATATAGATCTCGCATTGTGATTTCATACTTGAAGTAAGGTACTTTATGATTTTCTTTGCTACTCACTCACTCAACAATGCTGTTTTTAGACCCTAGATGATTTTCAGAGATGGTTTGCAAGTTGTAGTTATCCTCCCCTCAGCATCACAGGCATGCTCTATAGGGTTAAATTCTGGAAATCTGCTTGGCTGATCCATCCGCAAATATCCTCACTTTTTAGAAATTCTTTGACCAGAAGAACTCTAAATAGGTTCTCATTATTGTCTTTAAAATGAACTCATCTCTAAATTGCCCTTGAAAAGATGAGCTTAGTTCTCCCAAGATCCCATCCCTTTACCTCACAGCAGTCACACTGGCTTTGTCGAAGACAGGGAAAGATGTGCAGCCATTTAACATGATGCCTGAAATTTAACTTCTACCCCCTTAATGATCAATTATGTGGGTATTTTATAGCAGGTAGTGGGTCCTTGGCTCTCTCTATATGAGTGTACAGTGAGAATTTGTGGTTAGGCTGAACTCTGACTTATCAGTGAAGAAAATAGTCACCCTTTGATCCATACTCCAATCTCTATGCTCTCTACAACATGTTAAATGGACTATTCTGTGTGTAGAAGTAAGCAAAATGCAAATTGCTGGTCATCATGCAAACAACCTTCTCTTATAAAGTCTTTTGGAAACAATTCTTGAAACTTGAACTTCTGTGATCATATTCAAATCATGAGAGAGCTGAGAAGCTGTAACATCCCTGTTATGCTTCGATAGAATGAATGAATGGAGATCATTTCCTGCCATTATTGCTCTAAGATGACCTTTCCCATGCATTCTGTTAATAGAATCGGTCTTTCGAAACTGTTTTCATAAGTTGCACACAATGCTGGTCTTTTAATTGAACTCTCAACAAATCGGAACTTGAAACTGGCCTGCTTTGATCTTCCCCACAATTTGCCTCTTCATTCCATTATCTAAACATTGGTAATTACTCATAGTTAATATTACAGTTTGGATTCCAACGATTGCTTCATAAAAATACCGAGAAATTTGGTTAGGTGTACTGATGAATGAAAAGTTTATTTTGTAATACCTGTTTATAAAACTTGTTTGTCTATTGGCTCCATTCTCTCATATGTATATGCTTACATATTTGATGTACATGATTTACCTCTTTGTCCCAAAGTAGTGATTTTACATTTTGTTCAATTCGTTTCAAGAAATTTTATGAAACAATCAAATTTTCTTTATTTTGAGCACATGAGTATTATAAAACTAGCCATTCTAATATGTATTTATATTTTATTGCCTTAGTTAGTATTTTATACTAAATTATATTATGAATGTTCTATGTTTTTATTAATGCCTGATTTTCATACATAACATCATTTTGATGAATTTTTTAATTGCTGATACCTATATAAATTCAATATATATATGAAATAAGATCTCTTTTTTAATAAGACACTTTTAAATAGATTTGCAGACGTATTCTACTAGATAATCAGTGCAGTTAATAAAAATATTTATTTTTAATCTAATAAAATTAAATACATTTATTTGTGAATTTTAAAAGAAAAGTCAATCAGTTAAATTTCTTAGAAAAATATTGTTTTTTTGGTGTTTAATTATTTTTGCTATAGGCTTTTTGTTTTGCATTTACTGTGTGCATGCTTTTATGTTTTTGTTAAAAAATAAAAATATTTTTCATAATATTAAATTCCTCATTCAAAAAGCTTGAATGAATATATCATCAACTTTTTGATATTTACAATGTTTTCTATTCAAAAAGTAATTTTTATTTCATTTTAACAAACTTTAATCCTTAAAAAGAATTTTTTGCACGTTTCATTTAAGCTGCTGACCCTTTTAAATCAAATGACCTGGGACATCAACCAATAGATTATGCAGCTGATGAGGAAATGAAAGAGTTAATACTTCGTTATATGGAAAAGGTAAGTGTCTCTGATTATACACTTTGAAAATAGCTAGCAAAGTTACTTAATGAAGCCTGGTGCTGTAGAGGTAGTGTTTTCCTAGTTATTTTGATAACATTCAATATAATGTTAGCATTATATGTGTTCCCATAAAATCTGTTTGTAAATTTGTGTGTTTTCTTAAAATAATTTTACATTTAATTAAATATTGTTTTACACTTGTATTGCTTTATATGCCCTTTTTTCTGTTTAAGGGTATTAATGTAATTTAATACTTTTCAAATACTGATAAAAGTCGACACAGCCTTTCATCCCTTTAGGGAGTCAATAAACTGAATACTAAAGATACTTGGGAACTAAACACTGGGGGGTTTGTGTTAGGCTGACTCCCTATCCAGGAAATATGCTTTGCATCTGAGGGCCTTTGGTCAGGAAAATAGATATAGATACTGTAGGCCTTGACCTACTTTGGGCTGTCATGTCACAAATGTAGACTTATTATTTTGCAAATAAATTCGTTTCTTATGCATATTCACTTTATTATGTAACTTTAACCTATCTAGATTTCATGTTCTTAGTGCAGCAATATTAATGGCCTTCTGTAACTTTAAGGAACTATAATATGTTGTAATAATACATACAGCATTAAATTATGTAAAATAAATATTCTTGAACTTTAGAACTTTTTTTTAAATCTTAAGGGTTTTTTTTTAATGTCAAACCTTTGATACACTTTATCATAATGAGTAAATCACATTCAACTATGTAATTTATAATTCTTTGTCAATATTTAATTTATTTATCTTTGTCTGTCTTAAGCAAATATTTAGATTAAAAAGGTGTATTATTTTTAATTAATAGTAAATGGCTGCACATATTTTCAAACAGAGTTTCGATTGTTCTTTAATTTTTCAATATTTCTATTATGAAAACATCTGCTGGAAATTCTTATTTATTATAATAAATTTGTGTTGTAATGTGTGTGTATGTATATTTGCTATTTTTCCTGCAAGAATTCTATTGCTAAGGATGTTTTGCAGTTTAATAAAATCATTTATACTCATCATTAATATTAAATATTTGTTTCATAATATTACATGCTACAATATTTGTACATTTCATTTATTAACACAAACTTTAGTTTCTTACTAAATTTTTTGATTTTATATGATAATAAAATATTATCTCATTCTCTTAAATATATATATATATATATATATATATATATATATATATATATATATATATATATATATATATCATTTATTCTTGTAGTATGAGGAAATAAAACGTGAACGTGAGGCTGAAGAGAGAAGAAAGTTCCCATTAGAACAAAGATTAAAACAATACATTGTTGGTCAAGAAGGAGCTATTACCAATGTTGCTGCAGGTACATTTGCTTTTAATTTTCGATAATATTGTACCGAGCTTCACGGGTTCGTGTCGATTGAGAGTTGAATAAAGCAACCACTTAATGAACACAAGACTTTTATTCGTAAAAATCTCACTAGATAAACGAAATTCCCGCTGTAACAATCACAATAATACAGCTACAATTCGTCAGATATAATAAGAAACAGCTTCTAATCACAGGTCTCAAATACCTCAGACAGAGAACAACTAGCAGTCACAACTAATCGTCTTCACTAACTGCCTGTCTTCACAAAACTCTGACCCTTCCATGTCGGGCTGCGGTATTTATACCTGACTTGGCGGAGAAATCTACCAATTTCGCCAAGGTTCTGGAAGCTTCTAGGCTATCTCGAAAAATATTGGTCCTAGAGCTTAGGTGATGGATGTTTCCAGAAGTATCGATTTCTCGCCAAGTCGCCAAAAGTCGCCAAGAATCTCGCCAACTGTCGCCAAGTCGCCAAATCATTAGGAAATCCGCTTTTAAACTACAACACGTCTAAATACCACAATTTTTGCCCAAAATGTGAGAATTTCTGATCTGTCTGAGACATTTTAAGACAAATATAATCATTATTTACAAATTTGTAACATTGCCCCCTCTCAAGGACTGCACGTCCCGGGCAGTACAATCCCCTGATAGGAGGCCAAATTTAATATAAGAGAATTTACATTTCAAGAGGATACAGAGCACATTACATACACAAGCAACTAAAAATACAAGAAAATATAAAAGATTAAAATTATCTATACTATTTACAAAGAGACCATGGTCTACTAATTTTTACTCTACATTACGATAAGGAGCTAATCTATCATAATGTACTACCTTTGGTTTTGAAGAAGATGATTTTCTTATACGAACCACGACGTCGTTCAGTCTTTTTAGGACTGTGTAGGGACCTTCCCAGTTGGCTTGCAACTTTGGAGAAAGTCCTTTACGTCGAATCGGGTTCCACAACCAAACTTTGTCACCTTCTTGGAATTCATGTCCCGTCGCTCTTGTGTCATACCTTGTCTTCATTCTTTCGGTCGTCAGGTTGATTCGGTCTCGAGCGAAGTTATGAACATCTTCAAGACGTGCCTGAAGGTCTCGAAGGTATTCCTCTGGCGATGAAGATGTATCCGGTGGACGACCAAACTGAAGATCACAAGGGAGACGAAGTTCGCGACCAAAGAGCATCTGTGAAGGAGTATATCCGGTAGTCTCATGGACAGCACTGCGATATGCAAGCAGAAACAGCGGTAGCTTCAAATCCCAATCTTGCTGATTTCTTGAAACCATAAGTGAGAGATTATTCAAGATGGTTCTGTTAAATCTCTCTACCATGCCGTCCGATTGTGGGTGTAGTGGCGTGGTCTGCGTCTTGTCTATTCCGAGAATTTGACACATTCCTTTAAACACAACAGAGGTGAAATTTGTCCCTTGATCAGAATGGATTTGTAAGGGTGTGCCGAATCTGGAAACCCATTGATGCACTAGAACCTCGGTTACTGTAGTCGCCTCTTGATCGGGGATTGCAAACGCTTCAGGCCACTTAGTAAAGTAGTCCATGACAACTAGTATGTATTTGTTGCCATTTGAAGATCGTGGTAAAGGACCCAAAATGTCCAATGCTATTCGCTCAAAAGGTGCTCCTACGTTGTACCGCTGCAACCTTCCTCGGCTACGTTTCTTTGGTCCCTTACGTGCCGCACAGTCATCACAAGATTGACACCATTTCTCTACATCTTGTCTAGTTTTGCTCCAATAGAAGCGTTCTCGAACCTTCTGTAGAGTTTTCATTACTCCAAAGTGGCCTCCAGTTGAGCTACTATGCAATTCTTTCAAAACATCTGAAATTCTTGATTTTGGAAGAACAAGCTGCCATTTGAAATTACGTCCATCATCGGACTCCCATTTCCTGTATAAGACACCATTTCTTATATGGAGTGAGTCCCAAAGAGCCCAATATTGCTTAGTAGCAGGACTGTAGGTGGAGATATCCTGCCAACTTGGTCTCATACTAGAAGATTCTTTCAATTCAAGAATTGGATTTATATCTGGGTCTTCTTTTTGGGCTTCCCTAAGTCCTTCATCACTCCATGGGTCTGGTTTCGATGGAGGTGAAACAGTAACTTGGCGTACCGAAGTATTTATCAGCTGATAGTTCTTCTCTACTCTAGAACAGTATCGGCAGCTTTCATTACACGGCTTCCTTGATAGTGCATCAGCATTTCCATGAAGAGTGCCTTTGCGATGACGTATTTCAAAGTCAAACTCCTGGAGTCGTTGAATCCATCTGGCTACCTGTCCTTCCGGATTTTTAAAATTTAAAAGCCAGGTTAAGGATGCGTGATCTGTCCGGAGCAAGAACTTTCTTCCATAGAGATAATGGTGGAAATGTTCTATGGCTTTAACGATCGCCAGCAATTCCTTCCTGGTTGTACAGTAATTCCGCTCTGGTTTCGATAGACATTTACTCCAATAAGCAATGACATATTCTTTATCATTAATTTCTTGCGACAAAACAGCTCCGATATTTTCGTTGCTGGCATCCGTATCTAAAATGAATAATTTTTCGGGCTGGGGATATGCAAGAACGGGCGAAGATGTCAATGCCTCCTTCAGTTGTTTAAAAGCTTTCTCACATTCATCTGTCCATAGAAATTTCTGTTTAACTTCTGTCAACTTGTGAAGAGGTCTGGCAATACTTGAAAAACCCTTAACAAATTTCCTGTAATATGTGCATAGTCCAAGAAAACTTCTTAATTGGTGGACATCTTTTGGACGACTCCAGTCCTTAACTGCGGAGATCTTTTCAGGATCTGTTCTTACACCTTCAGCAGAGATAATGTGTCCCAGATAGCTTACTTCACGTCGGAATAAATTACATTTGCAAGGATTCAGCTTCAGGTTGGCCATTTTTAATTTTTCCAGCACCTTTCGGATGTTTCTTAAATGGTCTTCGAATGTGCGCCCTACAATAATGATATCGTCCAAATATACCAAACAGGCTTCGTAGGAAAGTCCTCGTAATACTGTCTCCATCAGGCGCTCAAACGTTGCAGGTGCATTGCAAAGCCCAAATGGCATAACCTTGAACTGCCAAAGTCCTTGTCCTGTGGTGAATGCAGTCTTTTCTCGATCCTCAGGATGTATCTCTACTTGCCAATAACCACTCTTGAGATCCAAAGTCGAAAACCATTGTTTTCCGGATAAAGCATCAAGTGTATCGTCAATCCTAGGAAGAGGGTAACTATCTTTTTTAGTGATGTTGTTTAACCGACGATAGTCAACGCAGAATCGGGTAGAACCATCTTTCTTCCGAACTAAAACAATAGGCGAAGCCCAAGGACTCTCTGATGGCTCAATAATGTCATTCTGCTGCATTTCCATCAGAAGATTATCCACCTCTTCCTGCTTAGCGAATGGCAATCTTCTCGGATGTTGTTTAATGGGTGGATGATTTCCTGTATTGATTCGGTGCTGCGTCAATTTGGTTCGCCCAACATCATCTGATTTCTTGGAAAAGAGATCTCCGAATTCTAATAATAAATTTCTTGCAGCATTCCTCTGTTTATCATCTAACTCTGCTCTCTGAAGGAGTTCATTAATTAGAGTGTCAGGAGGCTCGGATAGTGTGGCTTGACAATTTCGGTTAATACAGGTCACTGGAGTGCAAGTCGCTAGCACTTCTCCTTCTTTTATAAGTTTTACCTTATTACTTAGATTAGCAACTCTTACCGGGATTACATTTCGTGAAAGATCGACGAGTGAAGAAGCCACTAGTACTCCTTTAACGCTATTGTCGGAATCCGGATATTCAGTCAATCCATAATGAAAATTATTATCTTCTGAAAGAGCTCCGCAAACTATTGTCTCAGTTCTTGGTGGTAATGTTGTTTCACTCTTCGCAGTTATATGATGGACTGTTTTAATATCTGAATATTTCGTCTTAAAAATCGCTATGTCTTCAGAACATGAGTGTAGTTCATTATTTTTAAAATCTAACTTGAAATGGTTTTCTTTGAGAAAGTCCAATCCGAGAATAAATTCGTCATTTATATCAGCGACATATGCCATATGATGGTACACGGCATTACCAAATGCAATGTTTAGATTTATTTTTCCATGCACTTTAATCTTGTCACCTGTCACAGTTTGGAGGGTAATGCAGGGCGGCGTCCAGATGAGTTTGTCACCAAGTTTGCGAGCCAAATCTGTCCTAATGATAGTTACGTTGGCTCCAGTATCGATTATCATTCTGCAGGGAACTTCGTTGACATGTCCCATAACGAAAAGTCCGTTGTCGCCGCTACTTACGGAAGAAATATGAAACAATTTGAAATGGGGCTTCTGACGAAGATCATTTCCATCATCTTTTCGTTTTGGGCAGTCTCTCTGAACGTGTCCGACTGCACCGCAAGTCCAACACTGGATTTTCGTGTTTCTGCCATCTTTACTCAATTCTAAGTTACGAAATTTTCTCCGCAGATCTTCGATTTGCTTTCTAAGATCACAGTCCGTATCAGTAGCAGAGACGGCTCTGATTGAGTGCCGGTCTTTACGCGCTGCCTGCTGGGCAGCCTCTATCTTATGTGCGTATACTAGGGCAGATCCGATATCTTTGACATCGGCGAGTCTAAGTGTTTTCTGTATCTCCGGATCCCGCACACTATCGATGAAGTGATGGAGAGCCAGATCTTGACGTGTCTCAGCTGGGCAGTCCGAAAATGCTAGATGGGAAAGTCGCTGAATATCGGCAGCCAATTCTTGCAGACTTTCACCCGCTTTTTGATAGCGGGACTTTAACTGTAGTCTGCTATATTCTTTAGTGCACTTATCTCCAAACCGCAGCTCAAGCGCACTCGATAGGGCTTGGAAATCGTGCCTCTGCTCCTCCGGAAGCGTCTCGAGGATGTCAGCCGCGTCTCCTCTTAAAGAAGCCGCCAGGTGAAAAGCTTGGGCTCGGGGATTCCATCCATTAGCTTCCGCTACCATCATAAACTGGGTCTTGTATACTTGCCAGGATGATTTCCCATCAAATGTTGAGAGTTTAATATTGGCTAGGGAAGGCACAAATGTCACGTTGGGTTCCTCATGTTTGTTTGATATTTGCTTCTCCAAGCTTTCAATCTTCTTATTCATATTGTCTAATGCTTCTTCAACGTTTCCTTCTATCTCCAGAACTTTAGTTTCAACTGAAGTTACCTTATCTTCCATTGCATTCATCTTCTCCTGAATGATATTGGAGAATTCTTCTTTAACACTTACAATGTCCTTCTTAAGTTCCTTTTTAAGCTCCTCCTGTCCAGATTTTATCTCTTTCATCACCTCGGTTTTAATCTCTTCTTGTCCAGCTTTCATCTCTTCTTGTCTAGCTTTCATCTCTTCTTGTCCAGCTTTCATCTCCTCCTGTCCAGATTTTATCTCTTTCATCATCTCGGTTTTAATCTCTTCTTGTCCAGCTTTCATCTCTTCTTGTCTAGCTTTCATCTCTTCTTGTCCAGCTTTCATCTCTTCTTGTCCAGCTTTCATCTCAGCCATCTGCTCCGCTAATTTTTCGAGAAGACTTTTCATTAAATCCATATCCATTTTTCTTGTGACACGCTGCATCAACTCTTCAACCCCACTTCTGACACCAGTTGTACCGAGCTTCACGGGTTCGTGTCGATTGAGAGTTGAATAAAGCAACCACTTAATGAACACAAGACTTTTATTCGTAAAAATCTCACTAGATAAACGAAATTCCCGCTGTAACAATCACAATAATACAGCTACAATTCGTCAGATATAATAAGAAACAGCTTCTAATCACAGGTCTCAAATACCTCAGACAGAGAACAACTAGCAGTCACAACTAATCGTCTTCACTAACTGCCTGTCTTCACAAAACTCTGACTCTTCCATGTCGGGCTGCGGTATTTATACCTGACTTGGCGGAGAAATCTACCAATTTCGCCAAGGTTCTGGAAGCTTCTAGGCTATCTCGAAAAATATTGGTCCTAGAGCTTAGGTGATGGATGTTTCCAGAAGTATCGATTTCTCGCCAAGTCGCCAAAAATCTCGCCAACCGCAAGTCGCCAAGAATCTCGCCAACTGTCGCCAAGTCGCCAAATCATTAGAAAATCCGCTTTTAAACTACAACACGTCTAAATACCACAATTTTTGCCCAAAATGTGAGAATTTCTGATCTGTCTGAGACATTTTAAGACAAATATAATCATTATTTACAAATTTGTAACAATATATATTTATCAATAATGTTTTATTTTGCTAAACTGTTTTGTAAAACATTGATTTTTTTTCTTATTTTTAATTTGTTAGATTATTGATTCACATTACTAAATATTTTTAGTACTCAGTTAAATTTAATAACAAAGGTAAAAATTAATAATCTTTAAAGTATTTCATTAAATCTTACATTAAGGCCTTATCTGTTAATTAAGAATGTAATAATAAAAATTTTATAGGATACCAAACCACAGGAATTTTTGTAATTCAATTTAACAGAGTAATTTGTCAATATATTTTTTTACCAATAAGTGGCATTTGACAAGTTTTCACCAAAGATTTCATCACTATATACATATATTTCTAGTATTACTTCTGTCAAATATGACTTTGAAAAAATGTTTTTAATTTTAATTTTTTATTATTTTTTTTATTTTTGCAATTACAGTTTTTTTCCTAACTTTTATTATTATTTTTAAAGCTATTCGGCGAAAAGAAAATGGCTGGTATGACGAAGATCATCCTTTAGTTTTTCTCTTTATGGGATCATCTGGAATAGGTTTTGTAGAAATTTATTTCATTATAGTTTCTGTATTACATCCATGAAAAATTATTGTTCTGTAAATTAAATGTTCTTACAACAAATATCTTAAATATGATTGAAGTACTTTTATTGAGAAAAAGGACCATAATATATTTAAAAAAGCTATTTTGTACATTTTGAATTTTGTATGTATTTTTAAAATTTTAGTGAAAAATTTTATTATTCTTGCTTAAATTTCATTATAATCATTAGTAATACAACTTCATTTTGTGAATAAAAATTGCATTAATGATGATTATAAGACTAATTTCATGAAATGAAGAAAAAATATAAATCTATTCTTAATTTTTTTACTTGATTTAAAACTTAATTCACTAGTTTTGTCCTTAAATCATAAATAAAAATAGTCATTGGACCTAAATGGTAAATTAAATTATTGAGGCACTTTAATTTCATGAATTACAATCTTTAATTTGAATTTATTAAATACATAAGTTTCATATTACTTTATTTTTTCCTCACTTTAAAAATTTATAAACTTTTCTTGTATTTACTTTTGTTTTTCAATTTTAGGAATTAGCGTCAAGTGATAAATATTTATGTGATTATTATAATGAAATAAATAAGTATATATACTAATACTATTTGTATTATTTTGGAATATGAAATATTTAACAAGCATATATTCAGAGTATTAGAATAATGAAAAATTAAAAGGAAAAATGTACTCCCATTTTTTTTAATGTCATAGTTCATCTATTTACTTCTTAATTAATTATCTTGATATAATTTATTAGAATTATTTCACTTCTCTCTGACAGTTTTATTGAAAAGTTATGTTGATACATTTTTATGTTCAAAAGTATTGATATTCATCAAGTTAATAATTATCAATGATTTGTATTAAACTCTTCATAAGAGAGAGTTTTCATAGCTGAAAATAAGCTTTAAAAATCCAATCACTGCTGTTAAAAATTGGTTGAATATAAATATTATTTTGGATAATATTTTAAGACAAAGTTTTCAAATTATATTAAATTGTCAAAATGTCAACCAAATAGCCATCTGTAATCTTCACAGATTTGATGTGTTTGCTTAAAGATGTTGAAAATTTCTGAATAGTTTGGCTGCATCAAAAGATATCATGATAATTTAAAAAAATTTTTAATTTCATAGTTTATAGCTGTGACTCTTGAATTAAAATAAATTTTCAAATATGAGAGCAATCTACTATAAATCGTAATAAAAATATAACTATCTGCCTATCTTCCAATTTTGATGTAAATATGTTTTATTTTATTCTGATCCATATGATTAATGAATAAATGAATTTTTTTTAATGAAATCAAAATTTCTTGATTTCAGAATTAAAGCAAAAGAAAATTTTTTTCTTTTCTTTTGTATTTTCTATAGAAAAAAATGGTTGAATTAAATTTCATAAACTGAATATATCATAAATGATCTATAATAGTAACAAAATTTTGCATCACTTCAAAAATAATTTGTCTCATCTTAGGAAAAAAGAGTCTGAAATTATGTTAAAGGTCTTGGAAGTAACACCACTCTCTTCTGATTTAACTTGAAATGACTTATGAATATACTTCATATTATCAATATAATGTATATTCATGAATGAAATATCTAATGAATTGTCACTCAAATTTCTGTCGGGAATAAATTGATTAGGTCTTGTAAGTTAGTTAAATTTTTTATTAATTTAATTACTTTAGAAGCAGAAAAATAGCTCAGTATTATGATATCAATCAAAAATGCTATTTATAAAGTATAAAATGTGTAATTTGAATTTTTTAAAAATGGAAAAACTGTATATTATTTTTTGGAAATAATAAACTTGCTTAAAATTAATCCTCTAAAGTAAAAATGCAAAGAAAAATTTCTGAAAAAATGCATAATTTTTGTGATGATTATTTATGAAAAAAAATATTGCACAGTATGTTTTGTCTATATAAATTATGGATGCTTAGTTTCAAAATTACCTGATAAACTCCTCTCTATAATGTCTTCATTTAACTTCAATTACTACATTTAGGTATTTGAACTCAAATTTCTGAAACTTAGTTAGAAAAAATTTAATAACAAAATTAAGGTATTGATATTTTTATGAATAATTTTAATTTACATTATAATGCAGAAAGTAACTGATCATAAAGTGTGATAATTTAATGCCATAAATATAACTGGTTGGAAAATGAACCTCATATTAAGTCAATTTTAGAAGTATATTGAATTGAAAAATTTAATCGCATATATCTTTAATTTACTTTAATTAATATAATTTATGTTAACAGTTTTTTTACAACGTTTTATTTTGTTTATATTTTTTTTTTTTACAGATTTGTAAAATTTCAAATTCAATATTTATAGGTAAAACAGAACTTGCTAAACAGGTTGCAAGGTACCTGCATAAAGATATGAAAGGTGTAAGTTAATGTTTCCATTTTCTTTTAACCCTTTGATGCGTGCAATATTTTTTTTAATTTAAACCAAAGAATTCTAAAAATTGAATGTTATGATCCCACAGACAAATAATATATGAATTAAAAAACATCTACATTTACCCATTTATCTGTGTGTGGTGGTCGCAAGGCGCAGCCAGCGCGCGTTTAGGACCTTGAAACTTACTGAGTTTGTAGGGGGAAAACTTGTTTCGTGCGCGCTTTCAATAAATGACGATTATTGCAAACTTTTAGATAATTTGTATTTAAAATGCAGTATATTATTTCTTACAATATTTTACAAAGTAAAGAACAGGAAAAATGAAAAATTAAACATTTATATAATTTTGTTGCTATAAAAACACGATTTTTTCACTTTCTGTATCCTATTCCAATTTATTTAGGTTACTCGGGAAGGATCAGGTAAATTTTTATCGATATTGTCTTCATCTTCTGATCCTTCATCACTTTCCACCTGAAGATTATCATTAGCAGTGAATGTCACATTTTCTTCTTTGTCACTATCATCAACCCAGATTTCTGAATCTGTAGGAAGTTCTTGTGTCAATGCCTCTCTTAAAAGTCAATGCCTCAGCTATTCCTAGCCCTTTGCGAGACATTTTCAATTTGAACAGTAGAAAAAAATATTTACACACAGTTAAAATATATTGCTATTAATTATTTTAAATTTAAATAAAACTTTTACGTAAATACTATTTTCGATAAATATATATATATATATATATATATATATATATTACATTAAATTTAAAACACACAAAATACTACTAAATAAAAATTTCTGTACTAGCCTGGGAGCAAATGCAACATTCAATGCAAAGAAAAATCTGAAACTGAAAAGTCTTTCTAAAACAGAAATAGCGAAAGCACGTGTTCACTGGAGATATAAAGTCCACATGTTGTTTAAAAGTAAAATGACTCTATGATTCAAATCCCCTTCCCCCACACTCCTAAACACTAATTCCCTGTCATAATAAATACTCCGTCCTTTGACAGCCAGTGACTGGCGTCCATGTTTATATAGTCTGCTCTTCACATAAGTCATGTGTTCTAGCTGCGCGCTGGCTTCGCGGTGCAACCACCAGCAATTCCCTCAAAAAAGGGAAGTTTTTTACGTATCTAATTCAAATTACTGCTGTTTTTATATTATTTATGACAGACATGGCGATATAGGAAGAAAAAATTTCTAATATTTATCATTATTTATATTAAAAAAGTAGATTATTTTGTGTTGTTAAAAATGAACATTAAATAACGCCATATTCGAAGGAGTTCGACCTGAAATTTATTGGTGCTGCCATCCGTTAGTGTTATTTAAAAGTAAAAGATATGAAATATATAAAATTTAAGTGAAAAATTCGGAAAAGGAATTAAGAAAAAAAATCGAAAATTGATGGTTTCGTGGCGCGACCACCACGTGTTAAAGGGTTAAACAATTTTATACACTGTTTTAAGTATTTTTGTTCATTTCTTACAAAATTGTATGTAGAAGATATTTGTTTTCCAATGAAAATTATTTATATATATTTTAATTGCATGAATTGATTAATTTTACTGGCATATTGTGCTAGTTTAAATATATTATGATTTATGAAATAATTTTGAGTATTTAATTTGATTTAGGCCTTTATTAGATTAGATATGTCAGAATATCAAGAAAAACATGAAGTAAGTAAATTCAAACTTGCAATATATCTTACATGTTTACTATCTTATTAGTAAAATAATGTTTATGGAGCCTTAGATCTGATACATTTAAACTTATTCTTTCAACAATAATAAACGAATTTTAATGATTGCAATGCAAAAATCTAAGTACTTTTGTATATGTCACATTTAGTTAATGAATGTAGAATTGTTAAATCAAGATGTATATTATATAGCTTTATTTAATCAAATTAGGCCACATTATACTTCTAATTTTACTTACAAAGTAATTTTAAATATAACTTCTCTTATAAAAAAATTTTTTTAACTATTAAGTTTTTTTATATATATTTTAATTGTGATTGAAGAAAAATTAAAGGAGTTTACTTCTAATAAAAATTTAATTCTATGAAAGTGAAAATATATGTGTAAAAGAAAAGGATTAATTTTTAAAAGAAGTTTAAAATCCTTTTGACATTACAAAATTTTTAACAAACCTTTTGAATTTTGCACATGTGCAAAATTTTAACTTAACAAAATCGGATTGAATTGTTAGATGACAATTTTAAATGTAATGGAATTTCCATATGCGATTCCATTGATAATTATTTTCATTTTTTGAACAGTTTTTAAACCAAATGTTTTCATTGTTCTAAGAAGGGAATTTAATTTTGGAATAAAAATGAACTTTCATACAATATCTGAACCTAATTTTCTTATAAATTTTTTCCTTATTAATTGAAATAATAACTTTTGCACATGTGCCTATTAGGAATTCATGAGTATAGCTCCTTTTTTTTTTTATAAATTTAGATATTTTATACTTTAGATATTATCAAACTTGTGTTTTTAAATTTGCTTCAATTAAAAATATTAAATATAATCACTGAAAAATCACTTGTTCTTTAAGAGGAAATTTCTTTCTTCAAATTTCACATTTCTTTAAGAAGAAAATTATTTTCCTCTTAAAGATTTTAAAAGTTCAAGAATCTTTAAATATTTGGATGAAAATACTTATATAACATTCATTCCTGTTAGTAATTTTCAACTGATAGTTCATTATAAAAAAATTCTGAACTGTTTCTGCTATTATTTATTCTCAAAAATCATAATTTGTCCCTCAAGTGAAATCTATATTTTCATAAAGTGTTGTATATAATAATTGTACAGATATTCAGGAAATGTGTAACCCCACTTAAAAAAGTAATACTTCATTTTAATAATCAAAATCTTTTTGAATTAAGAAGCATATAACATATAGCATAAAATAATGGTCATTTTTATACTTTAACATGAATAATATTTAAGAAATTTGATTTATATAGTATTTAAACAAAAATGTTATATTAAGAACACTTATTTTAATTTTGTATCTAGCTACTATTAATATAATGGTAGTTTTGTTAATCTATTTGATTTTACATTCTTTATAAAATAATATATTGCTATATTTTTATGTTTTCTTATAATTAATGTAATTAACTTTTATTTAATTTGTAATATTGAAAGAGTAATAAAATAATAAATAATCTCTAACTATTAATTGAAAATTAAAAATTATTATTTTAATTTTTAAACTTGCAATCAGCTGTATGCTAACCTTGTTAAAATTTGAAATAAGTTTTTAATATAGGTTATAAAAAATTTTTTGAGGGATTTGGACCAAAATATTTTTATAAGGCAATCATAGTTTGCCATTTTATACATGATTTGTTTTAAATAAAATGCTATATATATATTTTTCGTGAAGATTTTTTTGAAATTTATATCTGATTTGAATTGTGAAAGGTCAACCAAAACGTCTATTGAATTCTGTTAAATTTTATTACAGGTTGCAAAGTTAATAGGTTCACCTCCTGGTTACATAGGACATGATGAAGGAGGGCAGCTAACAAAACGTCTCAAAGCTTGTCCAAATGCTGTTGTTTTATTTGATGAAGTTGACAAAGCTCATCCTGATGTTTTAACTGTTCTCTTGCAACTTTTTGATGAAGTAAGATTTTTATTCAAAAAATTATTTTAATATTTATTTAAAATGTTTCTTCATAATCATAAATACAAATAAATTTACTTCTGTAAGAATGTTCTTATGAATGTTGAAATATTAAATTATTTGCAAACACTTTAGTTTTTTATAGATTTATATTTTATCTTTGATAATTTATATATATTGCTCTTTTTTTTTTTTTTGAATATCTTAGATTTTATAACCTGTTACACACACACACAAGCAAAAGCTGTCTTGACAATTTTCCGTCCTAGTTCTATCCTTTGCAATGGCTCTCACTCAGCTCACATCTACTGTTCTTGTTTGACCTTGTCTGTTCATCTAGATAGGTGTTATCCTTTTTGTTGTTTACCCACCAAAATAAAAAAGGGGATTTTTTGGGAGAAGAACATGTTATCATATCTAAATATATAGCCAAGCTGCCTAGTGAGATGGTTTTTCCACTTTTGAGACATTGGCTTCCATTTACTCGTTTTTTATATCTTTAATTATAGGCAATCCTTCAAATGTTTTGCATAATTAGCTTGAAAATTTTCTTTAAAATTTTCCTTTCAAAAATATCAATAAACTTATCCAGCCCTATTCAGAGTCCATCATTTATTCCTGTATAGGACAATATATCTTATCAGACAAATTTCTGTTTTAGTAACTGAAAAATTTGGATTTTATCTAGCTTCTAAAGCCATAGAAACATCAATTAGTCATGGCTAGTCTGCTCTTACATTTTATATTTTAATAAAATATTAATTTATGAATACCTCTCTTTAGGGTCGACTTACTGATGGTAAAGGAAAAACTATTGAGTGCAAAGATGCAATCTTCATAATGACATCAAATTTAGCCAGTGAGGAAATAGCAAGGCATGCAATGCAGTTGCGAGCTGAAGCTAGAGAAATAGCTAAGCAAAGATATGATGGTAACATAGGTAAAGTATTCTTCAAATTTTGTTTTATTTATAATAGTTTAGATAATTTATATATTATAATATTATTTTATTTTAGGAGATTTAGAAATGGTTGAAAAAGTAACAATATCTAAAGCATTTAAAGAAAATGTAGTTCATCCTATTTTAAAGGTATTTGTTCTCAATAGTCACTGAATTTGTTATTATCAGATATTTAATTTTTAAATATTAAAACATAACTACTGAATTTAAAATTTTAGAGAGATTCATAAAATTTTATATTTTTCTAAGAATTGATTTTCATAAATAAGGTATAAAAGAAATATTTTCAATACTACATTATGGGTTCGCACAACTCCTGGAAACTCATTGAAACTCCTGGAATTTTGAATGACTCCTTGAAAATTTGTGAATTACTCCTGGAATTTTTTTTTACCTTGATGCATTTATTTTTTTCTACAAAATATTATAATTTTTTGAATTGTTTTGTTTTAATATTGTAAAATTTTCAATAAAATTGTCGAAAAACTTAATTTAGTATTATTTTTTAATATGGCCACTAGATAGCGGCACGATCGATATTAATTCTCTATTTGTTTCTGTTTTCCTTATATTGTAAAAATTTCTTTGAATATTTATATTTAAATGTAAAATTTTTTAATTTAAAGCATATTTTACTTGTTTCCCTTGATGAAAATTACGTACAATTCAATAGAATCAGGATAAATTTGTTTATTAATTAAATAAAGACTGAAATAAAAATTATTTAATATGCCTGGTGGAAAGTGTCTTTTCAATGAGCAATGGACTCTGGAAAAGCCATACAAAGATTGGCTTTTGCGTGGCTCAGAAAAAACACGTGTCCATTGTCTGGTTTTCAAGAAAGACCTCTGTTTTCCAAATATGGGCAAATCGGCAATTAAATCCCATATAAAAGGAAAAAAGCATTTATATATTTTAGAACAAGCTATATCTGCTAAAAAATCTACTCATTTAAAAGATTTTTTCACTTCTGCTGCAGTGGCGTAGTGAGCATAATTGGCACCCGGGTACTTTACCTTTTTTGGCGCCCCCTTGAAAAAAAAATAATGCTATAACATAAATATGGGCATAAGATGTATTAAGTAATAAAAGAAATATAATAATATAACGATATACTCTACATTATAATAAATAGAGTATAATTGCAATAAGAATACAATATAAATAATAACAAAATGTTGTACCTACTATAAAATAATGGAAAATATATTAATTTAAAGTATCAAGCTCAGCTTTAAATTTAAACAAAATTAAATTTAATTAAAGAAAAAACACTTATATTGACTTCGGAAAAGTGTCATTAGAATAACCGGACTTGTGTAATTTAGAATTAATTATAAGTCCGGTTAAAAAAGACATAATTGATTTTGATTGATAATTGATTTTATATACTAATACAATTATTTTAAAAAAACACATAAAAAAATTTTAAACCGGAAATAATTGGTTACATATCATAGATATAAGCAGATGTAATTATTCGCAATCTAATATACTACACTATTCACATTTTTCTTGCCTTTGCTGAAACGAATTGATCAATTACTTTATTAAAGTTGATCATTTCAAATTTTTCTTTTTCTGTACTTAAAATTGTAAAATCACTTAGACGGTTTTGACTCATGGTTGATCATAAATAAGTCAAAATTAATTTTATTTTGTTGAATGAACGTTCACAGCTTGCAATTAATACAGAAATAGTAAAAAGTATTTGAATGGCAACCTCTTCTTTCTATCTTCACTGTTCGAGATGAGGCATGTTGGAATTTCTAATAGAGTTTTTGTTTTAATTTCTTTTCTACTGCTGAGTAACATCTTTCAGTCCCACATTTCTCTATAGACTTCTGTTCCATGGAAATCTGTATGACAAAATTCACCAAAACTTTTACATTTGTTAAGCACGTTACATTTGTTAAGCACAGTGACTTAGTGCTCCCAAGATACAGGTCCAAGGTTCGATTCTCTGGCTAGGTCAACTCAATCTTTCATCCTTTCAGTCAATCGATTAACTGAGTACCAATCATGCTTGGGAACTAAACACCGAGGGCTTAGCTTTAGGCTGACCACCTAACCGGGACATATGCTTCGCACCCCAGGTCCCTCGGTTAGGAAAACAGATATGGGCACTGTAGGCCTTGTGATCCAGATATTACAGTTTTGAAGTCGGGATATTTATTTATTTATCAATTAATTTTTAACTTTTAAGAAAATTTATTTGAATGATTTAACATTTTCGTAACAATGTCTTACAAAATTTTTAATGTTTTTTTTCTAGCTTGTTAACTAATTGAAACAATTAAGCATTTTTACTCCCTATTAATTGTGCATTAGCTTATTTAGGAAAGATTCTATAAACTGTTGGTCATTTGGTGTGGAACGTATGCTATATAACTTATCTTAACACACACATATTTTCAAATATTCTATAATATTACTAACTTTACAAACTTTAGCTATTTATTGCAAAATAATAATTGGGTAAGATTTTACACTCCTAATTTAGGATCAACTCACTTGGTTTTTCACAATATATTTTTAAACATTTCATTTACCCCAGATTAAACAGAAATTTTTATTTCATTTTTTTATTTCAAAAAAATTTCAGTGAAAAACAATTTTAACTTTATGGGAAATTTCGCATTTAAAATAGTTTTTTAAATTATATCATTAAGACCATTAAGGTAAACCAAAATTATTTTTATTGTAAAAAATTTAAATCTCAAAATGTAATATTGATAGTAAATAATATTTCATTTTTATACAACCAATTTTTCTGATTCCAAAATTAGAAGACCTTTGTTAATAAGTCTTCATCTAATTCAATTTAGATATCTAAATTATGCCATAGCATTATCAATGCAAATATCTGATGAGCAACGGAACGTTAATACAAACAACAAAAATATTTTGCAAATTTCTTAAATTAAAAAACCAAACACACATAAGTTCAAGTAAAATTATGTATATCTAATATAATCAAAAATTTTCAGTCAAACAATATATATTATGTTATTAAAAATAATTTTTTCTCCAAACTGATGCACTGTATATTGTACTTTCAAGTTTTTCATTTATTCAAAATATTATCAAGAATTAAAAGTGCTGAGACAAAAATATATTTTAATTGTTATATCGCATAATTTTATTTACAGAAATTTTCTCATTTAGTTATCACAGTAGTGAAAATTTTTTCTTCGTATTTTAAAGGCATTTTTTAAAACTGTTTTTTTTAAGATATTGAAATATATTTTATTATTAAAATAAGGACTGATTTTTATTTAAATATAAAATTTATTTCTATTAAGAATCATTTTGGAAGTGCTGTTCATGCAATGGCATGAAGTTTTTTTCTTTCAATAAATTTAAATCATTTAAAGATGATCTTAAAATTTTACAATGTAGAATGAGAAATATGTATGATTTCTTTATAAATTTCTTAAATGAATTTTTCAAGTTAAAAGATTTGTTTTTTATATAAATTGAACCAATTAATTAAGAAATATATTCTGTATGTTTAAGGAATGCTGTAGAGACAGCTAAAAAAAGCAATAGGTTCTTACGCTATTAAAGAAGATTCTGTATGTTTAAGCATACAGAAATTTAAAAAAAAACATTTAAAGAGGCAAAAACATCCATAGATTTTTAATTTCTACCATTTGAAAAAAGAATTTTTCAATATAAGGTTCTAATGTAAAGCCAACAAAATTACGTGTCAAATAAAAATTATTTCCCCAAACAAAAACATTTAAAGATTATATAAATTACTTTTAAATGAATAGTTTTAACAAGTAAGTAATTTAATATTTAATTTTCAAAACTCTGCAAAAATATGTTAGTACCAATTTTATACCAGCAAAAATATGAAATAAATATTCAAATTGAAAGAATACAAAGTAGACAAAAAATATAACTTACGGCAATAATATTTTAAATGTCAAAACTCCAGATTTTCAAAAGTATACATTCTTGTTTCCGGTGAAGCGATGTTTTGGAAGAAACGAAATACTAACCAAGTGAACAATAAAAAAGGAAGGAAACTTTATGTGTTTTCCTAGAATTTGGAGGTAATTAGCTCTCGATCCCCTCCATTTCTATTCCAGGAAGGCAATTCCCTAGGGGGCATACTGTAGTGCTATATTATGAAAAATTTCCTCCCTTTCTTTGAAGGTCAGTCTGGTGCTGGATATAATATTTTTGACAAAGGGAACCGCTAATATGAAACACGTTTCAGCAGAAATTTTCTAATGAGTGTAACGCGACACTAGACTAAATGGCTACAGCAGTAAAAGCCTGAGATAAAAAATATACAAGGGTTTTATTTTTATTTTGGGACACTGAATAATGCAATTTCAATAAGTCTCAATAACTACTGAAACTGATCTTTCTATATCGCTTCTTGATAGCTTAAGTAAAATCTGACTTTTCTGTTTTTATAAGTACATTTAAATTCTTACACAAGTTTCCATTATTAATATTTTAGTTACATGAAATTTTCTTTTTTTGCGCATAATTATTTATTATGTTATTATAATCAAAACGAGATTAAATTTTCACATTTTTATCATAAAGGGATATCAAAAATATTAGTGAAGTGCTGCTTGTTAAATAAAATGATTTAATCTGTTATGAGAAATTAAAAATAGCACGTCAAATATTATTTCAAAACACTGAAATTTCGACAAATATCTTTTAAGTTTTGAATTTTTGAATAATTATAACATCCAGAAGGGTCCAAAAAATTATATTCATTGAACGTTTTTTTAATTTTATTTTTTATATTGAGTAAAACAAACTTATTTGTTTTGTTAATATTATTGTTGACTTTTTTTAATATATAACTTGACTTTGATAACCTGTATAACAATTTAGTCATAAAGGGCACAGTGAATTTTTGCGCATTCACAAAATTAAATAGATGTCTTTCATGAGTGTACTCTTCTGTAATTTCCCTAAGTTAATAGATCCAAAAATCACCCTATATAACACAAATAATTTGGTAAATATTTTTATACTAAAATGAAAACCTTTCATATGCTTTAAAATGGAACTGACCAATCTAATATTCCAGAAATTTTATATGAAAAAAAATCATGATATTTTCGTTATTTACACATTTACAAGATTTTTAGTACAAAACAATAATATCACAAACTTTGAGCAAAGTATGAAACTTAAAAAATAAAAGGATTAAAAGAATGAAAATCGATAATCTAACTAGTTAAGAAATGAAAATCGAAGCATGGTTAAGAGAACACACTTTTTAAAAGGAACTAAACCGTGCAAAATTATTATTAATAAAGAAATATAAGAGTAAGAGTTTCTTTATGGAAAGTTCCTGCAGCTCTTTTCATCATTTTTCATCAACAACCTCTTCTCTTTTCCAAATCTGATTCCTCCTTGGAGCTTTTTTTTTATTTTTCTCTGGACATGACACAATGATTATAAATTGCAAAGTTTATTTCTCCGAATAAAATTGATATTATAATAAAACTAAAATTGAAATTTTCTGAAAAATTTTATTTAGCTTTGAAATGATTTGGCACCCCTCTGTAAGCTGCGCCCAGGGCATGATAGCCCCCCTTGCCCCCCCTCGTCACTACACCACTGTTCTGCTGATCCTGTTAAGGAATGTGAACCCAAAGCATGCTCTGAAACTTTAGATTCATTTGTTTCTTCAAAAGAAGTTTTAAAGGCTGAAACTCTATGGGTCCTTAAAATTTTAAACAGTTGATTCAGCTACAGTTCTTGTAATAATATGAGTTACCTCTTTCAAGCAATGTTTCCAGACAGTGTTATTGCAAAGCAATTTTTCCAACTTATTGAAAGAAAAATTGAAGAATTTCTCTAATTATGTGCTTTACTTTGATGAAAGCTTAAATAATCATCTGCAGACAAAACAATTGGACTGCCATGTAAGATTTCAGGATAATCATATAGTTAAAACATGGTATTACTCATCCAATTTTTTAGGCCATTCAACTGGAAATATTTTGTTTGAAAAAGTGAAGGAGAAGTGTTAAGAATTAGGAACAAGTGGATTACTCCAGTTTTCAATGGAGGGTCCAAATGTGAACTTGTCTGTTTTGAATAAAATGGCTAATTTTCTAAAAAGGGAACATCATTCAAGTATTGTGAATGTCAGAAGCTGCAGCCTACACATTCTACATAACTCTTACAACCATGGATGTTCCTCATTTCCAGATGCTGAGGCAACAGCAAGTGCAGTTTACAGACTATTTAAGGACTCATCCGCTCATAGGGATGACTTTGATAGCCTTGGCCCAGGCGTAAAATTTCCTTTAAAGTTTTGCAAAATCTATGGTTAGAAAATATATGTGTTTTCAACAGATTCCTTGAAATGTTACTGTATCTTGTCATTTGTTCAAGACAAAAATTTCCTAATCCTGGTACCAAAACTTTTGATATTGTGCAGAAGTGTACAAAAGATGTCCTTTTTTCTGCTAAATGCAATATTTTTATATTTATTGCTCAGGAAGTAGAACCTTTTCTGACATTTTATCAAACTGATAAACCAATGTTGTTAGTTATTGCTGGATATTTTCATGCGGTGTTGAAAAGTTTGATGCAAAAGTTTTAAAAGAATCTTTGCTATCTGTTTCACCATTTAAACTTATTAGTATTGATGTAATAGATAAAAAAAATCAAAAAGGTGCTAGTGAATTAGATGTTAGATTTGTTACCAAAAGTAAAAAAATCAACAGGGAGTTGTGTATTAGCAAAACTTTGACAGAAAAACAGAAGATGGAATTTTTTATCAATTGCAGATCATTTTTAGAATCAATGACAAAAAAATTAATAGAAAAATGTCCTTTGTAATATTCTGTTGTACAAAACATATTATGTTTAGATACTTGGACTCTGATATGTAATGAATCCAGTAGTTTAAATAAAATGCAGAAACTTGTTATGTACTTATCTAATGCATCTAAAATAAATGTGTCAGAATGTGATTTTGTTTTTAAAAAATTTCATAATTTTGTGGAAGAGTTTAACTCATTAAAACCGACTGTAAGATTTCAAATTTGTATTGAGAAATTTGATCCTATTAAAGATAGAATAAGTATTTTTTATTTTAACTTACTCTCAAATAGACAAAGCTATTGTCACTTATGGAAAGTAGCTAATTTTCTTTTACTACTCTCTCATGGTCAAGTATCTGTTGCCTTGTGGGTTTTCTGTGAACAAAAATTTAATGATAGAAAATTTAAATAATCAATTGTAGGTAAACGCATCAGTGATGATCACATCCAAAATATAGGCGGTGTCAACAATATAATAATTAGCAAAGATCTGCTTAGTTTTGCTGCTGGTGCCAGGCGAAAGTATAAATTCTGTTTAGATGAATTAAAACAACAAAAAAAGCAGCTGATAACAGGGGTAAAGTGAAAAGTACTTCTTGAGAAATTGATGAACTGAAAATCAAAAAAAGTGTTTGGAAGATGACATAAATGAACTTGAAAAATCTACAATAGAGTATGCTGAGGAAGCTGAAAGAACTGGTAAATTAACATTAATTCCAAAATCAAACATGTTTTGTCGTGGTGCTTCAGAGAAGCAACAGTTTTTACTCAATATTGAATTGAAAACAAAAGTTTTAGAAAACTTTTGTTTTGCTTTTTTCCTTTTTTTAGTGGAAAGTTAGCATCTTCTAACAGCAAAATTATGTATATGTATAAAACCAAGAAATGTGAAAATCTATTGAATTATTCAAGAAATATAAAAGTCTGGCATACAGATATGAAATTGTATAGTTTTGAAAGTGCACAAAAGAAAAATTTAGAATTGTTTTTATTAAATAATAACTGGGCCACAAATCACATCCTAGAAACATTATCTGATAGTGTATTTATTTTGTTTTGAATTAATATATTTATTTGAAAAGAGATTGCTATTGACATCTAGTGGAGTCCGAAAAAGCTATATATATATATATATATATATATATATATATATAACCAAGAAGTGTGAAAATATATTGAATGATTAAAGAAATAGAAATACCTAGAATATGAATGTGAAATTTTATAGTGTTAAAAGAATTTTAACGTAAACAGAAGAAAAATTTAGAATTGCTTTTATTAAATAATTGGGAAAACAGGTTAACCTTGAAACTATATCTAATAGTTGTATTTATTTTGAGTAAGTGTATTTATATTTGAAAAGAAATTGTCATACACATCTTGAAATACTCAATAAATTTATAGACAGGAATCTATTGGAAATGTCTAAAAACTCTAGAATAACTCATGTATAACAATTATATTAATAACAATATACAATGTATAACCCAGTATTATATAGAATCTTGAATATTTAAATAAAAAATTTGCTGTTATAGCTGTAAATTCATTGAAGACTTTTGAAATAATCATTAACACTTAACTTAAATTTAAAAAAAATAGTCTCATTAATGTTTGCAGTTATTTATTTTTATTACTTGCAGAAATGAATGAAAAATATTGCATGTACATAATAACATGCATATTTGGTTAAGAACAATTTTTAAAATAAAATAAAAAATTACTTATGTTGATACCTCCTGGAAATATTTGATTTGACTCCTGGAAAATTCCTTAAAACTCCTGGAATTTGATTCTTGGAAATCTACAAATCCTGTACATTTTTAAATTTCTGAAACACATTAAACTATTATTAAAGATCATTTCAACCACAAGTGACTATTGTGGCGTTACTGCATGTCTTCCACAATTATGAATTTTCGTTTTTTAAAACATATTAATGTATCCTGTATGGACATACTATATATTTGTTTTATAGCTGTATCACTAGCTAATTTTTAACTCTGTCTCGTGAATTGCTTTAGTTTGTCAAAGTTATTCTTTTTACTCCTGACAGTGTTTTGTTCAGGTTTAGAGTGAGAAATAAGACACTTTTTTTTCCTCTAAACTGGTAAATATTTTACAAACAAAAAATTTAATCAGCTACAAATAATAAAAAGAAAAATTAAGCAATGCAAATGTAACTCTTCCAATGCCAACTAGGCTGGCATTATGTGGTGAGCTGCCCCACTTTTTTAACTGAATCATATTTCGGTGTGGAGTCCGATTTCCTCAGTATACTTATGCCATAGGTACCCGTTTATAGGGTAGGCAATCATTCATAACCCATTCATACCAAGAAAGGACAAAGTCAGAGAGAGAGAGAAAGCACATCCTGGCGCAAACTGGGATTTGAACCCAGGACCTCCCTATCTGCAGTCAGGCACTCTGACCACTAGACAGAGTAGGCAGCAAACAATAGAAATACTGAAGAAAATAAAATCTGAAAATTAAAAATTTTGAAGTCATAAGATTACTTAATTAAATCAAAACAAAACTCAAAATTATAAAAGTTAATATTCTAAAATTAAATATCTCATTTTTAATCTAACATTTTAACAATTTTAAATAAAAAGGTGTTAAATAACAAAATTAAAGTAAGTTCTAAAAATAAATATAAATTCTGTTGAAAAAGCTAAAAAATATTTTCATAAATTTACCAGAATTATGAGTCATTTGTATAAGATTTATGTAAATGTTATTCAAATAAACATAATTGTGTTGACATAAATTTTTAAAAATGACATGGGGCAGGTAAAAATGATATCAGTATAAATTTACCAAAGTGAAAAATCTTATCAGATTGAAAATTATTTCTGATATTATTCTTAATCTCAAAAGATATTTTTTATTATGCTTGACTTTATTAGTGTGTTTAAAGATATTTATGTAGTTTATGATTTTAGTGATATTTATATAAAATAAATGATTACAAAAAATTCCTTTTTGCGGTGTATATTAAACATAATGATTTATTAATATCTTTCTCCAATTTTTATTCTTAGAGACATTTTAGAAGAGATGAATTTTTAGGTCGAATCAATGAAATTGTCTATTTTTTACCATTTTCCAAGTCAGAATTATTGAAATTAGTGCAAAAAGAATTGGAGCGCTGGGCAGTTAAGGTAAAATGTTCATAAAAGTTTTCTTTTATAAAAGAAATTTTTTCTCTTACAGCCCATTTCTTTTACAACAACTTCATTTCTAACAAAATTGGATTTTGTTATCATACAAAATTGTGTTCATAAGAAAATTATTCACGCACATTGTATTATGTTTTTATTATTAATTCTTAAACAAGATTTGTTTTACATTAGAAATATGCAAATATTTATTAAAGATTTTACTATCCTTTGTAAACTTTATTAATACTTTAAACTTATCTATCTGTACAGTATGTATTATTATTTAAATATAGGCCAAAGAAAGGCATGGTGTTGAGTTAACATGGGATGAAATGCTGCTTGAAGCTCTTTGTGAGGGATATGATATTCATTATGGAGCTCGTTCTATCAAATATGAGGTAAAATCTATTATCTTATTATTGTGTCTGTTATAAAGCAATTATGTAATTTATTCATTAATGTAAAGATTAACTGCAAACCTGTGTTCAGTTTTATACATAGAAAAGGTGTATAATTTAAAATAATTAAATCTTCAGTTTAGAAAATCGTTTATCTATGTAAATTTATACTAATATTGAATCTGTTGTAGTTGAATAGTATAAACAAATTAATTTTCATATTTTTTAATCCCATGTGTTATTATATTGTCAGAAAATAATTTTAAGCCCTAATTTATTTTGAATTAATCTACTTTAATGTTAACCATTAAAAAAGTTTATTGATTTCATATTTTCATGTTACTATTTGTAAATTTTCTTGTTTAAATAACACATGATGTTATTGACTGTAAGATCATTAATTTAACTCTGCCATGATTTATTAACCATTTATCACAAACAGCCTAAATTGATCTTAACTATGTTATCACACAGGAAAAACTTTCTTTTTTAGAAAATGTTAGATTGAAAATTAACAAGATAACTACAATTTATTGATACAATAATCAACATTTTTACAAATATTTGTATACATTTGTGGTAACATTGATTATTAAATTAATCTGGAAAAAAATATGTTTGTAAAGATGACAATAAATAGTACAATATAACAGATTGCTTTTGTTAGTTCTGAATGAAAAAATTTCAATCTCTTACTAATAAACTTTTTTGGTTATTTAAATTTCCTTCTTCATGTGTGTAAATAAAAACTATAGAAACTTTATCAACAATAGGAAATTCATTTTTAAGGTCATATTCTGCATTATAAGATGTAATAGTCGCAAATAGGTTTTTATGCATAGTTAATTATATATATATTTTTCATGAATAATTTTTGTACAAGAATTGGGTCATATTTTTCCTTATGAATAGGGCAAGGATAGTTGGTTATCTGTGGAGACTCATCTTAGTATGTCCTTAAAACTTTTCGTATTATATTCCAATTTAAAATTTCTTTCAAATATTAGAAATGCTTTTCAACTGTACTGAATTGATACATTTCAAATTTTCCATTATGATATAATTTTGTTTAAATATTCAATTAAACAAAAATATTTCGGATATTTTCTTAATTTTAAAATATAATTTTGATTGAAAGTATATGCAAGACATGGTAAGAAGTGTGCAAACCATTTAAAGCTTTTTTATTTTTATATTTGGATGTGTAAAACATAATACATTTATAAATATACATAAATTTATGCACTTTTTCCAAACAAACTGCTTTTATACATGCTTATATATATGTACTTATGAATTGGAAACAGTCCTCAGATGATTATATTTTATATAAAATATTAATATAATGTGTGTCAACTTAATTTTTTAATATATTTTGTTTAAAAATTATTGTGTGCTCATATGTGGTTTCATACTTCATAGGTCGAAAGAAGAGTTATAAATCCTTTGGCCGAAGCTCATGAGAAACAATTGATTACTAAAGGCTCTTCTGTACATATAACTGTTGATTTAGTTGAAGCACCATTAGAGAATAATAAAGAACATAGAAAAATTTTACATAATGTTAAATTGCAAGTGAAGTCAAAAGGAAAAGAAAAGAATCGTCTGCATGGACTAATGAGCTAATAAAGACTTTAAAATATGAAATAAAATTTATTTATTGCTTCAGAGTTGTCTTAGTATTTATTTTATTTTCATTAGCACCTATTACTATTCACACAGCTTCATTTTGCTATATTTTGTTTATATATTTCACATAATACAAATGTTAAGACCTCTGTTATAATATAAATAGTGCTCCCACTCACTCAAATAAGAATTGTTTGCATAATTTTGTAAGAGAGTAGCTGTAACATTGGGAGGTGACTGCCGGGCCTGCCATCAGTATTCCTTTTTAAATGCTTTATGTTAGCATCACAAGAATAAGTTATTAATAATAATTTTATAAGAAATATATTACACTTATTTTGATTGATTTAATAAATTTGTCATAATTTTATTTGATATTTGATTGGTTAAACACAGACCTAAAAAAATTATGTTAGCAGTAGTGATTCAAACGAAAATACAACTAAATCTAAGTTTTTTTAAAATTTTTAAGAATAAATTAAGTTTTTTAAAAATACACTAGGAAGAAAAACAACAACTGATTGGAACAGATTCTGGTTTATATTACGTTTATAGCTTGTTGAAAAAGACATGATTAAATTTGCATGTAGTTATACAATATATTGAAATGGATTACACACACAAATATGAATAATTCTTTCCTTGTAACTTCAGCTATATGTTAAAATTTATTAAGCATTATGCCTCGTGACAAATGAAATATCAGTCTACTAGTAATTCATTAAACACTTTTTCTTAAGGGATAACAATTTCGGAAAACGTGTTGTTCAGAATAAAGTCAAATGTGGATATGCAGGAAAGTCCAGACTACATGAGCAACATGTCTTTATACATTATCTTGTTTAAAGATTTCATACTACAGGCATCAGACATATTTCATAACCCATCTTTTGTTAATAGCTAATTCATTGGAAATGTATAGGTTATTTTGTATACATGAACAAGAAGTGGCGAAGCATGTGCTAAATCTATATTATCATGTTTGGTTTTAGTCTTATATGATGATAAATTCAAATTGGCAATATTTTCTTCTGTTTTACTTCACATGAATACGTCTATCATAATAGTAAGTGCAATTTTTTTATATATGAAAGAAAATATGTGATACCAATTTCCTTTACACAGTGCCTTTATATATTGCAGCATTACAATTATGTACATCATTATGGAAAGGTGCAGCAATGGTTTTGCTTATAGTCCTTGATGTTGCTAATTATATCATATATCCTGACAAACTCTTGTCATTTGGTATACAATTTCTGGTTATTGATTAGCCTAGGCATCATAAAACTGAGAGAATATATCTTTTAACTTAGGTGTTAGTCACTGAAAGCCCTGTGATTCATTCCATGTATTGCTTTTAAATTATATTTTCTAGCCATTATTCGATGAATTCTGGTTTCGATTGTCTGTTACAAGATTTCAAAATACACTACTAAAGGGTTATAGGATGTTAAAAAAAATTGTCTTGATAGCCCATATTCATTCTATAGTTAAATTCTGGATACATGCTTGGAATTTTTCTTACACTAGGCATAGTAAAAAATTTAAATAACTAATTTTTGAATGCTTTTCACAAAGCTGTTATGTAATCTTCCCTTTTACAGACACAATTTAGATTATATTACTCATTTACCTTGTGTATATACAATATAAAATTATCATATGTGTATTATAGCAGGTTACCCCTATTATACAAATTTAAAACTTTTGCATATGGGTGAACAAGTTGTAAATATCTAGCTATATACCAATATAGATGTGCAGGTGAATATAAAAAGTACGGAAACACACACCTGTGAATAAAAAGAATATTTTGACTGCGCTTCATAAGTATTAAAATATATTTATCTTTTTTTTTTTTTTTTTTTGTAAATGGACATTTTGGTAGTACACAGTATTTGCATTCAAGTTCCATTATTCAAAAGCTTAAAACGTTATACCTCACTTATTTTTAGGAGCCAAATGATAAGATCCTGTCTAGCTGGAGGAAGGGTGGTTCAAATATCAACTTTTAAGTGTCTAAGGCTTAGACACTTAAAACCCTTAGACTCTAAGGGTTTTAAGGTATGATGCCTAAACTCAAAGGTACGGCCTACACTGCGTGGAAAAAGAAGTTTGAAGAAGAAAAACAGAAAAAAGTGAAAGATTGACGAACATTGGTTTGGATTGTAATATCTATAAAACATCTGTGTGTAACAAAATTGACCTCAAAGTTTAATCAATACTGAATTTTTGTGTCCGATGATTACAGTTAATAGGCACCTTCATAAACAAAACGATTTGCACAGAGCATGAATTCCTAAGCCACTTGTCACAGATGTTAATGCCAAAAGTTGTCTTCAGAGTGTTATATTCACACAAAATTTGGTTCATAGATAAGTGGAAGAAAGTAATGCGATCTAATAAATCGTCTTTCACGTTACTCTATAACAAGATGGATGCAACTCTGGAATCACCTGCACAAGCATATGATTGCGATTATCTTATTACTATCAAGAATAGAAGTGAATATTTCATTATAAGGTAAGCCATGTCGTGATATTTTGCAGGAAAAATTGTAACCTGAAAGAAAGGGTCATTGGAGATAAGTATAGAGAAATTTAAGCTGACCAATCCTATGATCCAAACTTTGTTTCCTGCAGATGCACCCAAGGTAAAGGATTTTCCGATCCAGGATAATACACCTATCCATGCAATAGGATTTATCCAGTTATGATTTAAACACCAGAAGAAAGTTAAACATCTACTTTGGCATGCATAATCAGCCCACCTTAATATAATTGAACCATTATGGTCTATTTTCGAGCGTAAAACGGAGTCGATGTCTTTCACTTGCCTCTCTCCCAAAACTTTAACAATATTTCCCGAAACATTAATCAACAATTGTACAAATCGATTCGTTGGTGAATCCATTCTGTATTACATGCTAAGGGTTGTCCTACATTATACTAATAAAAAATTCTTTATTCCGTGTGTGTGTATAAATATATATATAGAAAGCGCACTCATTTGTTATCGTTACATCGTCTACTACACCCAAGTAGCAAAATAGCTTGGCTCAGTACTGGCAATCTTGCCAAGATAACCCCAATAATGGATCTATAATGGGTGCCACGTTTTCCCCAATATTGGGCATGCCAAGATAAACAAAGGTTTGTCCTATCATGGGGGACAAGGTTTTCTCAGTGTAGAAAATGCCAATATTAGACCAATAATAGATGCCAAATTTTCCCTAGTCGAATTTTTTATTGGTCCATTTTTTATAGCCATTATTGGTTCTAGACGGGTAGCCAAGTTACTACCAATCTTGAGTATGCCAAGATTTTGCCAAAATATATCTTGTAGAGTTGAGTCCAATATGGCTGCCTATTTTTCTAAGCTATTTAGTTGCATTTTTGTTTATCAAGAATTTACTTACTGATTGAGATTAATGTTCCTGAATTTTAATCATTTAGAAACTTCAATTATTGAAGTTTAATTGCGACAGTTTTCAATTTCAATTGACTTATCAAGAAGGTTTCAATAAGTCTCCGTGTTGGTAAGTTTGATTTTTCTTATATTTGTAATAACTAATTTTGGTTACGATGAATATTTTTAGTCTCTTTGAACTTACAATTGTAATCGAAATCAAAATATTTCATATTTTATGCTTAGATACATTTTTTATGCTTAAATTATTTTTTTACTTGTATTTGTTTTGTATGTTAATAAACATGAAACTACCCCAAAGCTCAAAATCCGATGTTATTGTTATACATAAACATTGATTAATAAGTTGTACAAGAATTTATATTTATTTATTCACTTAAACATTTCTAATAAATGTATTTACAGAATATTATTTCAAAAGAACTATTGTTTCGATTTATTTGTCTTGATAGCGCTTTGGAGATGCCCCTGCAATTCAGTGTTTTATTTTCTTCTTCTTCTATTGACTCGACAACCCCGGGTGGGCCAAGGCCTTCCTTAGAACACTTTTCCACGCCGGTCTTTGCTTCCAGTTCTTCACTTTTAAAATGCTAAGATCCTCATCTACCGCATCCCACCATTTGAGTTTGGGCCGACCCCTTGGTCTTTTCCCGGTTTTATTTTCTACAATGTAATAATTTAAGTAATATAACCCTACCGGGTATTATAATATCATAATGTTAGTATTTCCCATTTTTTTATGTATTCATGTACTGTAAATTTATGTTTTACATTTTCAATTAATGCGGATTTAAAAAAGCTGCTAATTTAAAAGTTTGTTTTTTCTAACGTTTGTATTAACGTTTGGTTACCATGAAAATTTCTATTTTTTAAAAACACATTTTCTTTCTTAAGAACGTAATTAAAAAGGCTTAATTCTCATTGTTTTATAATTTATTTGGCTTCACAGCACTCTATTCCTTGGAATTTATTTATTTTCTCCATTATCTTCATTTAATTTATGTACGGGGAGTATACCATATTTTTATATTGTGTTTTTAACATCTTAATACAAATAGTTTCCATTCGACATACTTTTTCAGTAAAGTTATGTTTTTCATTTGAAATTTTAGTTAGAGATTCCATTATCAAAACATTATTTGACTCATGAATCACTTATTGGTAAATTACTTATATATATTTTGGTACAATGGATAAATTTAAATCCATAGAGAACAATTGTCTGTTACTTGTAAATATTAAAAACAGATTTAAATTTTCAACTTGTTTCATTTTGCAGAGGAATTAAATTAATTTAAATTAAATGTAAATATCAAAAAATATAATTTGTAATTACTGTAGTAATTAGCTTACTAAATTTTATCTCATTGGATAAATAAAATGTTAGAAAATTTTTTAAATTTATTTGTGTCGTCAGTACTTTACAGAGCATTGTAGCTTTTTATATTGTTGACCATGTTTTTTTCAATTTTTATATTTTATTTACTAAGAATTATCTGCAATAGATTATTGAAAATGTTTATATTAGCTGTGAAGCTATTCTTAAATTCAATATTATACATTCATTAACTTATTTTCTTGTTAATTTCCATCATAATTTTTTTCAAATGGTCGGGCTGCCTAAATTGGACCAATTTTGGCAGCCAAGCCTGGTTCTATCTTGACAGCCCACATTGGTCCTATATGACGAAATGTAGACCATCCAGGAATTGCCCAATATAAACCAACAATACTGGACCTAGACAAAGTCACGATCAGCCAATATAGGGCCAAGCTATTTTGCTACTTGAGCAATTGTTAATGATGCGTAGTTTATGCATATTGCGTCTCATTTCTTAAGTTTAAAAGTTTAGATATGTTAACTGTTATTAAATATGGCTAGTTCAGCAAAAACACAAAAAGTGCAAGATAGTAAGTGTAACAGAGAATATTAAATTCGGAGGATTGAAAAATATATGGCTTGGTTAATAAAGGCGTCAAAATTGTGCTTTATATTCTGGATTATTAACAATTTACCATCATCAAAATGATTCTTTTTCTCCCTTACTACTTTTTTCTTATTTTTTGAGAATATCATTGAATTATGGAATTATAATATTTGTGTTAACAGTTATTAAAATATATTCATCTTGAAATTTCCTTAACTTTTGCATCTAAAATTATTGAAATCAATTTATGCATTTAAAACATTTATGAAATATTATTAAGTACTCTGAATCTGATTCTAATTAATTAACAATTAATATTAAAGAATTGTGGTGCAAAATTATTGAATTTAATTGATAGTTCATTTCACGGATAAACTCAATTATAAAAAAATTGTGTTTGTGAGAAACACGCGTGACTGAAATGAGGCGTCTACTGGATTTGAGTACATCCACCTGATGTCATATTGACGTCTATTGGAAGAAACTGTGTTGTATTGCACTGTTACTATATTATAGTTGATTTGATTTTGTATTGTTTAAATAATTATTTTTTATATATAAATGCTTTATTAAATGTATAGAAATGGATATTAAATTTATTTTTCTAAAACTTATGTGAATTTTATGCTGTAAATAATAATAATTATTACGACTACATAATGTATGGATGTTGCCAAATTAATACAGTAATTTCAAATGTAAACTATTCAAATGTTATTAATTATAAAATGTTTATATTTTCATTTGTTTTGTTTCAGTGCCACTTTTTAAGCTTGTCTGGGGGAACTTCTTCCGGGAATTGCACCATAAGCATCATTAAAAAAATTGATGGCCAATAAACTTGCACCTGAGTTCAGTTATTTTGGTGCTAGGGATAAGAAATCCTTTAATGGACTGAATATGAAGCAGTTAGTTTTAGGCGTAGAGCTAAGAGTAGGGGGGGAAATTACCCCCTCTCGATGAAGTATCAACTGTAACCGAGCGGCCATCTTGGTTAGACAAGAAAAGCTCTAATTTCGTATTCTATATCATTAGTGATACATTTATTTCTTAATTTTTGATATTTAAGCTATATTATTTTCTTAATCTGAGTTTAAAAGAAGAAATGGGATCTTGTGTAGCATTCGGATGCACTAATAGAAGGACCAAAAAATTGGAAGGAATAACATTTCACAGGTAAGGAAAATTTTGTGCTCTGCTTTAAGTGCTTTAAGTATTGTTTATTCGCAGTTTGCTTAGCTATCGTTTTATTATTTAATGTATTAATAATTGCAAAAAATTACGTTAAATATAGTTTAATAGTTATTATATTATTTTTAAAGTAATTTCTAGTTTAAAACAATATTGAAATTTATGTTGTATGTATGGAACCATAAAGCAATGATTAACTCTATGTATACTTTCTAAGCCTTATGTATGGAACATTGATATTTTAGTACATGGAAATAAAAAATATATAATTTATGTATAAATTTTCCTTCTAATTATTATTAAGCTTCTTATATCAGTTAATGTTAACGAATATAATGTGTTTTGGCTAAGGACAGTAATTCTTCTAATCCTTTGATAATCCAGTTGATTTTTCTTGGTTACCTTAAAAATATTCAAAAAATTTTTTAATTCAATTACAATGCGGAATATTTTTTTATCATGAACTGATATACAGTACTTTTGCATGTTCATCTACTCTTCCTCAAACCTGAGTTTGCAAAGGGTTATAAAAATAGCTTAAAATATATATTTAAGATAAATATTTTAATTGTTATAGTTTTTATAGAATGTTTCTTTTTTAGAAAAAGTAAAGAATAATTTGTTTTTTATGACAATTAAGCATATATTTGTATATATAAGCATTTGTCTTTTATATTGTATAATGTGTCTTCCATAAGTGATTTTAATCCAAGTGAAGAATAAGCAAAATGTTTTGTTTTTACATTCTATGTGTTATAGTTATTCCATGTATTTTATTTCATTATCTGTTAAAGTTAGTTCATATTAAAGTAGCATTTTTATTCCAAAACATAATTATGTTTGTCACTAAAATATTTAGTAATATAAATGTATTGATCAAATTTAATATTCTAGTATTAGTTTTGATACTTTTAGATAAAAGTAAAAGCCTTTATGTACATCTGTATACATTGTTAAAGAAGTTAAAAACATTAAGTAATATTTAACTGTTGTGTCAAACTGTGCTTTAATTTTCTGTGATAAATAAAATGTTTAAATATCTATTTGTCAAATCAGATTTTTATTTATAGTACATAAAATATTAATCATTTCTCTTGCTATCAAAAGTGATGATGTGTCACCTAATTTGCTGTTTCATAATTTAGAACTGATGAAAAATAGTTAAATGAGATTTTGATTGATGTATATATTGTATGAAAAGCTTAGTAAATGGTTCATCTTTTGATTCTACCTCACTGTTATGAAATATGCGAAATAATTTTTAACGTGTTGAAAAGTTGTCTTCAAAAGCTCATTGAATAATACATCAATGGATACATTGTAATTGAATAAGTTAATGTACCAGGATTTTGCAAAAGAAATAAAAGTTTTATTTAGTATTGTATGTTGTGCTTAAAAAAATTAAAGTTATACTTAAAATTTTACAATTATTTTAAATACTTTAACTATAATAAAAGAAAATTTGAGAATATTAATAGTAATAATTCTGATAACAAGTCTTTATCAAGAAAAGATATATTGACAAAACAAGAAATTATAATAAATGTATAATTATACTTTCTGTAGCAAACAAATTTAATCATTCTTGGTGATGAAAACAGTTTTTAGTTTATTATAACCTATATATTTTTAATATCAATATATATAAATATAAATCAAAATTATAGGTATAAAAAGATTTAAAAAAAATTTATTTCAGAATTTTTTGAAATTATAGTTTTTTATCAATGTAGAGTTGACATCCAGTGCTTGATATTAAGAATATCCAAAATGTAGATATCTAGATTTCTGTCAGATGTCTAGCCCTTACAAAATATGGATATTCAATTTGCAAGAGTTTTGAATATCTGATATATCTCTCCAATATCCAAAAGTTAATGTCTAGATGATGTTATTTTATGATATCTAGTGGACATCCAAGTTTTGAATATCAATGGACATTTGAATTTTGAATATCTCAAGGATGTGATGCAGATCTAATAGATATCTGAATATGAATTGGAATTGATCTGGTTATCACATAGATATTTGTGGTTGTGTGGGTAATGTTAATTCTACTCCTAGCTCTATGGTTTTAGGTAAGTGCAATGTTTGAATAAGCATGTCATTGAAAGTTTTCTTTTGTAGAAATGATGAAAAAATACTTTTCTCATAAAAAATTTTTTTAATGAAATATATTTATGTAAGCGCTAATATATAAATTCAATTCTCTGTTTGATTACTTAAGCACTGTTTTCATTATAAAAGTAATGTTCAATTCTATCTGATAATTTGAAGGTGTTTGTAACATACTTTAAACATTTTGTAATTTTAATTATTTAATCAAACACAAAGGTTACCATATTTACAAAGCTGATATTTCTCAGAAATTGAATTGCTAAATATATATTTAAAACATTTACTGAATTAAAATATAAATATTTCTAACTATGTTTTTATAAAGTTACTTAATGTCTTAAATTAGTGAAGGAAATTTTTGAGATTTTTCTGATTAATTTACGCTGTTTTTTAATAATGAGATTTACATCCAATCAGTTTAATGTATTAATCAGATTGATAAGAAATAAATTAAATATTGATAAAAATTGTCTTCTGGATTTTTACTATTTTGTCTGAGGTTATTCATCTGAAAATGTTAATTGTTATTGTTAATTATTTTAAATGTACTTTATTTTCAGATGCTGCGTGGTGAACTCCACATTATTCAAAGACAAATGATGGTGAAATAGAAACTGCGATAATGAACTGATTACGTCATGCAAAAGCAAGATTTATCAATGAAAGAATCAAACATTTCAGTTAATTAATATTTATGTATAATGTAAATAATCAGAATAAAAATTGTGTGCATTAAAAATAAATTCTATTAGTTTGTTATATTTTTCTTGAATTAATTAAGATTTACACTCTGCTGGAATGTTTTCTTAAACAAATTTTAACATTTACAAAGGAAAATAATTCAGCTTTTAAACAATGAAATAAGTAATTTTCAGAATTTTTGTCATAATAATTTGGAATATTCAATTGAGTGGAAAACTTTAACTAAATAAAAGTTTCTCTTTAATCTTTTACAAAAAAAGACATTGTTGAAATTATATCTAATTAGTTAAAATATTTGGCTGAGAAATAATTCTTATAAATTTCTCTTACTATAAAATTAATTAAAAAATACACAATGAACAATAATTTGCCTGATATTAAAATTAAAAAAAATTTACACTCTACAAATAAAAATATCCTTGACTATTTTATTGTTACTCTCTAGTTATAATAGTAATTCATATATTTATGCATTCACTGGAAACTTCTTGGAAGTAATTTTAACTTTTCCAAAGAAAAAAGAATGGTTTTATTTTAAACAATAAGAAACTAAATTTTCAAAAGGTTAACTATAAAATAATGAGCATAAAAATAATACTGATTTATCAATTGTGAGAATTTTATTACATTAAACTTGAACAGTAAATCTGTCAAAAATCTAGGATATTTGACTGAAAATTAAGAAAAATGTGATGCTAAAGCAATTTCATATGTAACAAGCTAATTAAAAATAATTTTCTCTGTCTAGTGGACAAAAATATATGAGCCACTAAGATAGATGAGGGATTATTTCAAAATCTACGTACATCTAGAATACATCCATAAAACTACCTAGTATAGAGCAGTGCGTATGAATACATCCAAATTTCATCCATGAGCCATCCACTGGCAACGTCTTGTGGACGTAAAATAGGTGGATATTTGACATGCCATGGATCTAAACTGGACCAAAAAGAGACGTCTACTGGATTAGAGTACATCCCGTTGAAGATGTCATATCGACGTCTACTGGACGAAATTGTGTTGTTTGGGACCGACCATATCATAAGTACTAATGATATGGTCGATATTGTTTGCCTATAAAGCCACAAATGACAAATTGATAATTAATGGTTGCATTTCTGATACAAGGAAATCGATCTAAAAATTATATCAGAAAAAGAAACGAAAAATATCAGGCGTACATGGCTTCATTTATGTTACATCCAATCACATTTTCCCCGGACTTCAATGGCTCCGCCTACAATTCATCGTCACTTAGTACAAACGACCTGTCCCGTTAGCTGGGTCACCATGATACGGTGATAAGAGCGGTGTAATGCGGCGTTTGGCAGAGCAACCACAAATACCCGTATATCCAAAAGGAATTAATTGCAAGTACAATAAAAGATAGAAATAAACAGTCGACGTCTATGATTAAATATGTTGACAAAAATTGCTATACGTACAGGACAAGTTACTTGCCCACAAATGTCATTGTTCACCATAGTAAACCATTTGAAGACGGAGTTTTTTGAAAGAAGCGTGATTATCATATGCTCACTTTTTGATGATTTCGTTTATAAAGATAAAATAATTCAGCTCATTAAACATACTCCTTTATTTAGAAATACAATAAGATCTAAAAACTGGTCGGAAATGTTAAAATATCAACAAAAAGGACATTAACACCGCTGAAGTGAAGTTAAGGGTCCTTTCATATCCCTGTCTTGACGAAAATACTAATATCACTAAATCTGTTCGTTTAGCGGTTTTTGATCGATATAGGGTAGGAAACACCGTTATACAGAAATTAATTGCGATAATATTGTTGCTAATAACAACGAAGCCTTTTAAACGAAGGCTTTTTAAAAGTTCACTTGCTGGGTAAGAAATTAATTTAAAATATCGTAACAATAACAACTGTGATGGTGTTTTTAGTTTGGTGAATAAAAAAATGGTTTCATTAGTTTATTTTAAACAGATGTAGAGCATTCAATTCTCAAATTCCACTGCATCATTCTCCAAGTCATTGCGCTAAAAATGATTTATCATCTATTGATAATAGTATGTGTTAGTCACAAAAATTATGAAACTTAAATCGTCACAAGCTTGAAATATACCAAAGTTTGATGCTTTGTGGATGAATTCAACTCCTATATAAAGACTTACTGATGTATGTTTGATGGTTGAGTCATGGGAACGTACTTCAAAGATATGTTATCTGCTTGGAAATCAAACTGTTTTTGCAAAATGAGGGAAAAAAGAGCATTACTCACTATTTTTGGATGTTATGCGGCTTTAAAAATTGATGTTTTTTTTAGATATGATAACATTTTAATGAACTGAACTCAAAGTTTCAAGACACAAGTAAAACAATTATAGTTATGATGGATCAAATTCGTGCTTTTGACATGAAACCGTATGTTTTTAGGAACACGATATGCCAAAACCAAAAATTTCAATATATATCTATATATATGGAAATTTGGTTTTGTTTTGTTATATCGTTCCTGAAAACATAGGGTTTCGGGTCAAAAGCGCGAATGCGAACCTTCATACAGAATTTGAAATGCAAGATGATTGTTTTTCAATCTAGTTCAATATAGTCTCAAAATTAATTGATACAGAAAGATTGGCAGGCAATGAGTAAAAATGATTGCAACGAAATTTTAGCAACATAAAATTCGTTTCCAGACACATTTAATTTTTTGAAGACGATTCTCTCACTCATATTATTTTAACCATATTTATGCCTATGCGTCCTTATTTCCAGAAATGCATAACTTACTTAAAAACCGTTTGGCAGATTCCTATTTACATACATTCTGCAAAGATTCTACAACATTAACATAAATTATTCATCGTATAATCTACAATAACAGCAGTCATACTAATGTTACTCTAATTTGAATTACTCATATAATTCTTTAACATTTATAATGTATGTAACATTTTGTTACTAAATAGCTTTGAATGGTATTCAGTTTTATAATTATCTCAAAAATCATTCAATTTTACTTCCTGGAGCAAATTTCAAAAAAGAACCTATTTACAAACACCGATATAACATGGTTGGTATGATGGTTAATGCATAATATGCCCCTCAGACGATGCTCGCCTAGGCATGCTGAGTATCAAATTATCGATCTGATTATGGGGAATATTATATCACTCATTAAGCAATGCTCTCCAAAGTTTTGTTAGATATGTGGGAGGGGGTTGACGGGCTGCAATTCGTCGGCCAAGCATGTCCCACACATGCTCTATTGCATTCAAGTCCGGTGAGTATGCTGGCCAGTCCATACGGGTGATATCCTCCGATTTAAGGCATTCGTTTATAATGTTTGAACGGTGAGGACGGGTGTTGTCATCCATAAACAGAAATTCTACACCCATGGCTCCAGGAAACAAAACATACACGTTGTTCCAGAATGACATCCCGATAAATGTGCCCTGTCATGGTTACATTCTGAACATGCAAGTTAGTTCTGGAACCTAGAATAATTCCTCTCCAAATGAGCAATCCTGCACTACCGTAACGATGTCGTTCAATTGTGTTCTCTTGAAGGTAATGGGCACCTAGCCCTCTCCATATGAAAGTCCGGCAAGAATCAGACTGGAAGCTAAACTTGGACTTGTTGGAAAAACATCACCAAAGACCACTATTGCGGTGTCACAATGCATGTTCTCTACTCCAGGCTAACCGCAGGAAACAGTGAGTTGCAGTAAATGGAACACATCTGACAGGCCTATGTGCATATATACCAATGTGCTCTTAGCGTCTGTACACGGTCTGCCTTGAAACTGTCGTACCGGTAGCTGAAGAGAGCTGACGACACACGTCTGATGCTGTGCTCCGTCTGTTTCTTTTGGCAATAATTGCCAAATACTAGTCCTCATTCGGTGTTGTAACTCGGAGACCTGTGTTGTAAAATCTACTCACATTACCATCATTTTGGAACTGTTGCCAAAGCTTGGAGATGACACTTTGGGCGATTCCAAGTTTCTAGGATACTTCCAGGTTAGTACGTCCACATTCCAGACGGTCGATAATTCTATCACGTTAAACCTCATCCAAATGGTTTCTTTGTGCCATAACTATGCGGTTATTGCACTGAACGGCTTCTAAAGAGCTTGTGAACAATTTTACTTTTTTGCAACCACTCCTTATATACCCCTCTCTTACGTACTATCAGTGCCATCTGGTGGTTTCTTGTAATTTGCATATTATTCTTCAAGATGTGTGTGATAATTCTAGATGTGAAATTTTTATTTTAGAATTCAATTTCTGTGTGATTCTGAATTATCCTTAATTTATGGACATGAGTGTGCATAAATATTTAGAGAGGAAACTTATAATTCTCATTTCAACAACATATCAATCTTTTGGGTACATTTAAAATATCTGAATATATTTCTTAAATTTGTATAAATTTTGCAATACAAACAGGTGTAAATATCTCATTTATAATGCAAAATAAATTAATTCTTTAATGCCTATATTTCTTAACTCGAAAATTTAAAAAAATGATATCCAAATAAAAGCATTATTCAACTATATATGAGTTAATAAAAATTTAAACTTTTTTCTTTCTGCCTCATTTAATTGTTTAAGACAAGCACATTTTTAAGAAATCAAATATTTCCATCAAGATAAATAAGTTATCTTTTCCATAAGTTACATATCATGCCAGTAAAATAGAATACCTTAATTTTCAAATGTGGCCATATACACTGCTCGCCACCCAAAATGCACCACTAAGGAAGGTCAGAGCAAAGAAAATTTGACAGATAACATGTTAGAACTGAAATTTGAGTCTCTAATGAAGAGTGAATGAAGACAAATTCAATAAGTAATGTAGCTGCCACTGTTAGTAAAAACTGCTATCACATGCCTAGGCAAAGAGAAAGGCGATGCACAATGTAACACTCTCACCATGGTGTCTATCTACTTAAATCCAATCATAGGGATGCTGTGGCCAGAAGCATTATTCATCAGTAAAGACAAAGTCATTTCATTCCATTATCCATGTCCAATTGGAAATGCAAGTGGTTGTGAGTCAAGGATAAATTAAGCAATGGTTTGTGGACATTCCACTCATCTGTTAATTTGTAGAATGATACAAGTGGATGCATGACATACTAAATCTGTTGTGTTGCGATTCCTGACGTGGCAGAGTGAACCATCACATGCTTGTCATCTAGTGTAGTGGTACAACCATGAAGATGTGGTCAATACACCTTTACCCTAGCATCCAGTCCAAGAGATTGACATGGCTGCTAGTATTTGTAAATTTGTGAAAAAAAAGATATAAAATAGGAGTTAAAAAGTTAAATAAATTCACTTAACACTAACTACTAATAAATATTTGAATAAATAAATAAAATACTGATTACAATTTTTAATACATCATCTAACATTTCAAAGGATTTTTTTAAACTCATTTTCATCAGTTATGAAATTAGTTAAATTCCTCTTCCTTATAATTATTTCAATTTTATTTCATCAACATATCTTTTACAATAAGAACAATTGATTAAGTAGTAATAACCACTGATTAAGAATAAATACAAAGGATTTGAAAAATAATTTTTATTGTAAGAAAACCAATTTTGACAATGCAAAGACTTTTACAATTTTGGACTAAAATGTCATCAGCAGTATCTTATAAAACATTATTTCAAAATCACTGATATTTTTCAACTGCATTTTTATATTTTTGTAATTTAATAGCAAAAAGTTCAGTGATTTTTGCATTATTTTTATACTATAACTCAAAAATACATTTTATGAAAAATTTTCATTTTATATATGGAACCATTTTAAATAATTCAAATTATTGATGTTTTGATACAAAATGTTAATAGCAAGCAATTCATAAAAGACATGAAACACATTTTAAATATTCTTACTCACAATAAGTATTGACAAGAATCTTGGCTAATAAGCACATAACATTTAACAATGATTGTAAAATTAATTCAGCATCAAAAGTTAAAGAGAGAGAGAGAGAGAGAGAGATTTATTTGATTATCTATAACATTTTGAGTTTTTCCACAAATTGATAACTAAATCTTATAATGTGGTCAGACATTTATTTGTATGAAAATATTATATCCATTAATAATAAATGTTATTGTGCAGAAACACTGAATTAGAAGTAAAATATGCATGCTAAAATAAAATCAAGTAACAATGCATGCTTCTCAATATTCTACTAATGTAATACAAGAACAAATATATAAATATATATATGCAAATGGTAGACTTGCAAAGCATGTGACAACTGAAATAAAATTTGATGATAAATGAAGGAACACATTACACTCAAAACAAATACATAATAAAGTACTTAATATGAAAACAGTAACTAAAAACACATACAGTAAAAACAATTTTAAACATTAATTTTTTTATGATTATAGAAGGATGTTAAAACATACAAACATGGAAATGCATGATAAAATGACTTCTTTGTAGAAAATTAACAATTTCTACATCTACAAACATTTTTTATGGAAGAATTGTAAATGATGAGAAAATACACATAGTAAATAACAAAAACACTAAAATTAGCCAATACTAGTATGTATAACTCATGCCATACACTTTTGATGAAGATGTTAATCCAATAAAGAGCAGAAACTCTTTAAGCAGATCTTCTTCTAATAGTGATCTTTCCTTTTTGCAGCTGCGAGATGTAAATACGAATTTTGTTGCTGTCAGTAGTTCTCTTTATCCAAATCTACAAGTAATCAGAAATAATTTAGAGAAATGATTGCTTTTTCATTTGCGATACATATTTTGAAATGAACACAAATAGAAAATATAAATATAAAATTGATTAATAATTATGTTAATGTTTGAAAAAAAAAAAAAAAAAAAAAACAATTTATTTTGTAAACATAACTTTAATTGCATATTACAGGGCAGTGAATTCAAAATTAGTAATTTCTTTATTTTATGATGTTATCAGAAAAGACAGTACTGAAATCCTTTTTTACCAACAAAAACTTAGCATAAACTTTCGTGCTCAAAAAATTTCACTTCTCTGTAACTTTCTTTATTATTTCCTCACTCATTTCAATTTTTCTTCCCTATTCTCGTTTGGTTTCTTGTAATAATTTAAATACAAATATTGAATAACCAAATAATAACAGGTTTAATTTATTCTTTATGTAGTTGAATGAGTTTTAAAAATCATTTAGTTATTAAAGCAAAAGTCACCATGCTAATAATAATCTTTATAATATTAATTTTACTATTCAGTTTTATGTGCAGGAATTTTAAAAAGAATATTTAATATCATATATAAATTAGGATACAGAAAATATTAAATTAACTGTCATTACAAAAGGTTAAGACAACATAAAGAAGAAGCAGGACATTTTCAACATCAATATTTCTAACCATTTTTTTATATTAAAGGATGAGTAACCTTCAAATTAAACTCCTAACAAAACTTTTTATAACTACACTATTAGCAAATTTAAAATTAATTTCAAATCAGTTCCTTAAGCACATATAGAAAAAAAGAGCTAAAATTTTGAATTTATATTTTAAAATAATAAACACTAGAAAAAGTTTTTGATGGATTACAAAATTTTAATGCAAACAAAACATTCAGCAGATAGTGATACATGTATCTAAAAATAGCAAAACTATGAAACCAATGAAACAGCTGACAAAATATTAATATTAAAATTATTATTAAAAATTCCCATTGATTCTTTCTCATAAGCTAAATGAAAATTTCACACATTTACTATGACTAATTTTTTACCCTTAAAAAACAGTAGTATTAATAAATATAATACAATATTGCTTATAATTATAAGCCCTTTGTGAAATAAATTTCTAAAAAACTAAACTACTTAAACTTTTAACATTAATACCATAATTATATTAAATAAAGTTTGACTTTTCTTTTGTTTTCTTTCAGAAAATAATAGCAACATGTGATACACAGCATTTGTAAATTGGACAAGATTAATGAAACGATAATATATTTTTTGATTTAAAAGTGTGAAAATTTGAAACAATCTATATGATCTTTCTAATAAAAAAAGTTTTTATAATATATTGTTGTTAATAACATGTAGACTCACAAAAGTAGCTACAATATGCATAGAAACTTCAGACAATTCTTAACAAAAACATTTAATCTAACACACGTAGATTTTTATCATTATTTTTACCAAATGTTAAAATTTTTTGCTCAAAATAATAGAAGTCAAGTGAAAGTGAAAAACAAGCATTTTAAAATTGCTCCAAATTAATAATTTAAATTAAATAAACTTATTTTAATTAAATAAAAATGACAAGGTTAAAAAAAGATCCGATAAACATCAAAGCTTCTTTTTAAGCAGAATAAACATAATTTTAAAAGAATGGATACTTACTAACTACTGGAAAAAACTATACCTGTGACATGATAGCCCATGTCGGCCAAGGCCTACAATGCCCATATCTGTTTTTCTGACCGAAGGGCCCAGGGGTGTAAAGCACATTAACCGATTAGGTAGTCAGCCTAATGTGAAACTCCCAATGTTTAGTTACCAAGCATGCTTGGTACTCAGTTTATCAACCCATTGAAGGGATGAAAGGATGAGTCGACTTTGCCTAGCCCCAGCATGGAATCTTGGAACTTACTACACTTTCATTTTATATAAGACACTTAACAATAGATAATATACAAAGTAAAATAGAAAGTATATATTATTTACCTCAGATGAACTGATAGTGCAAATTAATCCACTGTTCTTGGTTCCAACTTCTTTTCCCTCGTAATAAACTTGTTGTCCTCGGTGAAACCTAATTATGTTAATAAATTTGTTCAATATTAAGTTATAATAATTCACAGATAATCAATTTTAGTGAATTATGATGAACAAAATTACCACACCAACATCATATATATTTTTGAACTTTACATTTTTCAACAATTTTGAAGAGAAAAAAAGGAAACATGAATATATATTAACCTCATCTAAAATATATTTGGAAATAAAAATATGTACAAAGTTAGCACACTCTAATCATTTTCAGTATACAATGAATTTAGCAAGCCTTAAATATACATTGCTATAGTTAATAAAGTAACATATTGTTAACAATGTTAGAAAACATAATAAGAAAATGTAAAACTCAAATAATATGGGTATGGTATATTGTTTTACAGATGCTAATTTTCAAACTCCATAACTGAGACAGTGTAATTTAACATACACTTGGGATACAAAATATGTAAAACAAATAGAAACCTTGTATCAATACTGGCAAATTGTGCCAACCATTTCTATGACCTATACAAAATAGAAACAAGCTTGTTTCGATTAAAGTAATAAAGCTTTCATAAGGAAATAACAGTCAATTATTTTAAAAATCATTTTTCAAAAACAAATTTTGCTTGTGAATGATTTCTCTTTTTTAAGACTCATGAGAATCAATTCTCTCTTGCTTCTGTATTAAAATCATATGACGATGACATGATACTCTTATTTATAAAACAAACAACTTGGTAGCAAATTTTTCAAAAATTAATATTTTATTTTTTTAATGACACAATGGACAACATTAAAATTAGTAAGTATTTATTTAGAATAGCATTTATTTTAATTTTAATGATGAATATAAGGAGACACAGTTATTTTCTTACATGACAAATTTAGGACTGAAACTGACATTTTAACATTGTCAATGAAAAGTAATTTCCAATGCTATTTCAAGATAATAAATACTCTACAATCAACAAATATACTTTGTTAAGTAAACATCTTAATAAAATGTTGTAGGAAAACATTACCATTTTTTATCATAATAGAGCTTGCCATCTTCAACTCTGACTTCTATTGTATTTCCTCGATCAGAGGATGTTCCTTCACAACCTTAAATAATAACAGAAAGAAATAAATAAGTTATTTCTATTGCAGATTAAATGATTAGAATATTTTAACAATGTCATGTTTTTTAATAATGACAGATGAAATTAAAATAACAAATATTAAAGGTCAATGTGAAAATTATAAGTTTTGGGGCAAACATATTCCAAGCAATTATCATTAGATAAAAATAAAATACAAGAAAATCAGGTATTCAAAAGGAAATGATAAAATTTGTAGTTTTAAGGGTAAAATATTTTTATAACAATAAAACTCACAAAAAAACTAATGGAATAAATTTGTATCCTGATTTTAAAATATGATAAGTCGCTGTTAAATATTTGCAACAAAAATAACTTTAAAGTTCACAATTACATGAAAAAGTCAAGTTGCTATTACTATTATAAAAAAAAACTTAAAAATATACTTAATATACTGCACATATTGATAGAACATACCCTGGAATCTGAAATACAGGTAACCCTCCTATAACAGGGTAGTTAGGTTCCTAGAAAATGCCGTGTTGTGTGAAATCGTGTTGTATGAGACCCAGAACTAGTACAAAAAGGGGGGTTACGTTCAAAAAACTTATTAAAAACAAATATATTTTTTAATTCGACATAAACAACTTAATTTTTATTTAATAATAAATATATATCCAACACAAAGTAAGAAAAAATATTTTAATCTAATGCAACCCTAATTTAATGAATTTATTTGTCGTCACTGCTCAGTACAATCAACCGAGAACGTTTTTTGGGTGGAACGTTATCGCCTTCACTTTCAGTACTTTTTTCTCTATTTAAAGTTTTTGTATGTTTTCCCCTCTTAAAAAAATCTGTCATTGTATTGTGACAATAACTTAATAGGTCATTGTAAATTTCGCGGTATGGAGTTAAACAGTTTTGCAGCTCCCTTTTTAATTTTCGACTTCTTTCCGTGGAAGGGTCTGTTTTTAAGAAAAATGACTCGAGATTTTCCACTAAGCATAGGCCTTCTTGTAATTCTTTTAATGTTAAATTCTTAACTGCACAATCTTCATCAGAGTCCTCAAAATCTATTTGATTTCATCCAGGGATGCCATTTCCATCAAATCCGCTTCATCAACTTCTTCTTCCACTAATAATTCTTGAATGTCTTCAGTAGCCATATCCACAAAACCTTTGCCTCTGATTGATTTAGCGACTTTTAATATGGCACCAATTTCGTTTTCTGATGTTTCACGCATGTTTTCTGTTTCAACTGAAGAGGGCCATATCTTCTTCCAACACGCATTTAAGGTTGATGTTTTTACTTCTTTCAGCAACAAAGATATGATTTCGATACAGTGCTTGATTGAAAATTTCTTACAAGCTTCCATTACGCTAATTGATTCCGAATCGGTTGCGTCTAAAATCCACTGTAAGGATCTTTTTATATGATACGTTTTAAAGGTATTATATAAGAAGATATTATATAAGAACATTGGAACAAAACCGTGTTATAGGATGACGTGTTGTAGGAATTTTCCCGCAATTTACGAATCGTGTTATAGCGAAACCGTGTTATAGGAGGGTTACCTGTACTTACATATATCGAGAAAACTGATTTATAATATTTTTAAAAATTTATTTAGAGACATAACTTAATATTGTTAAATTGCACTACAGTAAAATAATGTAAATATAAGCAAAAAAAATATATTATTTGATATCAATAAAAGATAAATTCATTTATTTAAATTTGGAGTGAAACCATTAAAAAAGGGCAACACTAAAACTAATAAAATGTACAATTTGAATAGTGTTTCACATTTTTTTTTTTTTGATTTTTACTATCAAGTAGCAATTGAATACACTGCACAAATCTAAATAATTTCAAAAACAAATTTACATTTTATAATTTATTGTGGAATCTCACCCTTATTAGTAATATCTGTCATTGACTAGAAAATAGGAAAAATAATTTTTCTTTCCTTTACTTTGGGACCTAAATTATTTTCACATTCATTTTGTTTTATTAATTCTTCCTTGAATTTATGTATTTAACATAATACTTTAATTTTTTAACATGAAATAATTATTTTAATTAATAAAGAAATAAAATTAAAATGCTTTTAGCACGAGATCACACAATGTATATAATTAAATATCTCAATCGCCAACATTTTTATCTTTTCCTAACTTATTTTATATATCGAGATAGAGACATAAAATTTATTGTAAAAGCAAAATCATCTTATCCTTGATGTCCTTGACATTTGTTTTTATTACAACAATAACCTTAAAATTTAACTTCTAAATTTTAATTGACTTAGAACAAAAGCTATATATTAAAAAAAATGTGGCAGAATATATTTTAAATAAGGAAACAAATACAGTTTCAAATTTGAACAATATTAAAGTACAACATATATTTTAAAGCAGTATTTTTTACCCTTGGAAATTAACATAAAATTAAATAAAACTATTTACTAAATTGAAAAAATGGAGTAAGGAATTCTTCATCCAACATAAATCCAAACAGAATTCAGGAAAATGAAAACATAATTAACATACATTTCTTAGAAAATTAGCCATTTGTTTTTAGCTTATTATGAATTTCCATTAGGAATTCAAAAAATTTTTAAACATATTTATAGTTATATATGTCTTGAGTTAGTAAATTAATAATATTAATTAAAAATATATTACTACTGAAACTATGATTTCAACATATTATATAAATTTGATGAAACACAATTTTCATGTCAATTTATTCACACAGTATGGTTATGAATAATTCGATGTGTCTAGTCTTATGAGGAAAAGTAAAAGTAATTGATCAATAGAACTATACTAATACTTTAAAAATAATCTGAACTGGATGTGATAATTAAAGAGCATTAAAAAATTGATAATTAGTAAATAAAATATATAAATAATACGACAGGTATCTCTAATAAGCAGATTTACTAATAATTATAATGCAAAATCCCACATAATTCTATACAGTAGCAATTACTGTCCGTTTACTATAATAATAGCTCCCACCAATTTGTCAGTGCCTCTTTTGTTGCCATGAAAGCAAGAAACATTCCATTATTGAAAAGAGGAGTCAGAAGAAAGGCATCAATTTGGCTTACTCGACAGCTTGAGAATAATATGCAGTATTAAAATAAATATCGCTAATTTAAAACATATAAATTTGATTAAGCAATTGCCAATTAAGCCCGAATTGAAATAAACAACTCGTGTTACAATAGCAACTACCATTACCAGATAATTCGATGAGAGCTATTCTATGCTAAAAAGATAGTATTTTTCATTCAATTATTACAACTATTTCTGACATAAGGAATTTTGCATACATTTAAATTTTTGTAGGTACAGAATATTAGAAAAAGCACCATTAGCTTTTTATATAAGATAAGTTCTAAAAAAGAAATTGTGCCTTAGCCGTTCAGAATCACACACACACACAGAATGAGAGAGAGCGAGAGATATTGTTCTTGAATATATATATATATATATATATATAGAGAAGCCAGTTTTTAAACAGATATCAATAATGTTGCAATGATACATTTAAACATTACATAAATTTTTTAATAATTTTCAAAATTGATAAATGAAAATTAATAAGCAAGTTTCATAAAATTTCTATATAACAAGTGTAAAATAATTAGACACAGTTTATCCATAGTATTGAGAAATAAATCAATCTTCTACTTTGATTTTAAATACAACAAACAATTCTTAGCTATTAAATAAATGATTAACAAAGGAAAAATATATATTTTTAAATATCAGTTGATTTGGGTACAAGTAAAGATAAAATCTAATTAAACACCTTTAAAAATGGAATTCAGTAAATATATTGATAAAACTGGATACACACACATTAACTAGTGAATAAGAAATCTAAGATTAATATTATATTGATCCCTTTTTGCAGATAATTACTCTCATTCATTTGGGTATCAAGTCTATGCTTCTAGAGTGCATTTATGTCCAGAGAATAAAATGAATTGGTTACACAGCTTTTTAGATCTTTTAAATTAGATGGAGGAATAGAATGTTATAGGATGCATCTTTTTACAACATGAAACCCATTTTCTATGGGGTTAAGATACAGTCTCTCCAGTGGCTAGGAATGGTGTTGGAAATCAGACAAATTTTTCATCAGACAAAAGGTTCAGCAAAATTTGGAAACTTCTGTCATAATGTATAGTTACATTATTGTCTATATCGACATCAGAGGCAAAATTGCAACATTGTAGGGTGTAATTTATCTGCCATTATATCTAGGTATCTCTTGGCTGTCTACTCTCAAGGAACAACAGGGTCCGCTTCCATGATAGCAGAACATGTCCCATATCCTCCCTTTAAACCATAGCAAGGAAAAATGGATTCATAGCTTTGATTTTCGCTGACTTCAATGTCTGCCACCAGTGCAAATTGAGACATAGCACGATTCCTCCAACCACATTACCCATTTTTAATACTCATATGTCCAGTGTTTTCTTTCACAGAGCCAATACAAACAAATACTTGTATTTTAGGCTGAAATCTGCTGGGTTGGTTGACAATTTTTGTTATTTGAAGCACATTAGTATTCATGTTCTGACATACAATTTGCATGAGAAGATGATCCATTTTTGGAAAACTGCACTTGAACCACAGTTAAATCTTCTAGAACTGATTCCAACTTTTGATAGGGCAGATTTGGAGAACACTGCAAAAATTTTTGTCTTTGAAATCAAAGCCCCAATAAATAGGCAATCAAAAAAAAACCCTTTTTTAAATAGAGAAAGATGTGTCATTCTTTCCATTTTACTTCATAGATTGTGAGTTGCACACTTAGTTATACTCAAATTCTATTATTGTGAAACTTATGTCATGAAAAATTTACATATTGCATCCTTAGCAAGCATTTAAATGAAAACCTCTAAAGTTTCTAATTCATTGGCCAGTGTGTGTATATATACATGAGGCAGATATTAAAAAAAATCACAAAATTTAACAGTCAAATATTTATGACCAGTCCTTATTTCAATGACAGAGAAATAATATCAAGAATTTGCAGTTAGTATTTTGATTCTGAATTCCATTAATTAAAAAATAATTAGCCATTTTACAACATCATATTTAGTAAAAATGCTTTTTAAATAAACTTTTGTTTTCACATATATGTTAAAGATGTTTACAATTTGACAACCATATAATAAGAACACATTAAATACTTTTTAAGAATTTGAGATCTACACATTGAAATATATGTTAATTTATTTTTCCAGAAAAAAGTTACATTTTGAAACTAACATATTAACTTTTAAAGATAATTGAAATGATACTCACTATCATGTCTTTTTGATGTAGATGCTTTATACTAGAAATAAAAATAAAGCATTAAGAGAGGTACATATTTGAATTTTATTCTTAAAATGTCAGGCAAATAATGAAAGATCAAAAAGATTGATATTATTGACATTAAAAATAAGTTTCAAATGTAATTTTAATTAAGTTACAGAATAATAATTATAAGTTCTACAATTTAAAAAAATTAACTGTAAATAAAAAATATTTTTATCCTGTTTCCAAAAATTTCCATAATTTATTTTTCAAGAAATTTTGGGAAATCAGAAAAACAATCTAAAATTTATAATCTTCAGGGAGAATATGAAGAGCTGTTCCAGCATGACAAAAAATGCTTCAGTATGCTTTACTAAGATATTAAAAAAAATAATAATAATAATAAAATAAAAAGGCATTGGATTAGAAAAATATATTTATTAAAACATTGTCAAATGAAATGAATGTGTATTTATCTTGAGGAGAATTTTACTAGTAAGAATTCAGATCTACATCATCTTTTAATGATACAGATTTTTCTTATTAGAAGAAATAGTCTTAATCACTAAATTTCTGAATAAACATACTTATTAAATTTATTTGCAAAAAATTTGGAGATATATAGTTAAAAACAAAGCTAATATTAAATATTACAATTTATTATACGAACATTGATGAAGTACAAAAAATTTTACCTTGTTTATGTATTTCAGATCTTCCATGATTTCATTTTCATCCAAGAGAAAATTGATTGAAGGTAATAAACTACTAAGGAAGCGAACATTCCAGTATGTTGTTTATACATTAGCAAATATATTAAAACATTTATAAACACATCATTTTAAATAAGTTTACTGAATTAAACTTAGTGGCAAGACAACCCAAATATGGGCTAAGGCCTACAATACCTATGTTTTCATGATCTAGAGCCTTGGGATGTGAATCATATGCCCCAGTTGTGGTCACCTATTGTGAAATCCCCAGTTTTAAATAAGCAATTAAATTAATCCCATTACAATAAAACACAGGAAAAATATCTAGGAATAAAACATAAAAGTACAAACATTTTTGATGTATATGTCTCAGTATCTAAATAAATCTTCATAACACTAAAACAATTCAAGCCTTTCTGTGTTCATGTGGATACAATTAATATTTTCTTTTAACCAAGCATGATATTAAATATTTTAAACTAATAAAAATATTTTTTACTATGAAATAATAAGTAAAATTTATATTCAAATAAGAACTTAATATTTTGAATATTTGGTAAAGTATAAAAATAAAAGAACAGCAAATTTATAAACGTTTTAAAAATATTTAAAATCACGCATAATGCTATTAGAAGTATTCCTTCTTTAACTAAAATGAATCTGAATTTTTTCATTATAATTTAAGCATACAATACAATATCAATTTTAAATTTGATATTCTTTTCAGGTTTGATATATCAGCACAAATTATCCTTCTATAGCAAGAATAAGTCTCTTCCAGCAAATAGGTATCAAATTTTAAAAAATACTTGCATTATGATCTTATTAATAAAACTAAATTTTTAAAAAGCTATATATTTACTGCATAAAAACAGAATGAATACCTGGAAATAATCACACAGTATATACAAAAATTCATGTTAATATTTTTTCCTTTAAGCAAAAAAAAAAAAAAAAAAAAAAAAAAAAAATATATATATATTGATAACAAACACATGTTTTGTTTTTGAAATATATTAAAGGAAACCAGATCTGAAAATTGTAAGATATTAATATTAATTTTTTTAAAGGAAAAATTTCATTTTCAACTTTGAAAATAATCCATACTTCAAGAGGACTAAGAAAGCCTCTGGCACATATGAATTGTGGCAGAATTAAAAAAATTTTCATTGTGAATAAAATAATTTCTAACATTTTTATCTAAAGATAAACTATTAATCTTTAGATAAAAATGTTAGAAATTATTTTATATAGTCATATTTCACTGTTAGAAACAAAATTATAATATTTAAGTAAGTTAAGTTCCTATACATATTTTACAATGAATGGCTGGTTTTTTTTTAAAGTGATAACAAAAATTGATAAAAATTAAAATATTATATAACGCTACCACAAAAATACATAACAAATTCTTAGATAAAGTAAATAAGGTTATGTTAAATTTTTTATAAGTTCATTTAGCTTTTAATAAAACAATAAGCATAATGAATCAATCATGAAGAGATTATAAAGCAAAATCAGAATTTTAAGACAATATAGAAAAAGATTGTTTAATACATTTAGAGGATAAATTTTGATTTCCAAAATGACTGCAAAAGATATAAAACTTAACCAAAGAATATAATAATTAAAAAAGGATATTTTGTAAAGTTTTCCTTTTTTTTTCTGGAACGGGCAGAGGATCATTTGGTCTACGGCGCAATTTTCTAGTAGTGACAGGTTTTGTTTCCATTGAATCTAAATTGTAAAAATGTTTTCAAAATTAAATATACAAAAGTTAATATAAATAATTTAACTTACATTTACTTATAGTGAAAACCTTTAATATGAATCTAATAAATATAACTATAATGAACATTAATGTATGCTATGATGGATTTGTAGCTTATTTGAATTCAATTTCTTAAGTTATTTAGTATCAGCTGTTAAAAAGATAAGATACATTGTATGAAAAATAAGCAATTATTAGTTCATAGACATTAAGTCCCATACAGACAAAATGAAATAAAAGTACTTAAAATTATATAGTAAAAAATAAAATAGTAAAAATAATATTTCTGTTGATTTTTATTTTAAGGTTTAGATTACAACATTAAAAGAATATTAAATTCACATACTTATTAGCCAAAATTGTTTTTCAATTTTAATTTACAAATGCCAAACAGAGCTTTAGCCATCAGTTCATAGGCTCCCGAATAATTTTTAACTGCATCTTCATTAGCAAGAGCACTACAGATAACATGTTCAAAAATCATAACAGATAAAAGTTATATATACACACACAGTTTAGGAAACCTACCAGTACAATTTTGTAAAAGTAGTCTTGCAAACAATCATGTCCAGTCACACATATAAATATAACCACCACGATCTTTCTTCAAAAAAACTGGGACAATTCTTTCAACCCCAGAACGCCACACCCCAACCCCTTGTATCCATAGTACATTGAATCATTCTGTTAAAGAATTTTCCTCAGAAAAGAATTACCAAATAATAAAGTTGCATGAAAAGAAAATGGTCAATTAATAAATTGCTTTATCAAAGTTCCCTTTCTTTGTCAATATATTAGCTTATCTTTTTTTCTTACAATTCTACAGTGAGCTAGAATTTATTGAAAAGAAATGTATGCCAGTATCTTAAGAAAAAGCCCACAATCTAAATTTTTTAGAACTACTTTGATTATTTAAAAGGACTTGAAACACATTACTAAGCACACTTTTAATCTGACAATATTCTGGTCTTTACAAAAGAAAAACATAACTAAAAAATGTAATAACATATTTTAATCATACAGTATGACAAAAATCTAAAAGAAATAAGTTAATATAAACAGTATTTAACTCCTTTTTTTATTTTAATTTAAGTTAAATATTTTTTAAACTAGAATTCTATAATTTAGCATATTCTGTAATCAATAGATAGTATGTATTTAATTTTAGTTGATAGACTTTCATGCAGCTTTTCTAGAAAGTTGCATATTACATTTGGACACCAGCAAACAGTACAAAAAACAACTCCATCATGAATACATTAAATGGAAATTAAAAAAATATATAAAGATTAAAATTTAGATTTTTATACATGGATTTTACACTTCTATCAATAATCACATGATTTATTGATCTAGATTATTTATAATCAAATTAGAAGTTTTGATAGTTGTTCAACAAATGTATTTTAATTACCTCCAGTAAGCTCCATGGTGTTTCTTTCTAGCTCAATGAGACGTTTTTTTTCTTCCAAATCATTAATCAAGTTTTCACGTAATTCTATTTTCTTATCTTCAAATTCTTTATGAGCAGCTTCTTTCTCAAGGATGTAATCACGCTCAACTCTTTCCAACTACATTTATAATATTTAATGGCTGATTAACAAACTAATTACAAAAAATTAATACATTTCAAGGCTAAACCCTAAGAATTTGCACGGGGATAAAATACACCAAACTGGTCAATTGTGTTAGAATGTTTTCTTGTGTCTGTACGACATGACTTGTATTTTATGATGTAAAGTGATTGAGTATGTGTGGGAAATTCGTTTGGTATTCTAGTAACACTTGAACCATTTAATTACAATTAGGCATAAATCAAGTGCCTGGTCACATTGATTTGTATCTCACAGAATATATATGAAGGAAGAACCACTCGTATAACATACTTGAAAATTTTACAGGTATTATTAAATGAGTGAGTTGTCTCTCTGACAAGTGTTGACGCTTCTATATGATTTGGTGTGTCAAGTCACGATTAGTAATTTTATTTTCTGTATTTGATTAACATTGCAATTGTATGTAATATTTTATGTTATATACTATATAAATATTTGATATATACATATCAAATGATAAATTAAAAACTCCAGTTTTTTTTTTAAATGTATATTATGTGTTATACATTAATTTTTTTCTTTAACCAGTTCTCTTGGTGTAGATTGCATTAAACGATGCTTTTCCAAGGTGAGCATTATTGATTGCAAGTTAAAATCTGATTTTTCATAAAAAAAACATTTGTTATTTACATTGAAGATTCAGTTTTATTATCTGATTGATTGCATGATGTTTAGATTAAATTTTTTAAACTTTGTAATCTTTATCTATTTATCTATGTAAAATTAGTTTCTAGTGGTCAGTATTTTAATATTCCTGTAGTAAGTAATAATAATAAAATATTCAAAATTATATTTGAAATTTAAAATAGCGCATGATTGAATGTTTAAAATTCAAGATTGTATGTGATTAGGACTTTGAAAACTGGATATAGTGCAAAGAAATGTAATTTAGGTTGGCATGATGACTGCACAATGCTCGGCATAAAAAATTGGAAACTGTGCCAAATTCATGCAAGCTTTAGGATTTAACCCATTTCAATCTACCCTTTACAAACTCAGTTCCAAATTTAAAATTATAAATAAATGAACAAATTAGATAATATAACATGATTTATTTTCAACAAATTATAAAAATATATTAAGATTAAAATACATATATACGATGACTAAACAAAAAGTTACTCTTCTTGATAGTAAAATGGAATGTGATTATTCCTGTACATAGTAGCATAAGGAAGTAAAACTAATACATGTACATTATCATTTAATGCTTAAAAGCTAAATATGTAATAAGATATTTAAAAATACACTTGTCTAGCTTAAAATTGAAATAACTTTATAATATGCTATAAATTAGATCATTTTGTTTAAAAAAATTTCCAATTTACTTTTGATTGCATTCTTTTTAGTAACACGACACTCCTGCAAAATTACATGAATCTATACCAAGGCTCCTTAAGCAGTTGGGTGTATATTGATAGCAAACATTCTATATTCAAAAAATAACTTGTTATCCAACTGATAGAATATATAACTGAATGCATCACATTTATTACTTTAAATATATTTCTTCTTAGAGTGAGTGAGCCTAAACAACAACACACATATAGTATATTGATAAATACTAACTTTAAATGCTTTGACATAAAACACATTTGACGACATATATTAACCATTTAAATTTGTATTATAAAAAGTTGTTATAAAGTATAATACTCTGACAGCATATGTGCAAATTTAATGCCAATTGCATGAAATAATACAGAATGCAATTTCAGTATATAAGAATGCTCATATTAGGATCATTATCATTTTCTTCACACAAACAATTTCAATGATTCTTTATTTTCATACTTAAAAATTATATTAACTCTTTGGATGCACATTTATTCAAATAAATTTTTGCATTTGGAGCACATTTAATTTTTTGGGGTAGAGTAATTTGTAAGAACAGCATATTTTATGCAATTATTAGTATTTATTGGCTCCCACCTTTTGTTTCTTTTTTTTTTCCCAAAACCTTTTTCTATCACTTGTTTGGCATATCTATTTGTCTCTTCTACAATGCTATATCAAAAAATCTTCATTTAGGACTTCATTCAAAACATCCAAAGGTTTAGGATTAGCACCTAGCCTTCGCAGACACAAAGGATATATTCCAGGCACTTCATGAAACCCTTTACATTAGGTACATTGTCTTTTTCTTCCCAAATCCATTAATCTAATTTCTCAGGAGAAGATTCACTATCACTGTTTGATAAGTATCTTGTACGTCTTTTGCATCTTGGTTTTATCTCACTATCATCACCATCATTGTTACTTTGAAATAAACAAGAATGAACATGTTAAATATTGTCTTATTTTCAACGACGTACCAGAACATCATGTGCGATTTTGGTCAAATTAATACATGACGTTCTGATACGTCGAATGCGGTCAAAGGGTTAATTATATTGCTTGCAATCATAAAAAAATAAGCTTCATTTATAAAAAAGTATGCTGCATATCTATAGAAATTAGTTATTTATAAATTATTTATAATCAAAATAGAACATTAATTTTTAAATAATTTTTTAACATATAACAATTTTTCTTACATATTTGTTTGTATTTAACAAAAAATCTGTATACAGAAACCTTTGACGAATTTTTTTTTTAAATTTATAAAATACTTTTACTTTTGCTGCCTTCCCTTCAATATTAATTTTCAATTAATTTTAAAGTACATTTATGAGTAATTAAGAAGGAAGAAATTTTGTTGCCATTATTTAAAATTAAAATCCATAAATTATAACCACATTTTCTATGAAATAAGAAATTAATGTCAAATCACATCTCAACTCATCAACAAAAGAGAAACTAATTTTGTGACTAATTCTCTTATTAAAAGATTCCAGTTATAAAATATAGAAATTTAAAATTTAAGAGTTTGCAATAATTGATAAAAATCAAAAGCAACACTTACTTCTACTTTTTCAAATATTTTTGTCATATGTATTTGGTGTTCATAGTTTTGTTCTAATTTTTTCAAACGTTTTAAATAATCTGGATGAACTCGATCATTCAGTTGCTGTAACTGCTTTTTTAAATTAGCAAGTTTATCCTGGTACATCCTGCAAGAAAGATTATTTATTTTAAGATAGTGTAACAATATAATCAAAGAATTAATTGATATTCTTTATAATATTTGTAACAATAGTAAATAGTAAAATAAATGTACATAATTTTACTATAATGCTAATTAGGTTTTTGCAATATTAAAAATGCAGAAAGTCAAACTTACTGTTCCTTAATTTCAGTATATTCTTCTTCTTGTTTAACCATATCAGTTTCACTGGCATCTTCAGTATCTATTTCATTAATTAATTAAAATATATTAAAGGAGATGAATTTGCAAAAAAAATTAATTTAAAAATATATAATTTTTTTACTGATAAGCCTGTAAGTTCAAACTCTGGGGAAAAAAAGAATTAGATTAATGGCTATAATCTTTTTACCGATTTTAAGGCTATATATGTTCTGGTTGCTTATCTCCTGTATTTAGTAATGTTAAGCCCCAAACAATCCATATTAATATCAGGAGTGGCCAGAAAATCAGCATACTTCAAACAAACTGGGAAAATCTTTCTTCCATAAGAATCGGACATGAATTTCAAGTGTCTAGTATTAAGCTTGGTGATGCTTGTCTGGTACCACCTACAACACTTGAGTGATCATGCAACATCAGGGCACTTTTCCCTGGTATAATGGTGAAAAGGTGGGATTGTCCAAATAGTATTAACAACTTTTTTCGTTCTTAAGAACAGTTCCAAATAAGTCAGTGACACAGGTATGTCTAATGGCGCACCAGTGCCTGCTTTAGTCAAAATTATGTCTTATTGCCATGTATATCAATGTGGGACGGTATCCATTTAAAGTACACCTCATGAAAGGATGAAAGACAGCAGTTTGTTAATAAATGCCTTTCCTACACTATCACACACTTTATGCCAATTAGGTGATGAATAGAGCTTCTGCTGTCAGACAAGATACAAATGACAGACAGAATCAAGTCAAGCTCACTTCTGAAAACAATACACTTGTCAGGATCTTTCCTAATTAATTTGTTGTATATTCTTAAGATAAGATATAAATTCTACTTCCAGAGCAGTCATGTTCATCTGTATATATTATTGTGGAATCTTCATGAATGTTGTTAATGATTTCAAGGCCAAGTTGTTTAAAATAAACTTAGATATTTAATTTCTTGCTCACTTAGGTGAGTGAAAGCAGACTCTATTTAAACCAACTGAAGGTACAATACTCAGTTTTAAGTTATGCTGTAAGACATCTTTGTCGATCAAAGACTTTGAATCAGCCAAGCCAAAAGGGCTACTTTTCTTTAATATTTTGTTACTGCTCCACCCTAACAAAAAACACAGAAGTTTGATTTTGAGTTCCATAGATGTTGAGCTTGGGAAAATACTTCAGCATACCAATCTTTTTTCTTGCGTCATAAAGAACAATTTCATTTGGGTAGCTGTTTTGAAATATTATAATTATGCGGGCTGCACTACGTTGGACCCACTTTAATTTTTATAGGTTCTTGTTAGAAGCATAACAATAAACTGAAAAACTTTAGGCTTTGTAAAAGTATTTCTGAGAGTTTTAGAGTCAGCTCCCCAATTTTATACTGGGATATACTTTAAAATCTTTAAGCATTTTTTGCTTTTAAGTATTATTTGGTTAATATGTTTATTGCATGTAATTTTGCTATTCAAAAAAAAAAAATGCCAGACTAAGGCTCTATACGACAGTATAAACAGAAAAAATTAATTGAAGCTATGAAGGAATTTAATAGGTCAATAAAATTGATAAATCTTGAATGAATCATGGAATGATTCTCAAGATAATTAAATTATGCCAAGTCTTCGAAAATCTTTACGTACAAAAAGAGGTTCGTGAAAAGGAGACTTCCTTTTATACATTTCATTTAAGTTGGAGGTACAAACCTAACAGCTAGTACTGGTTTCACACACTTTGAAATTATGTTGCCAAATCATGTACAATTATCTCACTAACCTAAATTATGTCACCTTGTGCAATACACGATTTTCAAAATCCCAGTCACACTTAAATTTGAAACATAGCAATCTTGTACTCTCTAAGACTTCAAATGTCAAAATTTTGAATATGTACTTATAATTACTAATAACAGAAGTACCCTAAAAATAGCTAGAATCTTATTTCATATATTACATATTACAAAACAAGTATAAAATATGTAGTCTATAGCAGAGAACATCCGGCAATCAAAATAAATCAGAAACATAAATGACACATTTTTGAAACCTCGTGTTTTAATTAACTGAGCAGTGGTGCCTACCTTAAAAAACGTGAGTATAAATGCATAAGTATTAAATATACAAAAAACAACTGGGCAAAAATGTAAATAACATACATTTTTATGAAAACTCGGATTTTAATGAACAAGGCAGTGGCAACCACCTTAAAAAAAGCAACAGTGTTGGGTTCTAAACAGTGCAGAAGTTGGTTTATAAATGTTTCAAAAAAAATGTTTAAAACTTTTGAATCAATCATGCAAAACACATGGAAAATTGTCTATAATCATGAAATATATAAAAAGTATAGTAAATTCAACATCATAAAGATGAGAAGTGTTTAGCATTAGGTGGCAGAGCCGCATAATTAGACAATTTAATCCCACAGACAAATTTATAACTTTAGAGGGAAACCAACAAAAAAGGATGACTCCCAATCAGATTATTCTTGAAAAGGACCCAAGAACGATAGGGATGAACCAATAGAGGGTCATAAACAACATCAAGGAGAGTGGGAAGGAATACTCGAGGCAGGCTTGGCCTGTAATAGGATATAGCTCTAACAAAGAATGCAAAAGTTAATTAGCACAAGGAATCTCTGTCATCACTTTATACAGAAGAAAATTTAATGGGAAATAAGTAAATAAAATAAAAAAATACCAACACAAGTTTCCAAATATAAATCTTTTTAAGGATCTTACATTTGAAAGATTTTCTAAAAAATCAAACAGTTTGATTTCATACATATAATTATATTTACACAAAAGTTTACATAATCAGTTAGGCTTGATAATGTATTCACCTTCTCACTAGTTGTCATAATAAATATGGAAGTTTTTAATATATGGTTGAAATATAAGTACATGCATTTTTTTCCTCTATTTAACATCATATTGAAATTTTTCCCAGTGTTTCAAATGTTGTAATTAATTTTTAAAAAAATGAAACAGAAAATAGTATTTGTAAAATATTCTCATAGTAATATATTTGCAAATGTTCTTATTTTTATTTTCTAATTTAAAAGAATACAATATATAATCACAAACTAAAAAAAACTTTTTTTATTAATAATAAATTTTGGTATCAAATTTGAAAATTTCTTTCTCACTTGGCATTAAAAAATATATACTATTTTTGCTATCATTTTTGTTAATCAAGGCTCCATTAAAGACAACACTGTAATTGCTTTTATTGCTTCTGTTTGTGTTCCATAAAATGTATTGGATTAAGTTAAAATATATTACAAAGGACATAATATTTTTCTAGCATTTTTTAGCAGTAAAATTTGGATTTTAGTTTATATTTAAAAAGAGTTTAAACTATTTTTTTACAGTGAAAGTAATATTTATAATATAACAATCCCATATTATTGTTATTTTTTTCTCACTTTATTTCAGAAAAACAAAATGTGCATCAATTCAATATCTATTTTTAAGATATAGTTACTTTATTCTATTTAGATAAATTTTTTTCAGGTAGAAGTAAAGATAAAGTTTTTAAGACTCATTTAAGTCTTTAATTTCTAGAAACAATTTTTTGTATTATGTGTGTATATATTACTGGAAAAGTATGAAATCCATTATTTCATTGAATAACTAGATATTTTATTAAATATCTATACAAGTTAGTTAAAGTATGAAATATGGTAGTTGATAGTTCTTTGAATCTGCTCCAGTCAGTTTTAAACCACTTATAATTACTTTGCAATGACATGTGCATGTGCACACTTCATTTTATTGCTAGGTATTTAGACTGTGTATTTATATAATTAATGTTAGAAACATGAGCAATAATAAATTATATCTGCTTTTTCTTATTATTCATCAATTAAATCATTCACAATAGAGGCCAAATGTATTTTTGGAGAGATTTTAGCTATTTATGACTAATAAACAACAAACTTTTTTTTTCACTTTAACAGTCAATCTCATAGTTATTTCAAAGAATAATTAGCTATGTATGAAATTTTTCATCTATTATATACTTTAACTGATTTGTCTAGTTATTTCATGAAATATATAATTATTATATTAAATAGCTGAATTAAAATCTTTATTGGTAACATACAATATTTTAAAAAGAGAAATATTTTCCCTAGAAAGAGAAAATTTTTTCTCTTATTCCATAGTAAGTTTACAAGTAACCCTTTGACAGAATAAAATTTAAATTTATAAAACATTACTAAATAATAAATTATCACAATTTTTATTTAATACTGAGAATATTTTCTTTTAAAATAACCTTTTATATCTAAGATGTCAAGTATATTGTTGTTATTTTGGTAAACCATTTTCCTTAAATAATTCTTTTTAAGGTTATATTATTAAAACAATAGCTTTCTTTTACTGTTATTAAAGAAATATGCTTTTATGTTCAGTCATTTTTGTGAATAAACAGTGCCATAATAAAGTGTTTTTTAAACACACTGGAAAATGTGTTTGGTGTGGCACAAACATATTTTTATGGAAATTAATGTTTAGCAATACATGCTCAAGTAAAAATAATGTTTTGTTTTAGTTTAGCAGAATTTTCTTTAACTTTCCTGGTAGAACAGGCATTTTACGCATGTTGTTTACAAAATGGAAAAAAATAAGAAAAAAAAATTCATTTTATCTTTTAACGTCTAGAAACTTTTTTATGATGTTTTGATTAAAACTTCAGTTTTTTAATTTAATTATAAACATTTTTTTTATTGGTACAGATTTGATGTAAGAAATAATTTAACAGTTTGATTTTATATTCTTAGGACAGCTTTAAAAAATGAGACTAAATTGAACAGAGCCTATGGTTTAAAGTGAATTACATACCATTATAAACCACACTTGAGATGTTGGAATCAAGCAAAGCCACAATCCATTGATTTTATAATTCTATGTACAAAAGCAAATATGACACAAAATAAAAGAAATACTATTTCATAGAGCTGAATTATGATTTGATCAGAGTGTTTATTTTCAGTCATATGCTATACGTATAAACATTTGTTATTGTAAGTTTGAAATCCTCCTCCAAGTGATTTCTCGCCAAATCTAGTGTACTTTGTTTTGATTATAGTGTTGCCAAATTGAGTTTTTGCTACTTCTCAGATTTTTTTGCAGCCAGATTTGGTTTTTCTCGTGTTTTACATCCTTTCTACATCATATCTATGCTTCTTTTCAGTCACAAAGGTATTTAAAGCTTTTGTTTTACTTTCAATTCGAACTTTTTGTTCTAAGTTTGTTGTGTTTCATTGTCACCAGCAACCAAATATTGTGAACTATTCTTTTTTTCCAATTTCTTTTTATTTACTTATTATTTATTTCCTTTTTATTTTATTTATTTATAATTTTCTTTTATATTTTCAACATTGTAAACTGTTCTTTTTTTCCAAATTATTTTAGTTTATTTATTATCATCTTTTTCTTATGTATTTTTGTTAATTCATTATTATATATTTTTCCATAATATCACCAAGCACATTTGACATGTGAGCTTGACATCATATCAAGTTAATCATTGTTATTTATTTATCTCTTTTACCAGTTGTTTTGAAGAGAAACCCAACGAAAAAGGTTTTTACTACAGTAATACTTCTTTAGAATTTTTATACTATTTTAATATTTTTTAGCTATTTCATTTCCTTTAATTTTAATTCTGATATATTTTTTAATGGAATCTTTAATCAATTTTTATTACGATTACTGGAAGAAAACTCTGCTTTATTTATATGGTTGTTATTATTGTTTTCTTATTTAGTTTTAGGCCTACCAATTTGAAATCAGGGAAAACCCCAATTCCCTATGCCGATTGGCATCCATTTTCGGTTGCTAATCAAATTCCAATACTTACAACTTCTCCCCTTAGCAAAAACATTTTTTTTTTTTTGCCAATTTGGAGAGGCTGTGATTGCAATACTCAGTTTTACCCACATAAAATGTTTCACTAAACTTTTACTGGATTAATGGAAAAAATTAATAAAAAGGAGCAATGTTAACTAAGTTAAGATAGAACTGATAAATGATATTTTATTTTACTTCATTATTTACTTTACTATACTTGGATAAAAAATCTGAAATCAATACTTTAACATCATCACATTAGTGTTCATGCAACAGGTACAAGAATTAAGGAAACATAGTGAAATATTAAAACAGAAAGATTTATTCTTTGTTTGACTACTCTTTATTTTTACTAGCTAATGCCCTTTATTTTATAAAAAACTTTCTGCACCTGTCATCAAATAAATTATTAATAAACAATAATTGCTATAACGGTCAGGTTTAGGAATACCATATGTAACTAAAAATATGTTTGATTCAATTTTAAAACCAATCAAGAAATATCACTATCTTGTTTCACCTTGATTATCAGAAGTTTCAATTATATTTTTGATCAATATTTTATAAAATCTGAGCCATAAGCCAAAAGAACATAGTAACAATTTAAATATAAAGAAATTTATATTTTAATTATTTTACGATAATATATATATGTATGAAGTTCCAATTATATTTAATATTATAAGAGAAAGTATATGCATAATATATTTATCCTACATTTAACATAATTTTAAATTACATATGTTCATTATAATATATAAAACAAAACTAATAATGATCATAACTACAATAGTAAATATACATGTAAGTAGAATATACTTAAAATTTTATAAGAAATACCTTCATCAGATTCATTTTCATTCTTGTCAAGGGATTCAAATTCACTGTCATCATCTAGATCAAGATCGTATTCACTCATCTTTCTTGACATACAGAACTATGAGAAGAAAAAATAATTTGTATCCTTAAATTAAAAGCAAATATTGTAAAAAATAGAAATTATTACATACTATTCAGTTAAAAACTGGATCAACAGATTTCCGGCACACTTCGAATCTGAAAGAAGCGGTAAACAATAACAATGAATGCGTACAAAATATGGAAACTGATTTGTAAATTTAAGACCTTGCGTCTTGCGTCCGTAAAGTTAAACGCAGTGACAAAGTTGAATGGAAGTAGAATTTAAAAGGCGTACATCAATGAGCTGTGGCGTACATATAGGTACGCCGAAAAACAAATTATTTATTAAAATTATAGTAAAATGCAGATTTAAATATAAAGGAAACATTAAATTTAATAGTTAGAAATTCCCACCAAATAAATGTATTTTTTTTTTACAAAAATTAATTTGAGATTCAGGTAGTTCTTGTAATATAAAATTAAATTTGAGTTTATGAATCTGGCTGTCTAATTGACAGCGAAGGTCAACAAAAGTGTAAACATGGCCTCGGTTGTTAGGTCTTTTTCTTTAATAAGCCCTGTTCGATCATTATTTGGTAACTTACAATACCAATGTGGGGCGATTTTATCATCCCATAGGTAAAATATCTTTATATAGTTTTCATTCAATAAAATTTTTATATTTAAAGTAAATTTAAGAAGTCAATTTCAATACTATCAGTTATGAAATAACTCGATCTTGCTAAAATGATTTAAATACTTATTAAACAATATTATTTTCATGTCTATTTACACATTTTTATATTAATGACAGTTACATAAATTGCCATTTATATCCCAGTATCTTAATAAGTATTGTTATATAACATATGTAAGATACTATATTCTTTAAAATAATTTTTCTTTACTAAAAAAAAAAAAAAAAAAACAACAAAACATTAAGTTAGCTTTTAAATTCTTTTCATTTTTAAAAATTCTATTTTAAGAGTGGTTAAGCTATAAAATTATAAAGTTTGACCACAAGTTGATAAAATATATTTGAAAAATATATTTTCATAAAATTATTTCAAGAAACCAAAGATATTATTCTATGTTATAAATGTTCTCAATTTATTCAATAAAAACTTAAGTAATATAACAAGATATAGAAATTAGGTAACTATTTATTCCCCATAAAAGTGAATACTATCAATTGTATTAAATTTAAAAATGTAGTACTAACACACTAGGGATCAAGTTATGAGGCTAATTTTTATATTTTATTCACAATATAAAGAATTTAAAAATGCTTATAAAACTTTTTATTCATAAACTATTAGAAAATTGAAATAATTTATATTTATTGATTATTCTGATTTATGTTAATCTAACCTAGCAATTTCAATGACACTTTTAGATATTAGTTTTTTATTTATTTGAGTCTTCACTTAATTTTTATTTTTTCCCCTGTTTTATTAATGGATTTCTATATTTTCTAAATTTTAGAAGTTAACTTTTTAATTTAAAAATTTTCTTTTAAGCCGTTAAAATTGATATTAAAATTTTTTACAACTATGCTTTATTATTTACAATAATGATTTAATTTTTACAATTGTTGCAATAATTTACAATGATTCAGAGCAAAATTTTGGAAATCTGTGATCTACAAAAGCAATTCTGTAAAATCAATTAAATATAAATGTTTTAAAATTAATAGTGATATGTCTAATTTATTTCACACATGCATTATGTTCATCCTCCATCTTCAATAAGCAATGCTGAACTTCAGTGAATAAATAATTAGTAACGTCTATGAAATATTGTAAACTCAATGTTATTAATGAACAGCATTTTAAAAATCTAATGGTATTCAGAATAGATAATTGCGCTCTTTTTATCTCTTTAATTGCTATAGTGATTTTAAATTATAATAGATACTATGACAGTCTTATTTATTGATTGCAAATATTAATATTAATTGATTACAAAAAATAATCCCTTTGGTGATTTTTCAAAATTTTAATGTTAACAGTTTTTTATTAGCAGAAACTCTTGCACAATCTTGAATTTTTCAATTCTTCATTTAGATAGTTTGTTAAAAATAAAGTTTAATGATTATTTTATTTTCACATCTAACTTGATACTGTGAAATAAAAATTTTTTTACTTGTTCAGTTTTTTTTAAAATTTGTTTTTGTTGTAAGTTTTAAATAAGATGAGTTAGACAAAAATTTCTTTACTTTTTCAGAACAGTCAACTGTTTCTGAAAAAAAAAGTTACCAAATATTAGTTTTTATTTCACTTATATTATTTTTTTTATCATTTTTAAGATCATGTATTACATTTTTTTAATTTAGTGTGCTTTGAACTTTTAAATTTATGATTTAAAAAATGATTGAATTGATTGATTAAATTTATGATTGGAATTAAATTAAAAAAACAATAAAGTCTTATCTATGATTTCAATGAAATGTTTTCATTGAAACAAATTGATAAAAACTAGACAAAAAATAATAATTAACTTATCTTTCCTCAAATATTTAAAAAAAAATTAAAATTTGCAAAATTTAACAACATATAGCAACTTTTTTTTTTCTTTTCAAAAATGGTTACCGGGAAGTAATAATATTGTAATTCTGAATTTTTTTTATTTATCATAAAATTCTAATATTTTTTTATTAGATTTGACAGTCTAATCATTTCTGCTAAAAGCATTTTATACCAAGCTTGAAATTCAAAATAACACAACTCAACCTGTTAAGATCTTGCATTTTTATGAAGCCAAAGAGGTCCAAAAAGGATATCACAGTCATATAAACAATATAATGTACAGTTTCTTTTCATCTTGTGGCAAGTTCTGTTGATTCAAAAGAAGTTATTTCTACTCTTTCAGTTGATATATTCTAGGTTTTCTTATTTGTAAAGATAGGTTTTATCTGCATGAGCAGTGTTTTAAATCACAAGAAGTAAAAAGGTCCAGATAAATTATGTTTTTAAGAAAACAAAATCTTCTTTATTGGAAGAAAATATATTAATTCAATTATAAATTTTTTTAATTAAAAATAATGAATTAACTTTATTTGTAATTAGCTACATTCTTAAAATTAATAAGAAAATTAGTTTACTTGTGAATTCCTACTAAAATATGAAGCTACAGTCATTTTTAGTTAATTATATGATATAATATTGATTAAGATTTTAAAATAAATTAATTTAAACAAATTTGAAATGTAATGCATAAAAAGATTACACTTAAACAGATATTATTAAATAAAGTTATGTAGAGTGTAAAGGAAAACTTTTTTTTTGTTGTCGAAAATAAAATATAGTTTCAATTTTCCCCCCTCCAGAAATAAAACATGGTACCCTGATGCTGAATGGCTGGATCAGTTTAGTGGACCAGTTATGTATCCTGAAAACTTCCCTGGTTTTAAATGGAGACCAATGCGTTTTAAAGGTATATTTTGTTATCTATGTGCACAGTGAAAATTTTAAGATTTATTGCAGTAAGTAAATAAGAATTAAAACATTTTAAATATTTTTCAACGTGTTAAATTATCAAATTCCATAAAAAAAGGTTATTTTAACACAAGTGTAAAACAAGAAATTTCCTCTGCCTGTGCAATAGTTTATTTTAAATGTGTTTCATTTGTTCATTTACTAACATACAAAATGTAATGTTTCTTAAAATCAGTGCAATTTTCTTAGAATTTTATACACACCTAAATTTTTAATAAATTTCATAGGTTTTGAAATTTTCAAAAATCTTTATTAATTACCTGTATTACCAATTAATTATATTGCTAAACTTGAAACTTTTTGAAATTTTTAAATGAAGATTAATGTTCATCTTCTGAAATTTGTTGTTAGAGCAGGGGAAAAAAAGAAGAGATTATAAACCATATTTTATTACAAAGTTTTTCCACAATGGTTAAATAAATTTTTCGTAAAAAGTTATAGGTTTTCTTTTTAGATTATTTTTGCAATGCAATTAAATCTAAAGGATTTAACTTAATATTTTCAAAACAATATGAAGTTTAATTGGGGAATTTCGAATTTATAAAAGCTAAAATATTTTTATGCCGATCAAAAGTATTGCTAAACTAAATTATAATTTATTATAAGAATAACCCAACAAATATGGTATAAAAATTTCATAATCATGCTTAATGATATAGATATTAACTTAAATGGAAAAACTTGGAAAGCTTTTAAAATAAATGAGAATAAAAAATTTATCTGAATTTATCTATTTTTATTGTAAGCTACATGCAGTTTTAACTTTGTTATTTTAAAACCAAAACATTCAACTTGCCGCTTTTTTGTAATTAACTAGCATAATGCAGTTTAATTAAAAACCAAATACATTGTGCTTTAAAAATAATCAAATTAAAATTATTAAAAATCGCATTTATTTTATAAAATAGCTCTTCTATGCTTTGAAGAATAGTTTAGCAATTGCTTTATTTTGAATGAAAGTTTAATTGTTTGTACACTTTTTGAATTAAAAAAGTATGCATATCATTTTTTTTCAAAAATAATAAATTTTTATATGGTATAAAAATTTTAGATAATTTTATGATTCAATAATAATTTCAATTCAAAAGGTTATTCTAAATTTTTTTTAAGAAACCTGATGCACTTCAAATGAAATTAGAATAGTGATTCAAAGCATATGAAACAATCATAAATTGACTGTATTCTGCTAAAAGCCTTTTCCTTTTTGACTTCTGGGAAAAACATACATATTTATTTCAAAAGTTGCAAAATAATTGAAACCAGATACCAGATATATTCCACTAAAGATGTGAAGTTATTAGGTACAAAAACATCTGAAAATTATTGGTGGTTGGATAATATGATATGTTATTTGTATGTAGTTTTATTTGGTGAAGAAGTATTGTTTCCATTTTTTTTATTATTAATTTTTAAATTATCAGAATGATTACATCTTACTTTTTAAAAATCTCCATGCTGTCCACAAATCATTGTATCTGAAAAAATAGAAGGGATTTTAAGAAGATAAATGAATTTGCATTCATGCATTTGTATTAAGAATGTAATCATGTATTAATATTCAAGAAAACACTTTTGCTATTCCTAGTGAAAAGTTAGCATCACTCTATATGAAGTATAAGAATAACTTTCATTCAACACTTGCAAAAAATACTAAAATGTATGTTAAAACTATTTTTTGTGTCTGTACTATGTTAAGTTGTATTATATTTAAGAAAATGTCTTTATTTTGATAACTTTAGCATTTATGTATTTTTAATATTAAACATCTGAGCTGTTCATCCTGTATAAATTAACTGTATTTTTTGTGATATAATTCAATGCCATTTATATTACTATATATATACATTATCTTCACAAACATTAATGTTTTCCATTTAGGTACTTCACCTAAAGTTGAGAAAAAAATTCAAAACACAATTTTAAATTTCGGACCTCAGCACCCAGCAGCTCATGGGGTATTGCGCTTACTTTTAGAACTTGATGGAGAGGTATATATAATAAAATAGTGCTCAATTTTTTACACAAATTATAAAATTCCTATGTATTTTAAATAATATACTTAATTTTTATGGGTATCAAAATTTTATAAGTTTTGGATTAAATAGAATTAATACTTATCTATTAAAGGTATTCATTATGTTTTTCAAAAACCTATTCATTTTATTTTTATGTCAGACTGTTATCAGAGCTGATCCTCATATTGGACTTTTACATAGAGGAACTGAGAAGTTAATTGAATATAAAACTTACTTACAAGCTCTGCCTTACTTTGATCGATTGGACTATGTCTCAATGATGTGCAATGAACAGTGTTATTCTTTAGCAGTAGAAAAACTTCTAAATATTGATCCTCCACCTAGAGCCAAATGTATCAGAGGTAATTATTTAGTTATTCATATATAAGTTATTTTGGGATATATTGATTCATTTTTAATAAAATTGTAGCTTGTTTAATAAATCCTATTTTAGTCCACCTCTTGATAACTGTTGAAAAAATAGGGCCAAAGATCTTTTGTCATCTATTTTTCAATATTTTTATCAAACAATTTTCTTCCAATTTGTTATTATAATTTTGAATTAAAAATTTTCTTTTATTTATGTACCGCAGCAAGACTTCATAGCAAAATACTAGAATGTAAATTTTATACAATTTTTAAGAATATTTACTAGAAAATGTTATAAAACAAAATATAGAAAACAATAAGCTTTAAACATCTGCTGTTCAATAAAATATAAATTATCATTTTCTGATAACATTTTGTTGTAATGGTACACACCTTAAAAAATCCTATGTGGTACAATAAAACAGGGTTCAACAATTATATTTAAAAAAATAATTAATTACATAAAAGGCTCAGCTTCTTTATGTCTTACATGTATGTTTACATTTTGTTGTAAATATGCATTAAATTTGGGTCATGAGTGATAGGACAAAAATTAAATTCCGAGATAACTTTATTGAAAGTGTTAAAATTTTTCAAAATGTTGCCTGCCTATAAGAATATCATGATATTTTATCTTAGAATTCTGCCATGTATGAAATAAAAAGGAGACTAAACTATAGTGAAATAAAATTAAGTTTATCATAAAATTCTCTTTCTTTTTAGTAAAATTGTAATCATTGCATGTATGTAAGAATAATCAAAGCTGAATTAAATTTGAGTGAGAAAAAATGGTTTGTTAGTAAATAAAATACAGCACCCCTTTATTGGCCATTGAAGTTATTATCTTATGAAGGTGTTTTTCTTGAAGCTATGTCATCCATATACAATCTAGTGCTTATATTATTTTTGTAATTTTCAGCAGTATTTAAAATGACCATACAATAATTTTTAATGTAGTTTTATTTGCTGAAATTACTCGGATTTTGAATCACATAATGGCAGTTGGTACACATGCCTTAGATGTTGGTGCTTTAACACCTTTTTTCTGGTTATTTGAAGAAAGAGAAAAGGTAATTAAATTTTTTAATTATTTGAATTGTTTTACTTAAATTTTCTGTTACATAATTTTATTTATTTTCAGCTGATGGAATTTTATGAACGAGTTTCTGGAGCTCGAATGCATGCAGCTTACATTCGACCAGGTGGAGTTAATCAAGATCTACCTATTGGTTTATTGGATGATATTTATGAATGGTTAGAGAAATATGGCCAGCGATTGGATGAACTGGAAGATTTGTTGACTAATAATCGAATATGGAGAGCTCGAACAATTGATATTGGTATTGTGTCCTCTGAAGATGCATTAAATTTTGGATTCAGGTATAAATGTCTCTTAATTTAATTATTTTTTATGAAAGAATTCAGTTTTTTGCTTTAAAGTAAATTTAAAATCGTCTTATTTTATAAATTGTAGTGGTCGGCTTAAATAATAAACTCTTATTAGACTATTTTCTCTTGATAGGATTTTTGAAGATAATCTTATATTTGCTACGTAAAAGAGATTTAAGAAAGCTTTCTAGCACTCACCATATGTACACTCATTTCCAAAAGTTAAGTATGAAAATGTAAAATGCAAAAAATCAACAAATAATGCTTTGATTGACACAAAATTTGGCAGGAAAGTAGCATATATATTTATGCATAAAATAAAATCAATAATTATATACAGAAATGAAAACAAAATTAATTTTTTAAGTTATCAGATAATGACATACTGGAGTTTTAAACAGAATTATGTGTAAAGTGAAAATAAACAGCATAAAATGAAAAGGACATTAGTAGGGTATGTGACCCCCTTATCTGTAAACAAAGTTTACACCTTGTGACCATGCTTTCAATTAGGTGGTCAACCATTGCAAAACTAAGCAATAGCCATTCTTCTTGTAGAGCAGTTTCCAGCTCAAAAAGAGTGGCTGGAGATGGGAAACGCGAAGATACAGCACGGCCAAAAGCATCCAAAAGATTTTCAATTGGATTAAGGTTGGGCAAATATGCTGGCCAAGATATACGCGCAATCCCTTCACTCTCCAAGTAATCATCAACAATTTCAGCTCTATGAGGGACCAGCGTTATCGTCATTTAAAACAGAAGTAGGGCCAAATGCTGCAGCGTAGAATCTCACAATGGAGTCTAAGACTTTATCTAGATACCAGACAGCCATCACAGAACCCTGTTTGAAGATGTGCAGATTGATGGGGTATCCTAATGAAATCTCTGCCCACAACATAATGCTTCCGCCTCGGAATGCGTGATGTTCAGTGATGTTTTGGGGCTGATTGCGTGTTCTTTGTTCACGCCATATCCTTATACGCTTGTGATCTGTCTCCAGAGCAAATCTTGACTCATCAATAAACATAACATTGCCCCAGTCAGACACAGTCTAATTGACATGTTCCCCGCACCACTTGATTGGACGGATAGACAAACAGAAACTCGAAGTACCCGGGCGTATATTCCATTCATATGTAATCTTCAGCTTACAGTAACAGCAGATATCACCTTACCAATGGACACTGTAACCATAGATGTCACACATGTGGAAGTCGCTCTGCAATTTTGCTTGGCTAAAATCGCAATATATCAATCTTCCGCAAAGTTTTTAACCCTTGTGCGACCAGCTACAGGCCTTCAGACAACTGTCTTTGTGGTTTGGAATTGTTTCCATAAATATGAAATTACAGAATGATCATTGCCAAAGAAAAGAGCAACATCTGAGATCAACTGTCCTTCTTAATTGCGCCCCACAGCATGCCAGTGTTCAGAATCTTCCAGAAGTTATAGAAACACATGTCTTGAAAACAAATTGTACGAAAATTTTAAACACCTTCTATTGGCAATTACAATCAACTACTGTAACCTTTCATAAAGCTGGTATCTTATAAGACTGTCCTTTTTCCATATTTCTTGACATGAAAGCGTGATTGGCTGTTACCAAACATATTTGCATACTTCCATCTACCTCTGAAGTGATTTGCATCCACTTCAGTTCTGATTGGCTTCCAGAAATTAGCATTTTCCTCTCTATGCTTAAGTTTTGGAAGTGAGTGTATATATCTATAGACAAAAGTTTGATTACCATCATCCATTATCAATGGTGATATGATTGTACCTCTGATCATTTACTGCAAGAAAAATTGACTTATAACTAGACTACTTTGTGCCTCAAGCTGGAAAATTAAATTTTGCTTAATTTTTAACACCTTATTGCTGTTGAAAGTTTATTTTTATTTTTATGCCTGCCAATTGGTGCTTTCTTTGAAAACTTTTCATTGAATGTAAATAGACATGTTCTTTATTAAAGTACAAAAAATTTGGGAATTTCCCAAGCACCAAACCTCATTAAAGGTGTCTGTTTTAAACATAAAATGATATTTCTAACTTATTTTAACAATACTTGTATGGAATTTGATAAGCTTAAGCTAAAGCTAGTTTAATTTGATATTTTTCATAATCTATTCTCCAAATCTACCTTGGGTGATTTTTGAAAGACTATCCTGGTTATCATTAAATCAGAAAATAAATAAAATTTGAGTTATATTGAATTTCATAAGCACTCTTGTATAATGTCAGTATAGCTTATAATGTGATAAAAACAATAATGAACGATTAAAACTTATTTGGAATTTAATCTTGGTTTTTGATGATTAAAGCTGACTTCTTGGAAGATAATTTATTCATGGAACTCCATACTCTATGGTTGATTGTTCATTTAACTAAGTCAAAATCAAAAGTCAAGATACTTTTTTATTTTATTATTAAATAAACAAAATTATTGTCAGTTATTAGAAGTAATTTGCTTTACTTTTTCAACTTCTATTGAATGCAATTTTTCTGCAAACAATAATTTGATATAACACTTAAAAAACAATTGATTATAGCAAAACATATCTTTAATATCACATCTTAAGTATAGGAATTAGCTAAGATTTGCTACTTGTGTTTAGCAAATATCATTTATTGTAAAATAATCTAAAATAGAAAAAAAAGACACAGCATGTAATGGTAAGAAAATATAAAGCTACTTTATGGAATCGATTTGCTTAAAATGAACAAAAAACATTTAGTTGAAATAATGAGTCGAAAAATCTGTGACAAACATGGTGGATATCTGTGACAGAATATAGTGAAAGAACTGTCACAATCGCAGTCACTTATCTCTGTCAAATCAAAATGTAGTTTCAAAGAAACAAAAGTTAGCATTGATTAAATAATTGAATATGCAGGTAAATCTGAAATATTATAATTGAGAAGCATGAAAGTAAGCAGAAAAACCTAGGATTTTTTTAATTAAATTGTAATGATCAGAAAAAAAAGAAGAATTAAATTGGAACATTATGTAAGTAATAGTTGTTCTTATTTATAGTTTTCATTCTTTTCTTTGTAATTTTGCTTAGGTATTTTTATTTTAACTGAAAAGATTAAAATAAAGTTATCTTTTAATTATACAAAAAATTCGTAAATATATAACTTGTAAACAAATTTAGAATCCTTAAAAATTTCAACTGTGTAAAGTATTCAATAAAAAAGAATCTTGTATTTTAAAATATTTTATTTAAAATGTATGTGTAATAACTTATATATATCATCAAAATATCTAAGATTTCTTTAATACTTTTAAAATTATCAATTTTTATTAATATTTACCTCTATCATTTAAAAATATCTGTTCATTCTAATTTTTTTGTATCCTTATTGGTCTGGAGTCAATTACTTCAGGTTTCATGACAAGTGTTTTTTTAATTATTGATTGAATAATTTCATCACCAATTGAAGTTATAATCATTATTTATATTTTTGTCAAAGTTCAACAAATATATTTTCACAAAGTCTGTAGTCACTTTCTGGTAATAGATATTTTTATTAGAAATTAAACAAAAGGGTTTTACAAAAATAATTTTCAAGCATAGTGAAGCATGATAAAATTGCTTGGAGGAGAGGTTATAAATTTATAGATTTTGTGTGTGTGATAAATGAATTTTACTTCTTGTTTCGTGAAATCAATCCTAGTAGATTTTGATACACATTATTATATTTGTGTTTGTATGATCAGCAAAATCATAAATACATATGTACACAGTGTATCTTAGACAAAATACTTCCTAAAAATGCTTATAATTAATATAATAAACAATCCTGGTAATTTTGTGTGTGAGCTGGAGAGTTTTATTTATAATGATCTAGACTGTGTGAATTTTTCTCTTGTACACCCTGTACAAAAATAAATAAAATAAAAATAATAAATAAAATTACAACACTTGAGATTTTCTACTGCAGCATTACCTTCAGCCCATTAAAGTCATGAGTAGGATTGCATATAATGTATACAAAATTTGTGTGAGAAATATCTTTGAATGAATCTAACATTTCTATGTACAACCAGAATGGTTCAACATGTAATTCTCATTAAATGATATATGCATATTATTTGATGCATACATGTGTGAATCGTCAAGCAATCCTATATAAAAGTCAAACTCCAGTAGGTATCTATTAGCCATGTTGAAGATAATAATGCTATTTTAAATGTAATACATCATACTGCATACATATCACACTCATGTATAGGCACTGGATAAAGTAGTTTAATTTCTCTTAAAAATTTCATACAGCTGTAGGTCTTGTCTTCAACCCTTTATGGAATCAATTGTCTAACTTCATAAACATCTTCCCCACAATAACTGCAGTCTGAACTTTAACGATTTGAATTCCTTCTTATATAAATAAATTCAAAATATAACAACAATTCCATGTTTCCATTTTGATAGTACAGCTTTACTAATAGCATATTTTCCAATTGAGTCAGCATGCCATAATCACTGGTGCATCATATTCTCTTTCCATTCTCCTCATTTTATACATGATTTTTTGCTATATATTATATTTTGAAATTCAAAACTATCTATTGCCATTTTGAAAAAATGTTAAGTTTCTAAGATCACTTTGTATATTGCATACTATTTTGAATGTTATTGATTATATATATATATATATATATATATATATATATATATATATATATATATATATATATATATATATATATATATATATAAAATCAAGTTTTTGAGTTTAAATTATTAATTGATTGATAGAAAATTTTGTTCTATAACTATTCTATAAGTATGTCATAGAAAATATTTCATCTCATATTTTTATATATATTTTCTTATTATAATAGTTACTTCTATGGTTGTCTTAACATAATTATTTTATATTAACACTGATATAATTATAATAATTTTATGAACATTATAACTTGCATATGTATATATATATTATTATTAAATTTTTTATATTATAACTTATGATATAAATTAGTGGTGTTAAGAAATGAAAAATATTTTCATTGCTTTGTATAAAATATTGTTTTCATAAATGAAAATGTAAACCATCATAATTTGTTTATATTGTAACAGTTACTGTTTTTATATTTTGAAAAATTTAATAATTGAAAGTATATAAATAATTTTGTAGTAAAAGAAAGTTTTTTTTTTAATTTAGGCACAATAAGGTTTATGAATATATCAAAATTATTAATATCTCTTTATTATAAATGTAATTTTTCAATCAAACACATCATTATATATAATATTCAACATCATAAGAAATTTAAACATTAAAACGCATTTTCAGGAAATTTAATTTATGAGAGCAATTTTGATCCAATTTTTACTTCTGTGTCAACATTTTGTTGCTATTTTTTAGTGGTGTAATGTTAAGAGGATCTGGTATCAAATGGGATCTGCGCAAAACTCAACCCTATGATGGTTATGAGAATTATGAATTTGATGTACCTATTGGAATTAAAGGAGATTGTTATGACAGGTAAGAAAATTTTTCTATTAAGAAAACTTAGAATACGCAGAAAAAAAACAATGTTCGATTTATTTTACCTATTACAGATTGTACAAATAGATTGTAATATATGTATTTAATTCTGGTCTAAAATATCTTCTTGCTACTAATTATTCAAAAATGAGGCATATATTGTATTTTTAAATATGCTTCATGTATGTAATTGCATGTATAGTAACATGACTACATTTTTCTTTTAAAAATCATTTCACTTAAAAATCTAATGTATTTTAGGTATCTATGTAGAGTAGAAGAAATGCGTCAGAGTATGCGCATCATAGAACAGTGTATAAATAAAATGCCTCCTGGTGAAATTAAAGTTGATGATCATAAAATTGTTCCTCCTAAGCGAAGTGAAATGAAAGTAAATATCAGAACATTTAGTAAAGATAAGACTTCTTTATGAATATTAATTTATTTATTTACAATTATTGTTCCACTATATATATTTACATATTTTTAATAATTTTTCAGACTTCTATGGAATCACTGATTCATCACTTTAAAATTTTTACACAAGGTTATCCTGTCCCACCTGGAGCAACATACACAGCTATTGAAGCACCAAAAGTATATTTATTTTGCTCATAATTTATGTGATAACCAAATTGAATTTAAAATACCAATTTTTATACATCATAGTTGCTTGAGTTTCTTTACATTTTATAATTGGAAAAATTCTTAAATATATTTCAAAAATCCAAAAACTCTTACAAATATATGTCATAATTTGCTCCTCTGAATAATGCAAAATTTATTTACTTTATTTTCCTATATATCTATTATCTAAATTTGTGTTAAGAAATAAACCTATGTACACTAAAATATTAAAACTAAAGTCCTATTAATTCAATTATATTTTAACCAGAAACAACTATATAAATCATAACTGAAGCAAAATTTTGTAAAACATTTAAATAATATGGTACATTTTTGCTAGAGTTTATGCAAAGTCAGTTTTTACCCACTTTTTTTTATAATTATTGAAAGGATCAACTTTCTCTATCACATTTTAATTTTCAATCTACTTTATGAAAACAATTACTAATATTAATAATATTAATCAGTTCATATCTAAAAACTTGTTTTATTTTCTTTACTTAACTGTATATTTACAGAAGGTTATTAATTAATTTGTTTTACTTTTTTTAACATTTCTTTTTAGATTATACCTGATGCATTAGTTAAAGAAATGTCCCTATTTTATTCTATCAATCACAGATATTCTGTCAAATTAAAGCATGTAAAACTTTAATTCCTCCCTGATAATGCAGTTGCAATTCACCAAATATTAACATATTCAAAAATCAAATTGCATTACTTAAATATAGTAAATGAAAATTATTCAAAATAAGCTAAAAATTGTAATCTAGCAATGGAATGTTTTGAATAATATTTGTTTAATGATTATAATTTTAGGCAACTGAGCCATTATCATATATGGTTTATTTTGCAGGGAGAATTTGGTGTTTATTTGATATCTGATGGAAGTAGTCGACCATATCGATGCAAAATCAAGGCTCCAGGATTTGCTCATTTAGTAAGTAGAATTTATTTATTGCATATAATCTGCATATTTGAAATTATTCTTGTGTTTTATAAAACAAAATTTATGCACTCATGATCTAATGATGAGAAACTAAAATAATGTTTCAACATATCACATAAATCAATATTCAATTATATAAGGCATTTAAGTTACTGTGTTCAGAATTAAATATTTGTTGCATTGCTGTGATTCATAATAAAAATTCCATTTTTTAATTTCAAAGTACATAATTTTCGATTATATGTTACTGTAACAATGAAGTAAAATTACTAGTAATTTGTATCTATCGAACACATGGGTTGTTATATAAATGTCAACAAGTCCTTTTTATTATTTTGCAATTCCTTAAAAATAATGGTTACGAAAATTAGTGATAGATATATTGTTTTTACTACATTAAATAGCTTTGCACACTGTTAGTCATTAAAATTACAAAACTATAAAAGGAAATCAATAAAAATATATGTATGTACACAGTAAATATTTATTTGTACACATTACTGCATGAAGACAAAATGATTAGATTTCCTAACCATTTGTGAGTTTATAGAAGTGCAAAATTAATATAAACAGTTCCTGCCACTGTCTTAACCAAATAAGGGCCATTTTTTTAGCTTCATCTTGTCAAACATTTAATCAAACTGTATTTAAATGACAGAAATGAGCAATTTATTTTATGTTACTTCAAGTTTATGCTGTGCTTCATTAACCATTCTAGCTGGAGAGGGGTAGTGTGCTAGTGTCTCAACAACCCTTGACCAGAGTTTTCAGTTGATAAGAAGTCTAGAGGTTGAAGCCAGGCCAATGATTAAACTCTTTGAATCAGGAGTAGTCGGAACATAAAATGCAGAAGATGCTCTAGTATTATCTTGTTGGAAAATGATGTTTTGCAGGCCTCAAACATAGATCATAATCATTGGCTTTAATATAACTTAAAAGTACTGATAACCTTCAAATTACCATCCATTTGAAAGATATATATATATATATATATATATATATATATATATATATATATATATATATATATATATATATATGTTTTGTATATAGTGCTGCTCATGTCTTCATAGCAACTGCAGAAATATGATTTTGATGAAACCAACAATGAGCATTCTCTTTTCTCTCTCTCTACAAATACATATATATGTGTGTGTGTGGCTATTGAAATGCTACATGCAAATCTGGGCCTGACATTTTGCTACTTCTGTATCTAGTATTATTATTGGGTACACCAAAATCAGTGTCTGTCTCTATGGTGATTGTCGAGGAAAGCCAAAATAATAGTTGTTGCGTCGACAACATGCACTATTCCAAACATATTCACACTGTATGAGCATATCTTGGATATACTGCAAACAAACTTATTTCCTGATTAATGGTTCGTAATAGGTTGTAAAGTTTTACAAAATATACCTCACAATGTCTTTTCTCTGGCATTAGTCATTGAAATCCTACATGTTGTTACGTGTGATTTTCAGCAGCCCACTAATTTTAAATTCACATGACAATGTTTGGTTTTTGATTACAGTGCGTGGCAATATTATGGAATGTTTCAAATTCTTGATTGCCAATGACCCTCCCTCTGTTGAATTGCGACACTTGCTGCTAAACACTCCTTATTGGAAGGCATTGCACAATATTTTAAGAAAATTAATTTCCTTTCAAAGCAATTTCTGCAAGTGATATTCACGTATTTTTCTTTCATTCTGTACTTCAGATATGTGTTTGTCCTTTCTGTATTGTCCAAATGCACTGAAGTGCCAATCATTTATATATTTCAAATTCTTTCAACTGATTTTGACGTTTGCAGTTTCATTCCTTCATGGTATCTGAATTTCAATGGCCAACTTTGCTACAGTTTTTTTATTGTCACTTGATGGTGAATTAGTTTCTTATGTGAAGAATATTTATCAAAATGCTGATAGGTGTTTGATTAATAAAACTGCTTTTTAGATTGTTTTTGTTAATCACCTTGTTTTTTTTTAGTGATAATTGTCTGAAAACCGATTAGTTGATGATAAAAATACTTTATATATATATATATATATATATATATATATATATATATATATATATATATATATATATATATATATATATATATATATAATGTTATTTTTTCTCCTTATTATAATTGTCTTTGCTTCTTCAAAGCAATTTCATTTTTGAATTTCAGTTTTAATTTTCTAGTTAACTAGTTTCAGATATTTATATTTATGACAGTGTTCCTGACATTTTGTTTCACCACAATAAAATTATTTAACTAATTGATTGGTTATCAGAATCAAATGTAGTTTTATTGATATTGTTTATTTAATATTAGCTATGAATGGTGTAAGACAAAGCATTTGGTTCAATACATAAAAAAGTTATGATCTTAATTTACATATATTGCATTTTTATTAAGATGAAACTATAATTTGTTGGATTTCTGTGATGGGTTAAATCTATTAAAATGTTACAAAAGTAAATCAACATTTAAAAAGTGTTACTGACAAAAGCCATTATTTATTGAGAACTAATTTCAAATGATTCTTTATCAACTTTACTGAATTCAAGATAAAAACATCAAATTTATATGGCTTATTTAAAAAACTATTGTTTTCATTACTTTCTATTTCTCATTTCTTCATTTTATGAAAAATATTTTCAACTATACAGAAAAAGGAATCACATTTAATGTTCTTTTGTGAAATACTTTAAATGTTAAATAATTTCAAGGTAATTTTAAATGATCAATTATCATTAAATTTATCTTTTTATTATTTCATTCATCAAAATTTTTGTCATTTAATAATTCAATATAATTTATTCTACTTGTCCTTTTTAACTTTAAATATATTGGTCCCATATGAATTATCATGTGCAAAATGTGACTGTATAGTGATAATTAAACCAAATAAATTAGATTTTATTTTACTGCTTGAATTTCTTTTTTTTAATTTTCTCCTTTTTGTAATGTTATAATTTTAAATGGAACCATAGCACTAATTTCCTTTTGAGATTAAACGGTTGTTTTAGAATAGGCATTTTATCTACCAACAATGTCTAATAAGATTGAATAATCACACTTTTAAAATGTGAGTAGAATCAAAAGTATTTGATTGGTTGAGGAGTAAAAAACATGTTTGGAAGAATTATTGATTTTTAATCTTCACTGATTTAATTTAATATAAACAAACTGCATACAAATACAGGGTGGCGCACAGCAGACGGATGGATATCAAAAGTCAATAAAACACAAAATATTAAAGAACAACAATGTTTTTAATTTTGTTCATATGTACTGACAAGGGAAATTAGAGTTTAGACAGTTTTGAATAAAATATCGCCCAAATGGCAGCCCTCACACTCCATACATTGCCTAAGCCTTTTCCTGAAATTTTCATGGACACTTTCCATCATTTCTACAGGAACCTGTTTGATGCTGGCCTCAATGTTGCCTATAAGGGCTTCCAGGGTTCTAGGACGGTCGTTGTAGACGAGGGACTTTAGGTAACGCCACAAGAAAAAATCACAGGTGGCCAAATCTAGAGACCATGCTGGCCAGTGCAAATCGCCTCGCTTGGAGATGAGGCTCTCAGGGAATCGGTCACGCGAAACATCCATACAAACTCTGCCTGTATGGGCCGTGTTCCCATCCTGCTGAAACCAGGTGTCATCCAGGTTCATCTGCTCCAGTTCAGGCAAGAAAAATGTCTGGATCATATTGAGGTAACATACAGAAGTCACAGTTGCCGCTCGATCATTTTCTTCAAAAAAGTAGGACCCGATGATCCCCACCATCGTCAAAGCACACCAAACTGCGACTCTATCAGAGTGTAGGGGCCTCTGGTGGAGCTCCCTAGGGTTTGTCCCCCTCCAGTAGCGCATGTTCTGTTTATTTACACAACCGCTGAGGTGAAAATGTGCCTCATCAGAGAAGAAAACAACAGAGTCTGGAGGCAACGCAGCAAGCATGTTTTCGCTACTGCTTTGACGTTCTTCATAATCTAGTGGTTTTAACTCTTGAGCAATAACCATCTTGTAGGGATGTAAATGGAGTTGCCATTTGACGATTCTTTGAAGGGAACGTCTTAAATTCCTAGGGCGCCAGCCTGTTTACGAAGGGAACGCCTAGGAGACTGCTCAACCGCAGCTCGAACTCTCTCGATGTTTTCCGGGGTTGAGACAGTTCTCCTAGGGCCCCTCCTTATCGAGGACACATTTCCTGTGTCCCTAAAGGCTTTCACCCACGCAAGAATTCTGTTCCGATTGGGAACTCGACCGCGAGGGGCGATGCGGAATTCCAGCCGGAAAGCGCGCTGCACGCGGACAATCGAGCGGCAGTTTGAAAAATATGCTTTCACGCAAAACACACGCTGCACTACTGACCATTCCATCATGTGAACTGACCTTGATATGGAGACAAATTTCGATCTCGCTCTTTCGAACCACGACTCCTTCGAGCAGCGCCAACGGTTAGGAAGCCAGCAATGGCCTTTTCAAATCCATCCGTCTGCTGCGCGCCACCCTGTATATTCTAAAAAATTTTCTATATTTAAAAGAAAATTTGTTAAATATTTTTTCCATGAATGTTAATCTTGTCCACAATATCATTGCCAAATTTCAAGTTAAAAAGTATTCTGATATATTTTATTCATATTTCAGGCTGCGCTTCATCATATTGGCAAAATGTACATGTTAGCTGATATAGTAGCTATAATTGGTAAGCAAATATTAATTTATCCACTTTTTGACAAATTTTAATTATTTTATGTCAGGTATTTTTATTTTTCATGATTCTGACATTATTATCATAAAATCATTTTACTTAGAAATTTCCAAAATGTTTAAAATTTAGAGTTTACTATTGCAAATTTATAAAAAGAATTCGAATTAATAATTATAAAAAATCTACTATTGAATCAAAATTTAAATGCTAAATCCATCATTGTTTTAAAAAAGGAAATGACAAACATGTAAAGAATAAAAACATTTAAATTTTTACAATTGCAATTTCTTTGAATTAAAGATGGCATTTACATAAAATGTGCAAATTCATTATTTCAAGTAAAAGATCGCCCCCCCCCCTTTTTTTTAAAACTTGCGAATAAAAATATAAGATGCTACTCAGAGATGTATTATTATAATACTTGAGAAAAATACCCATAGTGAATGTATTTTTAAACATAATATATGTGTAATTAAATAGCAAGGTTGCACAACTCTTGGGAATTCCTGAAATTCAAAAAATTGTTTTAAGAACCCCTGATACTCCTGGAATTTTTACTTACCTTGCTGCATTTATTTTTGTTAGAAAATATTTTTTTGTTTAAATACTTTCAGTGAAATTGTCCAAAAATAAAATTGAGTATTAGCTCTTAATGTTATTACTAGATGGCGGCAGTATCGATATTAGATTGTTATTGTATTCATAAACTCTTGACTAAAATAAAGATTCAGTTCAGTCACAATAGCTTCATGATGACCTAGTTCAGATATTAATAATTGGGGTAAAAAATAATGGGAACTTCATCTAATAGTATTTGTTTTAAATAAATATATTTATTTGAAAAGATTTGTTATACACACCCTGAAATAATAAATTAATAGATAGGAATCTAATGAAAATGTTTAAAAATTCTAATATTATCCATTATTTTATTACTGTATAATTCAGTAATGTAAAGAATATTGATTATTTAAATAAAATGTTCTGTTATAATTCATTGAAGGCTTTTAAAGTAAATATAAATATAATTCTAAAAATTAATACGGATTAATTTTTACAGTTATTAATTATATTATTTACAAATAAAATTGAAAAATGTTCCATGCACATAAATGCATGGAACATTTGGTTAAGAAAAGCTGGTAAAATATAAAAAAATTATTTAGTATGAATGTCGATAACTGCTGAAATTTTTGATTTAACTCATGGTATTTGATCATTGGAAATCTGCATAAACCCTGAAATGGGATACAATGCTGTAAGTAATGGGGCAAAAATAGAATTGGAACTTAATTTTATTAACAATGACTGAAAAAGTTACCAAATTTAAAAAGCAAAATAGCGAAATGTTAATGATTTTGTGGCAGTGCATTGCTTCAATAAGCAAACAATTTTTGTATTTCTAATCAATAGATAAGTATTCAAAATGTTTAGGAAATAATTCAATATTATTTGAGATTTTTTAAACATTCTTGATGGATATTTCAACATGACGAATTTTTCAGTTTATGGATTTACATCACAAAAACAGTGAATTGAATGTATAAAAATGATAAAGCAACAAACACTTCAAAATTTTTCATAAATGAAAGGTTTCTCATATGTTCAGATAAAATACAATTAAGAAGTGATTATTTCATAGCTTTTAAAATGTGTGTTAAACATTACTTTTTGAAAAGGTAATACCTCTAGAATTGCAAAAGCAGATATTTTTTTTATAGAAAAGTTGGATTCTGTAGATTAAAAAATGCCAATTATTTTCTCAAAGATAAGATTTTGTTTTGATTAGATTTCAAAATTAATTGCCCTTAAAATGCTTAAAATATAGATAATGTACTCTTTATTATATAATTACTTTATGAAATTTATTACAGCTTTTGAAATAATTCATCTAGATCAAAACTTTTGCATTCTAGAATAAAAATATAGATAAGTTGTAGCCTTTATTTTGGGGTTCAAAAGAGTAGATCTTAACTGAAACAACAATGTTACTTGTATTATGCATAAATTGAAAAAATTTGTATGTTTACTTTACAAACTTGACAAAGTAAAAAATTAAATGGCTGCTCTAATTTCCTCAGTAGTGTTTAAAATACAAAATTTTAATTATAAAATTTGTTTCATCTAGAAAATTATTTAAGGTTACATAGAAAAAATACTAAGTCATATGTATTTAAATATTAATCATTAATTGCACATACATAATCTGTTATATTACAGATTTAAAAATTTGTAGAGAAATTTTTGCCATTTTTATAAAATGAACAAATTGAGGTTGGCAATAATAATTGTTAACATTTCATATATAATTTAAATATTTTACCTTTAATGAATATTTTAAAGATTAATATTTCCTATAATAATTATACACACATAGGCATAATTTTGCATTGCAATTGATTTCAAATATTTAGATTTTTATACATAAAAATTTAGTAGTTTAAATAGTAAAGTGTCAGTATTTAAATTTTTTTTTATTCATTGAAATAGTTTTGGCTTTTTCTCAATATATTATTTATATCCACTAATGCATAAAATAGTCCTTTATGTATGTTTTCATAATTTTTCAGAAGATGAGTTTGATAAAAAAATTTTTTTAAGTTATTCTTGGTATATAGTATATAATATGAAATGGAAAAAAATTCTTCAAATTAAATATTCTTATATCTATGTTCTAAACTTCAAATGTGGTAAGTTAACTTTTCAATTGTATTCAATTGATTTAAGAGAATTAAAGTATGATTTTTAATTTGTCAGTTTTATTTCATAATCAAATATTCAAGATTCCCATGAGACACATAAGTTTACTAACCACATTTGGATGCAATATCAAATAATTTTTTTAATGATTTAATTCTTTTACAGGAACTTTGGATGTTGTTTTTGGTGAAATAGATCGCTAATGACTTCAATTAGGAAATATTGTTAGTGCCTTTTTGTTAAATGGTACATTTCTTTTGTAAATAAACTTCTTCCAAAAATAAATATGAAAATAAACTAATAATATTTATTGAAGCATATTAATTTAATACTGCGTTACAATCAAAAAATTGTAGATAAATGTTTCAGAAGAGCTTAATAAAGGTACATGTCAGAAATGTACTCACACAGATATATGAAAAGGTAAAGGTATAATTTAATAAAATCATGTGTAATTAAAAATGGCATATTTTGTCTAAAGCTATTTAATAATTGTAATACCTTTAAAAGTTGAAGTGATCTTAAATTTTTCTAATAAATCATTTACATATGATTTTTCTTGTATCAATAATTATGGATTCCATAATAAAATCTACTAACACAATAAAAAGGAAATACAGTAAAACTTCTATGTAATGAATATTGAAAAAACCTATCCAAATTAACTGACAGTTTATTGAATATTAAGTGACTAATTTAATGCATTTCACTAAAATTTTGAGCAATTATCTTTATCAAAAAATTCTTTTACCTGTAATTGTTTTTTTTAATTCTTTCCAGAAAAACAAAGGTATTGTTTTTTAAGAAAAACTTTGAAACCTTCAAGAGCATTGCCATTTCTGACTTATAAAAAATCTTTCCTTACATTTCTGTTAAAGAGTATTTTTAATAGATATTGTGAAAAAATTGTTTTCATTAATGTTAATATAAAATCTGTGGATAATTCTTTAAAACTAGTAAGTTATTACAATAAAAATTATTTTAAAAGCTAATTTATAATAAATAATGAGATTTTATTAGTATATATGTAATGATTATAAAAATGGAAGTATTTTATGAACCACTATATTTTCCAGCATTAATTTTAGTGCATCAATTTATGACATTCCTTGTACAAAATAAAATAAGTAAATAAATTTAAAATTGGATGCAGAAAATTCTTGACTCCTATTTAATTAATTTATTCATTATACTGAAGTTCAACTGTATTTCAGTATTATTACTAATAAAATTTATAACTTATTTATAAGCAAATTAATAAATAAAATAAATTATTGCTCATCATAAATTCTTTATTACTTAAATATAAGCAATAAAGATTTCTACTACACAGCAAGCTTCCTAAAACTAATATTTAAATAAATTTTCAAAACTGTTTGAATAATTCTATATTGCACCAAAAGAAAAGGACTAGATTTCTACTAAGAAATAATTTCCTGAAAATAAATATAAAACAAACAATATATGCTATCCTCCCCTCAATTTTGAAACAGTTTCATATCACAAGGTAAATCCCATTTTACATAGAATTTAATACAACCATGAAATATTGCAAAGGAACTCCATATATTTATATCAATAAATTATACTTGTAGTATTTTTAAACATAAATTATGAAACCTTAATACATTCAATGTATCTATTTTGTGTTGGTCAAAATAGTTCACATTTTTTCTCCAAAAGATCACAAAATATAGCTGTCAATATGTACTCTCTTCAGTAACTGATAAATTTCATGCATAATTATTTTATACAAACAAAAATTTTGACGTGATAAAAAATTTATAAGAAGTTTCTTATACATGGAAATAAATCTAGAACTTATATTTTGAGTGTTATAAAAAATTGCATACATTTGCTGTACGTTTACTATGGCAGATTTTTATGTTACTTACAAATAAAAAAATGGATAATTCAAAATAAAAAATATGGTTATTTATTTTGATTTACATTTATTTTATTATATTATACTTTTTATAATATTATACTTTCACCAAATAAATTTACTTGTACTCACAGTATCTCAACTATAACACATTTAACATGTAAGTTTCTTAATTGTTATTGTTTTTAAGAAATAAAGCAATTTCCAGCATTTTTTATTCTAGCATAGTAAACAGATTCACTATTCTCATTTGCAGTTTTAATTATTGTAGGAAGTAAAAACAAGCATGTATTTGTTCACAGCTTCCAATATAAAACTATAATTTAATCAAATCAATTGCAAATAATTCATCACAAAACTTGCAACAATATGAATTATGGAAGGATGAAAAAAATATTTTCCATTTCTAGAAATGTAATATGTTTATTACAAACTAGAATACTATTTTAGAAAATGATTTAAAATAAATAATTTAGTACAAAAGTTATTATAAATTTGAGCGCTGTATTTTTAAAGAATTGTACAAGTAAATATATATATTATTGGCAGTGTAAATATTTTGTATATACTATTGGCTAATTTTTTAAAATTTGTGAATGAAGCCGCTAAATCAGCATCATAAAGCTAAGATTGAACCTGAGCATAAAACAAGAAAAGACTTGATATTCTGAATCCTTTTCTGGACTTACCTATACATTTCATTATTTATAAGAACAAATAAAATTAAAATTTAAAAATAGTATTACAACAATTTTAATGGTACTAAAATATTTATAGATCATATAACTGCTTTTTAAAAAATATCTAGATCAAATTTATCAAAATTATTGAAATATTCTATCAGTTAAATGAGAAACAATTTTAACACTTCATATTATGATTTCATTACCGTTTAATTGTTTTTAAAGCTTACTCTATACAATCAAAATTATATTTTTTTTAAACCAATATCAATATTTTTTTAAACAATAATCCAATGATTTTCAAGTTATAAAACATTTTATTTCTTTTATTTATCAATTTAATTTTCTAATTTCACCAATGATACAGTAAGTTATTTATATATTATATATATATGTTTTTCTGGTCCTTTAGTGCAGTTTTCTAATTCATCGATTATTTTTCCCAATAATTAGAAGTGCTGATCCTATAAATTTTTCCTTATGCTTATTCAACATTCTAATAATCAGAAAATATAAGTGAAGAAATGAAAATTAAACTCATTATAAATTATGAGGTATATATATATATATATATATATATATATATATATATATATATATATATATATATATATATATATATTAATATTTTACTTTAAAACAACAGAACTTACACAAAAGATATGTAACATTCTTCTACTAAACTAGCAATATATATATATACCAATTTACCTTCCAACAAGTTTCTATTTTGCTTTCATTGCATATCCAGTTCTATTTTAGAATAAATAATGGATATAAGATGCATATTATGTTTGAAATGTTGCTAGTTTTATATTCTTTGTGAAGAAACAGCTCAATTGTGAAAAGCGTAAAATATATATGTACATATAATTTTCTGATTGTTTATAAAACTTAACATGCTTTCAAAATGCAAAAATCAGAACGATATTTAAAATAGAAAATTAGTATTACAGAGTAACAGTAATAAACTATTATTTCTTTAGAATTCATCTTGAAAAAATATTTTCTAGAATGGAAACTGCTTGTGACAAATTTTAAGTAAGTTTATTTTTTTATATTATTACACAAAATTTTTGTAGCAAACTAAATGATATACTTTATAATTTTTTTAACATATTAATTATTTATAAAGTATGCTTAGTTAACCTATATATTTGAATATTAATAAAATAAATGATGTTGTGTAAATAATTTATTAATAGCATGCATTTTTTTTAAATTACATATAAGTTTTTAGAAGTGTGGAAGCTAAATTTAGATCAATTCTTATCTAAGTAATCAAATATCTTTAAAAAATTTAAAAATAATTTTATAAATAACTTACACAAAAGTTATTCGAATTAAATGAAGGACATATTTATGCATGAAAAAATTATCATTTTCATATAATATAGAAAATAATCAATAGAAATTTATTCTGCTGTTGCTAAACATAAAAATTTGAATGTTTTCCAAACTAATATTAATTATTTTAATAAAATTAAAGCTCAATGAAGTTATATTTTTCTTTTTTAAAATTAATTTAATACAGATTTCATATAAGGAAGATGGATAAATAGCAATCCATCTTTTATTTAACATTTAATAGGGAGAGCTTTGTAGAAATAATATAAAAGAAGAAGAGAAGCACTAGATTATATTTTTCTAATCAAGTTATATTTAACAATTTGTTATGGAATTTAATAACACAGAATCTAGATTTCTAACTAGAAATTTATCACATATATATATATTTGGGGTAATTATATACAGATCAAATTATATCACTGGATGAATAATAAACTATATAAACTAAACATTATATTTAATCTTACAAGATTCATTTAAATACATATAATCTTTCAAAAAATGAAAATTTGGGAAAAGAATTATATATAAAAAAGTGAATTATACTGTTAATGATAAACAACGTTAATGATCTTACTCCAAATCAATGAAATTGTATATACTATTTACAAAAATGCCAATAAATATTATAAATATATATTATAAAACCTAATATTACATGTTATTATCAAACTGTATTAGATAAATAATATAATATTTGATACTTAAAATATAGCTATTTTGCACCACTACACAAAAATAAAAGAAAGTAATCTCATAAGGTATAAAAATAAGTACATTGTTCCCTTAAAATAGAATAGTGATAAGAATTCTGCATCTATAATTTACAAATATGTACATTAGATATGATGATGTTAAATAGATATGTTATTAAAATAACTAAAAGATTCTCTATTATAAACTACAGTCAGAAAAACATTGGGTCCCTTTTCTCAAATGTATATTTATGTTAAAAAGCAAAGTGACAAAACAAGTATCCTTTAAAATTCAAACTTCATATGACGTGAAATATTCGATGTTTTTTGGAGCACTTTGACAAGGGAATATCCAAAAAAACGGGGAACCTGGAAAAATAATATTTTAGGTTAACTAGAATATAAAAATATACTATATAAACTTTAAAATAGATCATTTTATCTACTTCAAACATATTTATTGTGTATGTACCAAAGAATTGTGAAAACATTTGTGAAATTAATTTCAAATGTAGAAATGTTAAATAATTTAAAAATTCACATATTGTTATTGTTCAATCCTGTGCTATGTAATGCATTTCAATTTTATACAATAAATATAAATAATTTAGTTTTAAGTTTAATATTTTTCTCATATTTTTATAATTTGTTTACTAAATAATTTTACAGATACAGTAAATAGTTCACTTCAAATATAGTTAAAAAAACAAACAGTTTGGCAAAATTTTTCCACAAGATAAATGAATTTTTAATTAAAGATCATAAAATACAACTTGAGCTTAATGTGATTCTTTTTTCACAATTATTAGGAAACCATATGAGAATTCTGCTTTTTTTTCAACAATCATAATCAGAGAATATTAATTAATGACATATTCATAATGCTTTTTTTTAAATGTCTAATATTCATCATTTACTTTAAATATAAGAATGTTAAGTTTAAATAATTTTTTAGTATATTAATCCATGTATAAATGTAAAACTATTTTAGTTTTGATATAAGGCAAAGTTTTACCTCTTCCAAAAACTTCACTTAAAAGAGCCATTTTAGGCTTTCTAGGTCTATGAGGTCCTTTTTTCTGTATTTGTTCAATAGCTGTCTCATCTGATAATATAGCTTGAAACTAAATAAATAAATGTATCAAAAGTTATATGCTTATTATTTTTTTGTAAGAAAATATCTACAAAACTTTTAAATTTATTATGTGATTATGAAATGATACTCCAGTGAAATTTTTTATATATTTTATAATTGTATTTTGCATGCATTAATAACAAAATTTTAATGCAGTAATAATAATTTTGAAGAAAAATCTATTGCTTTTAAAAGCAATGTAAAACTGAACAAAAATATTTTTCTTTATGCAAAACATTTATACTTATTTGACAAATAGAAAATTTTCTACACATTTCCAACATCACATTTGAAAAAAATGGTAAAGATATATTTTCAGAAACCCAGTGAATTTTGCATTTACATAGAAATGCATAATAATATACTTAATACATGACATACTTAATCATATTATAACCTCATCATTATATAATTAACTAAATAACAATTTGGAAAAAAACTATTTTGTAATAATGTGTTCTTTAAGTTTTTAAAAATAACATTTCAGATATCATATACTAGAAATTAAATTTATTGCTTTATAAGACAAAATGAATTAATAGAAATTTAAATATATATATTTTTTTAAATGTGGTATTGTTATAAGTATTTTTAAACATGTAATAATGTAAATGAATTAAAATCTGTATTCTCAGAATTAATCACTTATAAATAATAAGTCAAACAGTAGTGTAAAAATATCAGTTTTAAAAATTGCTGTTAATTAATTTTGTTGCAGCATAAAATCATATAAAGTCAGTTTAAAATAAATAATTTAATATGCTTTAAAAATTTTTATCATGCAAAAAGGAAAATTTTTAATATTATTTAAGGTCAATCCCACAATATTTTTAACACATTGTATATTATGAAATAATAAAATTACTTACTTGATCACACATTATTGCTATTACAAATACTCCAAACAAAATACTTTCAATTGATAAAAGAACAGTATGAATCCTAAAATAGGTAAACATTAACAGATTTAGAATCTTAAAAAAAATTAATGGATCTTTTTAAACAATAGATATCATTCTAAAGTTGTAAATTAAACTCATAACTAAAACAAGTTTGATAGAAAAAGTAAAATGTTGCTTAGTTTAGAAAATAAATGATTTAAACACACACACACACAGGTATATGTATCTATGACGAAAATGAATGTAAATTAAAAATTCTTATGTCATGTTTATCAAAAAAATTATTTTACTAAGAGTACAAAATAAAGCTCATTAATGAAAGTATAAATTAATATAAAGTTTTATATATTTTTCTACATTGAAATGTATGCAAAATTTTTATTCAGTTAAATATATTGGATTAATCAAAATATCCACTAAAATTGGAAATAAGGTATATTATGATATATATTCATGAAGTATAAATACATTGTATTTTATGCCAATAAACATTTAGATATTAAATATAGTAAGTCAAATACTTTTAACTTTAAAAATCATTTGATTTTTTTTTATAAAAAAAATTACATTACATAATATAAATTTAACTAAAATATTTTAAATAGAAACTTGCTGTTTAAATTCCAGTAACTTCTGAGAGACAAAAACATTGAAATTAACATTTTTTCTAAGCTCTTAGCGAAAATTTGCTCTATGGTCAGTTAAGTATAAAAATTAAGTGAAACTACCTCTTAATTATATTCTTTTACAATAATGATAAGTAATCAGAGATCGTAAATTTAATATAATAATTTAGAGAAATTTTCAATCAACGATGAAGCTTTCAAAACAATTTTTTCAGTTTAAAAATTATCTGAACAAAATATTGGCACCTAACCATTCACATTTTGAAATTAATTTAAAATGATTATGATAAATTAATTTGATTTCATGATCATAATGAAATTATGATCATGAAATCAAATTAATAAAATGCAAAAGTATTAATAAATGAAGTAACTTCAAGCTATATAAGATAATTATTTTAAACAATCAAAATTTAAAAAAATTGTAATAAGAATATTTCTATCTATGGAAGCATTTTAAATTTATAAACAGAATTATAAATTAATCTGGAAAAATATACTCACACTCTATGTTGCCGATAAATTATTTCTTTTTTACAGTCTATACAATCAATCAGCCACGAAATCACAACCATGCACACAGAATACAAACTAGCTAAACCTAAGTAAAAGGTGTGATAAAAATTAAGTTGAACTATCATTTACACATCAAATAATGAACAATGTTTTAGATTAATACATACCAACAAATATTAAGAACTGGATAAAATATTTTTGATTCAATTCACCAACACAATTATTTATCCTAAAATAAACATGAGAATCAATATGTGACATAAATGATTTATTAAAGGTTTAAATAAAAATACTTTATAAAAAGAAATAAACTTTAAAATTTTAGTGTCAATACTTTTATTATATATTGATTAATACAAACATTAATGTCTATTAAACAGAAATTTCTTTCATAATACTGAACATAAGAGAAACAGTATTTATATATACTAAAATTAGAACTAACTAAAATACATTTTAGAATATGTATACATAGTGAATTCAATCAAGCTTTCATATTGATAATCACATGGGATTAAAATACTGAATAAAAGACTATCAAATTTATTAACACTATTAATGGTTATGAGATTTTACAACCAGCAAAAAATAATTTAAAAATAACTGCCAATTGCAAATTGAATTCTTGATACATTAAGATTAGATGTTTTAATTAATGATGGAGAAAAAAATGACATGGTAACATCAAATTTATATCTTTTTACATAAGCTATAGTTTTTCAATATAAAAAGTTGCATATTTTCTGCTCAACCTTTAACTGCTGATAAAGATTTCAAATATCAAGCTTTCTTAGCCAGAACTACAATATAAAATTTTGTTACTATATATATATATATATATATATATATATATATATATATATATATATATATATATATATATATATATTGCATCAGCAAAAGTAAAATTAAATAGCTGACATAATAAAATTACCATTCAATGTTGAACATTCAAAAGAAAAACACTTTGATGGGAGTAAGTAACCCAAATGGATATTAAATTTTAATGGCAATAATTTCATAATTGATCATTGTTCCTGAACATAGATAATTCTGATTTCGATTAATGCCCCCCCCCCTTTTTTGACAATGAATAGCAATGGTCAAGGGCAAGTGTAAGATATTTTAATATTCCTAGTGAAATTGCAATTGAATTTTGTACATAGTGAGTCATATTCATGTATCACAAGGGAGGAAATAAAATTCTTAAGTATACATTCTGAGAGACGTGCATGCAGAAATACAACATCGCTCTCCTGTTGTTCAACAGTGGCTGGCTTAAAAATACTGTCTTATCACTAGCCCATTAAATGACCTAATTTACATAATTTGGACATAAGAAAGCTCTAATACAGATAAAATCTTATTGTATTAATCCAAAGTCTCTCTTGAATAAGATTTCTTACCTGTTACAAAAGGGTAATATTTTTCTTTGAAGAATAATCAGTGTTTCTATTCTCAAATTTCATATAATTACCATATTTAATCCATCTATTTTAAGATTCATTGTCATTATTAATCTGATATTTTAGTGTAGTTTTTATATCCAGAGGTTAAGAGCATACATGTAAAATTATAGAATTTTTTTTTTTTACTTTTCGAAACACCAAAATATATAAGTAATTTACACAAGAATTTGACAAATCTAAATTCATTGCTAATACATAAAAGTTATAATTGCTTGTTTGTAACAAGAATATACAAAGAAAATCAGAGATATTTCTAAAAACAACTAATGGGATTGATTTTTGGATAAATATATTTTAATTTTTAAATAGATACTATTTTTAAGAAGCATATACTATTTTATTTATTTAACAGAAAATAAGAAGTTTATAAAGGCATTAGTTTTCAAGCAAATGTTGATCAACCTTACCAAGGACAATGGTGATCCATTCTTCTTATGCAACGACGGCAAATTCTGCAATGATGAGCTCTAGGTGGTCTGTAAGTCTCACAACGAGCACAAACAGTCCAATCTTCCTAAATAGTTATATGAATTATTATTTTTAAATACAAGCTTTAATTAAATATAATTCACACACCACTCAAACACTACTTCTAAAATGATTAAATGAAAGATATAATTCTATGAATTGCAATAAAAAAATTGCTTTTCAATTGAAGTATAATAATATAAAGTGGATAGGTTAAAAAGGAAAGCTAATCTGGTATATTTTGTTGTTTGACAGGATTTTTTTAGTTTTTATTAGAACAATAAATATAAATTAAAAATATATGTTGGAAACAACTGTTAAAAAGTTTTTTTTATATACATCATTATGTAGCACTTAAAATATTCCCCAATATTTAATTTAAAAAAACTGAAAATTTCTTATATTGATATGAAAATATATCTACACTTATTTTTTTTTCTAACTTTAAAAACAATAAAGTTTTTTTACAATATAAACTAGAAATTAAAATTTAAAAATGAAAAATTATTTATCATACAGATTAGATTGGTACATTGCAGTTAAGATAAGCTTTAAAGTAAGCATTATTTCTTTAAATTTTATATAAATTAAAAATTTAAGGATAATACATATCATTAATTTATAAAGCTTGATTATTAAAAAATATCTAATATTAATATTAACCTTAGCCACTGGTGAACCAGCTCCACTATGCATATCAGAGAAATCCAAGTTATTATCAGGAAAAGGTACAATACCAGGATCAGAGAATACTGCTCTTGTGTGGGCCATTATTAGTAAAAATACTATTGTGTTGAAGCAAACAACATTGAAAGCACCCCACAGACTAAAATAATAATATCTAAATTAACAGATTTTTTATTATAATATAATATTTTTAATAGTGTAAAACAAATTTTTTTTAAACATAATTCCTTCAATTATTTAAGAAAAAAACCCAATTTATTTTTCTACATTATATTTTCAAAGCATTTACCTTTGGGTTTAACAGACATTTATTTTTTTAAAATAAATTAATAAAATCATCATTCCAACACCTGAAACTTACAATCGACAATTATTTCATTTGGGAAAAGTTACAAAATGCAAATACTTTATTCTTAAAAATGGAAAAGAATACAATATCAAATTGATGATTAAAGACTCTAAACACTTAACTAAGTAACAAAAATTTTAAATGCTGTGTGAACTTTATATTTTTACTGTACCATATAGTGTTTGATGGTTTTCAAACCCAATTTTAAAAACAGTTTCTTTTCATATTTTAAGTAAATTTGTCACTCTTGAAAATTAAAAAAATGGTTTAAAAAAACAAATTCAATTAAGAAATTAAATTTAATTTTTGACAGCAAACAAGGTGGAATAGTATGGAGGACATGATTAAAAGATTTTTGACAGTAAAACAATGTGTTGCTTTTGTATTATGTGTAATTAAACTAAGAGAATATGTCTTAAACTTTTAGAACTTCACAGTTTTGGAACCAATTTGTTTAGCTGAAAGCTTAGGTCAATGAGATGCCAATTTATTAACAAATGATGGTATATTTGAAAACTGAAATAAGTTTGAAATTATCATATACTTTAGAAGAACGAATTCAAGAAAGAAGACAAGTAGAATTAATAACTCTTACTGTATTTGCAAAATCCACAAAACATATCTAGTTCAGCAAAGAAATCTAGTATGCTTTCCTTTGCTTCAATAACTGAAATTAAGTTAGCTGTAAAGATATTGTCTAAAATACTTCTGAGTTCTCATGTGAAAACGAATTTTGAGGATGAGCAAATCACAAAAACTATTCATCCAAGTAATGTTTTTTTAAGAAATCATGGGAAAATCAATTAATAAGTTTCTTGAAAACTCTAAAGGAAAATTTAAAAATCCGTAGACACAATAGCTGAATTTTCATTATTTCAGGCAACAAATTAATGAACAAAATTTTAAGATTTGTAATTTGATGTCATGAAAAGTATAAAATTAAACTCAGTAGATAGAGAATAAGTATTTTCAATTTCAAGCAATATTGTGTTCAAAATAAGAACAAGACTTAGCCACTGTTCAGGGAATATTTTATTTTTTAAATCATATTTTTTAAAAAGAAATTAAAATCAGTGAAAATAACATGACTATTTTTCAAAATATTTGTTTTTTTCATTATTTTGTGTAAATAATATTGTATCTGTAATCCTTAAGTTTTTATAGTTTGACTTCAATATTGATAGTAATTTCATTTTTTTGTTATTTTATATAGATTAAATATTTTCCCTATTCTACTTTTTTGCCAAAAATTTAAAAATTGGCTAAAACCAGTTTCATCAAAATATTGAATTTGAATACTAACTTTTCAAAAAGTAAGTTTTTATATAAACCAAAGTACCACATTTAATTTCTCAAATCCATTATTTAGAAGCTGTTTTCCTTCAATTTCTTTTAACATTTTATGTAGACACTGTCTGAAATACTAACAAGCAAAGACAATCTGTCCAGGTTTTATTGCCCCTGTAATAAAAAAGTCCATTTGTTTTAAAAGTGGTGTCCATTTTCAAAATTTTAGACACTGCCTGAAATATTAACAAGCAAAGACAATCAATCCAGATTTTATTGTCCCTGTAATAAAAAGGTCCATTTGTTTTAAAAGTGGTGTTCACTTTCAAAATTTTTTATTTTCCACAGACATACATTTTTTTACATTTATATTTGAACTAAGGCGAATTTGAAGTATTGAGAAATTTTTTACACAGACCAATTTTATGTAGAACATAAAATAAATAAAGCTTTAACATTTTTAAGATATTGAATATTAATATCTAAAAATAAAAGTTAAATGAATTAAATATCTTTTTTTAATGCCCCACCACAAGGAATATCTCTCTTTGTTTTTGAGAGGGCAGAATTGATAATATTTTACATAGTAACACACCCATTGAGTGTACTATTGCAGCCTCAAAAATACTTGGGTCTTTTTTAATTTAGTAACAGAGACAAAGCAGAAAAACTCTAATTTTTCCTGCAATCCAATAATATCATTTATCATGGAGGTCATTAAGAATTTCTTACTTACCTGGAGTGTCACACAATGCTTCTCTCAAATAGGCTACTGTGGTCTCATGAATTAAACATATTGAAAGCGATGTCCCTTTTCTTTAAGAAAAAAAATAGACTTGTACACCCTTTCCAGATAAATTATTATGTGTTACATACAGAATATATCAATTATTTTTTTCCCATGGGCAAAGTTCTGAATTTTATAGGGAGAGACTCATTTTTTTGCTCATTTTAGTACTATTTTGACTCAGGTTGAAAATTTCAATGGAATGTTTTGCTATCTATTAAAATTTTATAGATGATTATTTTTAACTAATCATGTTTACGCTATCATTACATTCAAATAAATTCTTAAAAATTTACAAGTGCTTTTTCCTATGTGTTTAAAATATATAATATTTAACAAAAAATATATTTTTTAAGATGGTTTGGTTTGTTTGTCGCTCAATGGTCATTTTTTGCACACGAGGGCCTACGGTTTAAAGTGGATTCTGAACCACTACAAACATCCATGCCCAAGGTGGGATTTGAATCCACAAACTGTTGAACTGAAGACCAGAGTGCTAACCATTCGGCTGCCAGCTCAGCTATATTTTTTAAGAAAACATTTTTATACTTACTAATTATATGTCCAACACCTGCTGAATATCCTCAGATTTTATTCATCTGTATCAATTAGATTATTAGTTTTCATGCAACCTTCATCCTTTCAAAAATGACATTAAGAGCTTCAATAAGTAGGCTTCATTTCTTAAAATTTAATCTGTCTTTGAAATTTAGAGTACCTATCAAAATTCTTTACTTCTTATATAGAATAACCATGAAAATATTTCTTTATGTGCTTTTGAAATAATTATAATCACATAAATGTTTCTGGAATCTCAAAGAATCATTGTTTACAAATCTTTTTTAAAATTGTTTTTATCATAATTATTTTCAATTTTTTCCTTCCAAAGCATTATTTTCAATGATTAAGCTACAGAAAAGGTTTTAATGGATCCACTCAAAGATACTCAAAATTTTTTTTTCTTAGTTTGAAAGATTGCTTGAATACAAACCAGACAAATTAGAACTTTGCTTATTCAAAGAGATATACTTTTTCTTTTCTAATATTTATTTTTCTTTGGGCATGTAGAATATATTATAAATAATCTTTGAGCATGTGGATATAAATCAAATTATTTAAAGTATTCTTCCTAATAGGAATTAATTCTCATCATTTATTTACATGATTATTAATTTTAAATACTGAGCCACCCAAAACTAATAGTTTAGTATGTTATCTTAAGGCAATAAGTAAGTAAAGGGTTAATGCATAATTATATTTTTTTTATTTCCTGTTTTCCTAATATTATAAACATATTTCATATATTTATTTTGGAATTGATAAATTAAATATAAATAAAGAAAGTTTCAAATGTCATGCCATTATTAGCATTGATAATATTTATCATGTATAATCCTACACAATGCACAATTTTAACACAATTAAAACCAAATCTATGGAAGTTTATTATAAATTAAGTGTAAAGATATTCTATATAATACATGACAATGCTTTTGTGAAACAATTCTTATTCAGTTTTAAGCCAATGTGGCCCATAAATAATAACATCATTTGAGAAATTATATTTTGCCATTGTTTTTTTCTTTTAAGTTTTAATTTTTTATCATCACCTAAGCAAGAAACTTGACAGAAAAGTGAAAACTTGTGATCAGTTGTTTTTATGTGAATTATTTTTTTATATCAATTATTCTTATAATATCAAACAATTTTAGATTTTCAATCATATTTCCAGTATGCATCTGTAAATAATTGTTTAAAAATAGATTTATTGAAATTTATTAATTCACAATCAAGTTTTCTAGAAATTGACATAGCTTTATTTTTTCTTCAGAGAACTAAATTAATGTTGTTGTTGTCTTGTGCCAGGTAGAATGGCATTATTGGGTGCATTCCTCCACTTTTCTAACTGAACCATACTTTGGTGTGGAGTCTGACTTCCTCAGTACACACATGCCATAGGTATCCGTTTGTAGGCTAGGCAACCATTTACAAAAAGAAAGGACAAAGACAGGATAGACAGAGAGAAAGTACATCCATGCCTGACCTGGGATTTGAACACAGGACCTCCCTATCCACAGTCAGACTCTGATTACTAGACAGGATGCACGGCAACTAAATAATTCAACACCTTAAATGAATAAACATTCAAAATGCTTAAAGTTTTCAATTTTATTTGCATTTTTTCACCCATTATAAAGCAAATACACATATGTTGTTTCCTGTTATTGATTTCCTAGGATTCAGTAACACTTTCTTCCATAAAAAATCATTTCATTATTCTTTAAACAAAGCACATTTATTTTTAGTTATATTAATAACTATAGCATTCCTTTTTGTTCACATTCAGAGCTAACCTGAACAAAAAAATATCCTTATTCGTATGATTTTAATTAAATGTCTATTAAATTTATAAATTTGCATTTATTTGCTTCATTAATGTTCAGCACCAATGATGATTAATTTGAATAATTTTTTATTTACAAATTAAATGTATTCTTAACAGCAGTACTATTCATTTTTTTTAAACTTTTAATTTACATACTTGTCTATACACACATTAAAACTCATCCAGGTTTTAAAATTATTTAAATTTTTCTTCTCAAACAATTATTTCTCTGATTGTCAATTCAATATATTAAAGCTTAGGAAAAAAATTGTCAAATGAGCAACTTGAAAATTTGATAGAATTACAAAATGCATTACAATTTTTTTCATAAAGAAAAGGAATCCCATTAAAAAGATAAAGCATGTAAAAATTTAAATATATAGCTTGAAATCATAAGTATATATTATATACCAGAATATACAGTATTTAAATAGAATGTTTAGTTTGCTTGTCACTCAATAGGCATTTTTAGCACAAGAGGGATAGTTAGACTGAAATTCACAATTTAATGTGAATTCTAAACATCTACAAATATCCATATTTAAAGTAAGAATTGTACCCATGATATGTTGAACTGAAGGCCAGAATGCTAACCATTTGATAGAAGGCTCTGCACTTAAGTAAGAGAAGATAAATCACAAAAATTATCATTTTACAATGTGTTTTAGTTATAAATATTTAAGAGCATCTAGCAAACAATTTAAAGAGTATATATCAGAGAGACGGCTCTAGATGTTCTTTGACTAATTTTTCATCATGTTTTTTTGACTATTACATACCCTTAGCAAAAAATACAAATCATTTTTTATATTATTAAATTAAATATTTTTACATTAATTTAGATATAAAATAACAATCTTTTCTCATTAGATTTAGACAATTTTAGAAATATCCCTTTTCAGAAGAGAACACATTTTTCACTACCTTTAATTAAAAAATCCAGTTCTTTTTCTTTTTTTATCTAGTGTGACTATTAAATATCTACAAACGAATATTAATGAAGAAAATATTTCTCAATTTAACTACTTTTATAATATATATTTATATATTATAGTTTTCATAAATAATGAAAATGCTTAGAGAATAACTTATTTGAGGAATGAATATATTTTAGATTAAAAATTAACTATAAAAATAAAAATTTAGAAAATTAATTTTTTAATTATTTTGGAAGCATAATTGCTTTAGAATTAAATATATATCATTCTTAACGTCATAGAAACTTTAGAATGATTATAGAATACATTTAATATAAGTTATTTTAATTATAATACCTTGATGACATAGTAGGCATAACCATCCATTTCACGACAGCATAGTCGGCATATAACACAGAGACGTAAGTTAATATTATGCAAATTATACCACAGGGATCTAACCTGAACACAGCCATCACAATAACATTATTACGTTAGCAATTAACTCACTTATTTAATAATTCATGTCATACTTAATTTGCTTTCTTCAATGAGATTTAAAAAAATGGATAACACAAAACTAGATAATGTTTCAGCCAAAATCTTTAAAGCACAATATTTGTAAACCTAAACCGTAAATAAAGCAGACAGCTTTTGAAACCATTCACAAATACAAAACTTGATATGCGTCACGGTTGTAATTTCGTCTATTCGGTTAATAAAGTTGTTCAAACTTCGTCATAAAATATTTAAAAATATGATTTTCTTGTTGTAATTTTAATAAAAAAATTTTACAATATGCAATATGTCATAAAAATATGCTCTTTATTTTTTTAAGTAAAAACTAAGGAATGCAGTAAAATAATGTTATATTTAAAAATAGGAGTCATGTGGCAATGAGAAACTATGTTGATTGCACAATAGTTGTCAAAAGTTCGTCTGTTTTTACGGAACTTGTGAGTAAATTGTTTATTTGAGTGTTTAACGATTGTTGCTTGATTTTTTACCAATTGATCAAATAAAAGAAATAAGTACACATCAGTAAAATAATATCCAGGTAATATAGAATTCCATTTATTTTTATTAATAGGCATGATTAATTTTTCTGTCAGATTAATTGCAAATTTATTCTATATTTAATTTAATTTTAATTAATTTTTTGTATAATTTTAAACAAAATTATAGTATCTTTATTTCCTTTAAAGAATGGCTGGTTATCCAAATTTGCCGAACGATCAATTTCTTCCTTCTCCAACTTCAAGCTATTCACCTAGAACACCACCTCCTCAACGAACAAATATTCCACCGGCAGTAAGGAAATTTTTAAGTTATAATTATTTATTCTATATTCATTAGTATTTAATTAATGTTATTATATTTTTTGTAGGCTAATTATGTGCCTCCATCAAGTTCTCCTTATCCTGTTGGGGTAATTGAACTTTTCCTTATTATTCATTACACTAAATTTTCTGAGTAAATCATGACTAATCAAATTTTAAATTACTGTACTTACCATAAATAGTTTCCTGAATTTATAATATAAAGTTCTCTGTAAAAAAAATAAGATAAGAAACAACTTGATCAAGTTTTATTATTTCTAAATTTATTAAAACAAATATATTAAATAAAATTCTTCACAGCGAAAACAAATTTAAAAAAATGTATTCATTAATAAAAATTTATTAAATCTACGTTTTAAAAATAATCTACTGTTTTAAAATAATATGAGTATTTAACTAATGTTAAAATTTAATTATAGCTACAAATAAAAATTTAAGAACTTGGAGTAATTTTAATTTTACATAAAACTAAATTTTTATACAATTCAATATAAAATCTTATATATATTTTAATATTCTTCATTATAATAATATTCATTTTCATGTATATATTTAATATTAGCTTCCTTCTTATCTTTGACTTCAGAATTAGATTTTCAAATTATGACTTGCTGCTAATACAATGCAAAAATTTGTGAAAATAACTTAATTTTATTTTATTCATATAAAAATCAATCTACCAACAAAATTCTACTATTTTATGTCAATTTTATCATTTACAAATTGGCTTTATCATAATCAATTTTAAAATTATTTTTTGTCATCTCTTATATTGTACATTTGTAGTTAATTTACAGTTTTTTTGTAAGTTTACTACTTATGTATTGTACAATTTTATATTTGTAATTAATTATTCAATGTAAATATTTAGTTAATTGAATTTTTTTGCTTGTAAAACAAATTCTCAACAATGCTATCTAAGTTTTCTAAGAGATCAATACAAATTCCAAATAGAATATTAAAATAATCTAAATTTCTATCCCATAAAGATTGTAAATAAATACAAAATTATTAATATTGATTAATTCGTTTGTAGTTCTATTATAATGGCTGATGAGTAAATTTCGGTATTTTAGAAATGTTTATTTTAATTTAAATGCTGTATTAACAACTAATTAAAATAATTTATTAAAATTTTAAAAAAAGGATAAGTTTTTAGGTTACTATGAGCAGAAATGTATTTCCTTTCGTAATATTTCATTTTTTCCCTTGCTTATAAGGTTAAAACTCTCAAATTTTCATGATATCATTTACATGATTTTAATTAATAATTTTAATGGATTTTTACTATTTATGTCAAGGGTTTGCAGGGAACATTATCATCTGTAACAAAAGAAGTTGGAGGAGTCTTAAAAGGACTAACAAGAGCTGGTGCTAAAGCATTAAATAAAGTATTAGATCACCCAACTTTAGTAAGTTTATAGTTATTTAATCTTTTGATATTAATCTACATTTATTTCTGTATTATTTATTTATACTAATTTGATGATAATATGCAATTTATTTAAATATATTTTAATAAAAAATCTATAAGTTGACTTCTTATCTTAATTTCTTGTTACTTTTTTATATTTCAATTTGTTTCTTACTGATAATAACTTAAAGCCAATGCACTTTTTTAATTACTTTACTTATAGTATAAACTAGTACCTAGCTAGCTCAGTCTGTAGAAAATTGCGTATTTATCCATACATTTCACCATTTGGTTCATTTAGAGAATAAATGGCAATCTAATTGATGATCTGATTTATTTATTTTTTTTATCAGATATTGTAATGTGGAATGTTATTTCTTACAATGGCCATTCTTTTACTCTTTCTATGTGACCCCAAAGAGAAAGCTATTTACTTCGAGATAAAAGAGATATAGGGCAGAAATCTTATTGAGAATTTGGTCCTATTATCCCCTTCACAGTTATAAAATAAGAAAACAAATGGAAATGATATTTTACATATCTGAAACAGCATGCATTTCTCCACAAATGGAATTTTTATTCAGGTTGTAAAATTTACTTTAAAACATTTATAATTAAAAATATTTTTATAAAAAAAGACAATATTTTAGTTATTGACACTCACATCCAATTCAAATACAATGATAAAAATATCAACATATAAATCTTTTTTCCAAACCTTTTAATAAAAGTTTTTAAAATTTCTCAAATTTTGATTTTTTCTCAAAATGCAAACAATTGTTCTCTTATTCACTATATTCATGCACCATCAGGATTGAATGCCTGAACATTGTGGGCTTTAATATTGATCTCTTATATTTTCCTCTTTCAATAATTGAAAAATAAACTCTCTCTATATAGAATTTTTAGATTCAGTTTACTAGAATATTTTATATTAAAAAATATATATTTAAATTATTTCAGTTACTTCTAACCTGAAAGATTCTGATTCTTTGTACTGGAGAAATATTGTAAATGTAAGAATCAGCAAAGAAATAAATTAATTAATCTGTAAGGGATGCAAAAATTACTAAAAAATTGTATTGCTTTTTATTAAAAATGTTTCCCATAAATATAACATTTCCAGGAAATTCGGAATCATTTTCATTTTATTTAATTTAGTTGAATATAATACTGGAAATTTTTCAGTAATATGATTTACTATCAATCCTGCATATTAAAGTTAAGAATTATTGTTATAAAATTTGCCTTACAAAATAAATTTTTCACAAAATAAAATTTCAAACAATTTTCTTGTTAGTACATACATAATTTTAAACATGATGAATTTGTAATATTTTTATTTATTTATTTTTCGCTATATTTTATCGAAATTCAAATATTTTATTTGGAAAAAGTTATTTTTTAGATTACAATTACTTTCCTGACTGAATTTTACTGATTATGTAATTTAGAGTAACTATTGTGATAACATCAAAGGTAAAATTGAATGTTTCTTCCAGATAGATTTATTTTTTAAAATTACTGAAAAATTATACTTTTATCTAGAAACAATATTTTTTTAATCTACATATTTCTTATTGTTTTAATAATTTTTTTAAAACACATTTTCTGCAACATTTATTGTAACAAAATTTTAAACAATGTCATATTTTCCTAATCAGAGCTGTAAATTTATTAGAGATTAAATTGTTATTCTTAAAATAGGACAATATAAAAAGTGGAAATGTGGTGCAGTTTGTTTCTCGTATCACAGGGCAGTCTTTGCAGATTCTACAGTCACCAGATGGTCGATTAGTCCTTGATTGCCTCGGGGGAGATGGTCATCAATTTGTTAATGGTATATTATTTCACTACAATATGCATTTTATGTATTGTAATTAGAATGAAACATTGGAAAAGTGCTTGATCAATAATGAAAGTACATATTGATAATAAAATTCAAATATTCAGTAATATTTTATGCTTAAAAATCCAATCAAGTAGTTTTGAGGGATTTATTTTAGAAAAAATTTTAATTATGAAGGTTTAAATTAAAATTATAATTATTAATTATCAGAGGTATGCATTATAAAAATAATTAAAACTAAAAATGTATAAATTCTTACACAATGTGTACTACAAATGTGTAAATTCTTACACAATAGTCAAGTACGTAAACAATTAAAATTTTTTTGCAAACTACAAAAATTACATTTAAAGTATAACAATTCAAACTAATTCCTTTCTACAAGAGGTTTTCATCAAATAATCCTAAAAAACTGATTGAAATATTAATTATGTCTTATAATTCAAGCAGTTTATTGAAATATTATTAAAAAAATAAGTAAAAGATATTAAAATAGTGCTAATCCTCTGAGTGAATTCGTTTCTACTTTTAGTTGTAATCTTAACATAAATTGATTTTATTTTGTTTGTATAAAATCTTCAACTTTTATTGAAAAAATACAACTTTAATTTCTTCTCAACATTTTTCGTTTTATTTTAAATGTAAGAAATTCCATTTTTATTATTTAAGTTTATTTTACTTGTTTTAAAATCCCATTATGTATTGGTTGTAATTTTTGATTAATTTCTTTAATAAAGCTCATTTCACTATTGTGCAAGACAGAGAAGGATACTTTATGCTTCATAATAATTTTAATTATTTGGCAATTAAAGATGGAATTACTCAACTTTACTCTGCTGTAAGTATTTTTTTAATTAGTAAAATATTGCACTACATTACCTGAAAGTTAATATTATTTAATGAAAAATGAAACACTAAAATATATTTTCAGAACTGCAAATTTTATTGTGCATCAATTTTCTTTATACTTTTTAAATTTTATAATGAAATTAATATTTTCTCATAAAATAATTTTCTAAATATATAAAAAGATGTAATTAAATAATATTTGATTACATAGGGTTGTAACAAAAGTTTTACGCCGCCGCTAATATCGTCTGTGCAGATAGTTTATGCTATTGTATTTGTTTATATTCTGTTAGATTTTGGTATTTGAAAGAAAGAGACTTGCTTTGGAACAGTGTGTTGTAAGATTTGTAAAAACCAATCGTTAAATACAGGATATCTGAAATGTAATTATCATGCTACCAGATAAATTGGAGCCTGCATTTACTTCCAGTGCTGTTGTATCATGATACTGTGAAGGTTTAAAATCAAAAGCTAAAAAACAAGGACTATGATGTTCAAGAAACCTAGCTCTGGCTGGTCTGTTGATGTTGATAATGCCTACCTGTGAGAACTTGTTGGAGTATTTAACCACTCAAAAACTAGTTAAGGAGTTAAAAATTAGTATCATGTCCATTAGTCATGCAATAATATGCAAGTTCATTTTCTGAATGCCACATGAGCTGACAAGCAGATGATGCAGACATAAACACATCTGTTCTTAACTTGCTTGAATATCAACTCAAAGACAAAATTCTGGACCAGATCATTACTTGAGATGAAAAGGGAAAGACTTCAACAACGCCAGCCAAACAAGAAGATACTCTGTGCTTCATGAGCCTGCCAGTAGTGTCACAAAATGCAATTCAATTAACAAAAAGATTGTGCTTTGCATCTGGTATTATCCAGGAAGAGTGTCTTGAAAAAGGTAAAATCATCAGCAGTGAGTTGTATTATAAGTTGTTAGACAGTGTTAACACTGCTCTCAAATCCAAATGTCAAACTGATTTCTCACAAGAAAGTACTGTTCTATGAAAATAATGCAAGATCATGTGTGTCTGCATTCACCTGCTGGACTCGGTACAGATTCAAATGGGATCTATTGACAAACTCATGTAGCTCCAACATAGCTCTTTCAGACTTCTACCTTTTTCATGCCTGTAGTTATAACTTGTTGTTACTATTCGATTTCACGCAGGACATCTACAGTGAGATTGATCTGTTTTTGGATTTGTGGACTTCAAGTTTTTGCTCTGAAAGGTTTGAAAACTACTGAAATATTGGTAGAAAATTGTAGATTTATGTGATGATTGCTACACACACCAAAAATATTGTTTTCATGTTTTTGTTTCTAAATTTTTTAGGAACTTTATTTGGTGGAAAACTTTTATTACAATCCAATATTTATAAGAGAAAACTGGAAATTGCTACTACTCCTATAAAATTTTTTCAATGTCTGTAAATGTTTCAGGCGAAAATTTTGCAACTAATAATTGTTTCAATTTATTTGATTTTAATTTAACAGAGTCATAAACAGATTTTACAGTTTAAATTGTTTGGTTTATTTTAAAATGTTAACTATAAATAATAGTATATAATCATCCAATATATAATCATAAATAGTTATTTTGGTGTCCTTATTCATATTTGTATGCATCATTTTATAATTTTTTTGTTCAGGATTATTTTGTAAAATAAAAATTTAATATTTAGAAAAAAATATAGTACGATATTTTCCTATTTATAATCAGCGGATTATGTGTTAAAAAAGTTTTGAATTTTGTTGTTCATATTATATGCTCTCTTAAATAATCTGATCAAAAAAACATTATTCATCAGAAACGTTTGTAAAAGACGGCGAAACTGTACAGGGTTGGCGCGATTTCAAATTTCCGCGTCAAGCGCTGCACAGCTATTTCACCAACCTGAATTACATCACTAAGTGCAATATCCGCTTACTAAATGTAGATTACGTTTGAACTTCAACTTTGAAATCATGCGCTACTTTGATTTCCAACTATCTAGATTTCAAATATTTCGTTATAATTATGTACTATAGAAGTATTAAAATTCTAATAACTAAAAACAATTTTTTAAAATGAAATTCGAGTTTTAATTTACCGAGCAATGGCGCTCACCTTAAAGAAAAAACTTCAGTGTAGTGCTACCTACTACAGTGACAACCGGGCAATAAAGCTAAGTTTCTAACGTTAACAAATAGCTTTTTTTATTAAAACTCGAATATTAATATGCCGAGCAGTGGCACTCACTTTAAAAAATCTTCAATGTTGCGCTACCTACTATAGTGACAACCAGGCAATAAATCTAAACTTCTAATGGTAACAAATTGCATTTTTGTGCAAATTCGAATTTTAACTAACTGGGCGTGTGGTGTCCACCTTCAAAAAATTTCAGTACTGCACAATCTAACACTAACCTGAAACACGCAATAAAGCTTACTTAAAGATGTATTTACTTAATTAAATATCTTAACTTAATTAACTTATTTTAACTATATAATATCTTAACTAACTTATTTTAACTATAATCAACATTTTCCAATTACAGTTTAGAACAAATTCTATACCTTGGAAGGATATTACAATTACAATTGATTAACATTATATCGCCATCTGTTTTAACCTGATATCTTTCAGAACATTCAAATTCCTATATTGTCATGTGGAAGCAAAAAAGTTTACACAACAAATTTTAAACTTAAAGCTATAAGGAAGGCAAATAAAAAAAATGCATACAAACATGTTAATGTAAGGTGAAAAACACAGCATGCACAGTGGAAAAGAAAAATGTATTCAATGTGTAGTTCAAAAATAATCCATTTCATTCATTTAATTATAAATGAAACAAATATATTTTATTTTTAAAATATGTCTAACCTCATTTTAAAAGTTATTAAAAACTATAAATTGATCAATTTTATAGAATCTGTTTGGATCTTGATTGATGTCAAGCTTTCATCTCAGTTCATCGCACTTTGTGTTGAGGTGGATCCAAACAAATCTTTTTCATGATAAATATTTTTTCTGTACAATTTATTATATTTTTAATCATACTATGTATTTTTTAATTTTATTTGGCTCTACATAATAAACAGTATATATTTTCGAATATTCACTGAAAAATTGCTGCGGATGATATGCTGCTGCCAATTATGAGATGCTTTTCTTTTTCTATTACTAAAAAAAAAAAGATCTTGTGGATTACATACAGGAAAATATGGTCATTAATTTAATGTAATATTATGGCATCAAGGGAATAATATGAGAAAAAATTTAATTTTTAGAAATAACATGCTTTAAAATATACTTAAGAAGCTTTAATATATATTTGTTGTATTATTTTTGAGAATGTGTTAGTATATTCTGGGTTATTACAGATGGAATAAATTTTTTGTAATTTAAGGATTAATCTGTAATTGCATTTTTTTTCCTAAATTAAGTAAAATGTCAGTAATAAATTTCTTGTTAATTTTTTTGTTATTAAATTTTATTAAGAAATTTTAGAAAACATTAATTTATTATACTGTAAAATATTTACTTATAATCTTTTCCATAGAATTTTCTATTTATTATTTCAAAGAAAAATATGAAAGTGCATAATACAGATAAATGTTGAGAGTACTGTTGCATAAATATTAAATTACTTATATTTCTTTTTTATTACAACCTGATAAGAATATATTAAATTATATTTTGAAGTTATCTGAATAGAGCTGTTTTTTCAGTTAAGAATATATGCCATTGTCTTTATTTTATAAGTTAGATTGTAGACAGATTTTAAATTTTTAAGTATTCATAAAATTTCTGAAATTCTTTTGTTAATAAAATATTATTTCAATGTTTATAAAGTTAATTAAGTCATCAATTTATTATTTTTATTAGAAATTATGTAAAAGTCAAGCATTAAATTTTTTCTCCAAAATTACTGCCAATTACATAATTTTTGAAAAATTAATATTATTATAATAAATAATATTTGTTTCTGATCCGACTGAATTGTTCAAATTTTTTTATTTAGTTTTTTTTTCAATTATTTGAAAAATTATAAAAAAAAGCCCTAAATGTATTTTGATATGATTTTTATTTATAATTAACATAAATATGTACATTTTGTTATCCTAATTTTAATAAATTAATGTATTTTAAATGCCCCAGGGAAACTATGTTATCATATTTTATTTCATATTTAATAAATCTCCATCCTTAATTTTGCTTACTATTAGTAGTAAATTGTAAAAAAAAAAAAATCTGTCAGAAAAAGAAATGCATTTTGTATTCAAACAATAAAAAATATTAAAACAAAATTTTAATATTGTTCACATTTTCATATTATCAGTGCAGATGTCATTAAATGGTGTGGTGCTTGGCATTAACAACTCTAGTTTTTGGATTTGCTTATTGTAATTATTAAAATTTACTTAATTGATTAATGTTTCAGGGTCCGGGTGGACTTCCTACTCCTGAATGTAGATTTAAAATAAAAGAAGTTTTGATGCAAAATCAGTTTATTACTTTAGAATGTGTATCTGAACGAGGAAGATATATAGCAGTTATGCCAAATGGTCAGATGAAATCTTGTATTGCAACTAGTGGAGCTGATCAAGACACACATTTCGCCATACGCTTGATTGTAAGTTTTATTTATATTTAAATGTGAAGATCATTTTCTTAATTACTTAATTTTTTTCTTCAATTAACCTAATCTTTACAATGTATTTAATTATTTTTTTCAGTTTAGTCCACATGGTAGTGCTCCAAAAAAGTAGAATGTTTATTTTTCTATTGTACATCAAGCAAAGCTACCAATTATGGTGTGAATTTATTTCCATATTTTATTGCAAGATATTTTTGCTATGTACTTCCTTTCAAGCCATGATATTATAGTCTTATCTGCAACTTAGATCTGTATTCGGTATATATTCATTGATGCATTTTGGTGTATCACTGAGATTATTAATATACATATCTTTACTAGAGTTAATTTTACATTGAAAAAATATTTTATGATTGTCTTTATTATGGAGGTTTTGTTTTTAATACCATAATTTAAAGCTTTTAATTCATTACCTAAATTATTCTTTTAATGGATAATTTAAATGGAATTTCTTTATATTTTTGTTTATATTTCATCAATCGAATTTTACTTTAGAAAATACGATCTGCTAATGTGATTCAAATTTCTGTCTATTAGCACATTTCCACATTTTTTAAGCCTAAGTGTAAAACATCAACTCACTGTGTGGTATTTTTTAATATTTCTCTCTTGTGATAATGTTCCTACATGTTATAAATATAAAGCAAACAAAGATTATTGTCCAGTGTTTTTGTTTTAATACATTTGTTAATGCTGTGAAAGATTTTTAAAATAATAAATGTTCTGCTGTACACTGTATAAGAAGATTTCACAACTTTAAAGGTGAAAAGTCTTAAGTAAGTTTGTTAATTTTATGTAAGTAAAAAATTTTATGTCTTCAAAGAATAAATTTTAATGTAAATGCTGCATCAAAGATGTGATAATGTATATTTTTGTACAACAAAAATTTAATTTTTGATAATAAGTTATGAAAATGAATTTAAAAGCTTTTAATTTTTAAAAGCAATTAGAATATCAAAATAAGATTTAAGAAACTAATATAAATGTTAACTGCATGCTTAGATTATGCTTTTATGAAATGACATCATACATCATTGTAATTGCATCTATGTATGCATAAGTTTACGTATTGAGATTTTTTAATGTAAATTTTTTAAACATTTTTTCAAAGGTAATTATTTAATTATATTATTATGTAATTATAATTTGTATTGTGAATTGCATTGTATACAAAAATCTATGTAATTGTTTCTTTATCATTTTAAATAAGTAAGATTTGTAAACTGTTCAAAAAAACTTATCAATTTATCATATTAAAAGACAAGAATTCTCATGTCCACAATTTATTATAATTCAGTTTAATAATGTATCATTTAGTTATTATAATATATTTTATTATAAAATAAAGTTTAACATGAAATATCTTATGTTTAATCTTTTGTTTTATTTAAATGAATTATGTATGTATTTAAATATAGCAAGTTTATTTTAGATATATTAAAAACAAATATTCTTAATATTTCTTCACAGTTCACTGTATTATAAGTCAGATATTTTTATATTTTGTTTTGTTATTTAAGATTTCTGTCAATAAATAATATATGTAAGTTCTAAATAACCTATATCACATTGGTTTCCACAAATGTTCGAATTTTATATTTTATTTTAAAATAAATCAATATTTTATAATTTTTTTCTTTTCTGTTATTTTCTCTTCAGTTACACAACAATAACAACATAATTTGTTTTCTGTCACAGAATTGAATAAAATTCTCTACAATGATTTTACACTAGATTCCATTGATTAAAATATCATAAAACTTGAGCATTTAATCAAAAAATTATTTAAAGAATTTGAGTTGTTTAATGAAGGATCAGCACATAGTTTAGCTGTTTGCCTATTCAGCACACCCCTTGGGCATGGGTGATCATAGCAATTTGAAATTCAATTTATAGTGTAGCTTATGTGTGTCAACTTGAAGAATCAACCCACTTATGCATATATTTTAAGCTTAAGATAACAAACCAACTGATTATATACAAATTTTAATAAAGTTTAATTTCATTATATAATACCTGTGTTAAATTGTACAACATAAAATAGTTAAGTGAAAATAAATTGTATAATATTATGCTCTTTAATAAAATTCAAAATTGTGCTACTCAAGTTACATATGTTTCTATAAAAAACTAATGTAAAACAAAGCATTGAAAAAACTTAAAAAGCTGTAGCAGTAAAAAGCTTCATATATACCATTTGTGATGACTATAAAAAGTACACAAGTTCAGAAATCAAAGTTTCGCAATGATTTTACTTTAATTTGTAAAGTGTCTTCTGTTTCATAAATGAAAGGTTTTATTATCCTACACAAAATTTTTTCTAGTTCTAGTTGAAAATATGCATGTTCACAAATTGTCAGCTGATTTGTACTTGGAAAAAACAAAATATATTGATTTATATTGAAGTGACATAGAAAATCATTTTATTCTGCATGAGTTTATTTCAAGTAGAAAATATAGTGTTGTAATTAATATTAATCTACTTCTGACAAATCATCAAGACAATGTTATAGAGCTGTAAAAATAGTATTTTCAGAAATGAGATGAAAGGTGATAAACCAAATAGTTTGGATAGGTATTATCAGCATGAGGATGCATTATGCATTTCTTTTTTTAATTTTAAACCATTCCTCCTGAAGAAATTTAACCTGTTTAAATTAATACTCAAAGGATTTTTATAAGAATATGATTGAAATCCCACATAGTTCACTTAATGAGTTTCAATTCAATCAACTTGTTCTCAATTTAAGCTTGCTTGAATTGAATTCTCATTTGTGTGTGCCTATAAAAAATACAAAGAAAAAATTCATGGTGTGAATTAAAAATATTTTAAGATTCACAGGCCTTCATGTTATTTAAAATGATGATCTGATAATGTGTAAATGAAATACTGAAACATCATGTGTCACCTTATACTGCAGATCTTTTTTTTTTATATTTTTTTATTAATTTCAGGTTTCATTTAGCTTGACTTACAGGAAACATGAAATAGAAACAATTGGCATAGTAAACACCAAATGCAATGAATTAATTTATGTCCATTACACATTCTATGTTGTAAAATAGTTGTCACAGTGTGTAAAAAATGTGAAGATTAAAAGCACTTATGTATTCATGAAACTAGTATAATCTAAATCTTAAGCTCATTGCCTTATGTGCTAAATTACCTTTGTTGCTGATAACAATTATCCACAATGCATATTCTTTGTGAGCTAGTGTTATCATCCTGTTGCAAAATATACCTCCTGTTGCACAGTTGTTTGCATGTAATTTAATTACTTGTGAAATTAATTTTTCTACATGAGATATATTTACAAATTATTTTTTTCAATTGACAACATTAAAAACTTGTATTTGCTTATCTAAAATTCTGAAAAGATGTTGTAACTTGCTAGGAAAAGATGTAGATTTGGTGGTCAGGAAGTAGCTGATCCAATATTTGATCCAGCCCAGAACCATCAAACTGGAATATCCTGTACACACTAAAAACTTTACACCTTGCATTGGTGTAGCATGGCATAGAGAAGTAAGTGTTATTTCCGGTTCTGTCCTCATTACTTGAACATAATTTAAATTTGAAGCATGCGACTGTATTTAGTCTGCATTGGTTGGCAGAAGTAAGCAACTGGAAATGTACTGCATTAACCACCAATATTGAAAATGCTTATCAAAATGTGCTTTGCGAGACTAACGACGTGCTCACCGAGCGCAGACCAACTTCCTGTTCAGCTTGTGTTGTCGCCGTAAATCCTATTTTTATAATAAGTGATGATCCTGTCCAGAATTGTGTCCTTGTACATATTCAAGAAGAGTAATGCAGGTCTGAACACGTCGGTACTTATCTGCTTGAGTCAGTTCTCGCAGCATTCAGCGATTTAACTTGTACATCAAGTTTACGCTTTGCATAGTGCGACTAATGAACATAGCATTAACATTTAAACTCCTTAACTAGTATTCGAATGATTAAATATTCTTTCTCAAGTTCGCACAGAAAGGCTTCATCAACGTTAGTTTTTGGTCAGAACTGCTTTTTATTTGCAATAATCCTTGTTTTTGAACTTTCGGTACCAAACATTTGGTGTCATATGATACAACTGTCCTATATAAAGCTGTACACATGATTTGGTGACATGCTGTCGCTGTTTTTTTTTTTTTTTTTTTTTTGCAGCAGAACTGAAAGTAAATGATGCTTCTAAACTGGTAGCATGATAATTTTAGTTCAGACACCTTGAACTAAATAATAACGATATATTTTTACAAATCTTAAAACACAGTGTTCTAAAACTAATCTTAATCTCTCAAGTACCAAAAAATTTAAACGACCATGCGAATGTAAACTTTTTGCTCAGATGGACGATATTAGAAGTGGTAGAAAACTTTCGTTACAACCGTTCTTCATATATTACCTTTAACAATAAAGTAAAATTTATTCAGTTAACCAAATAAATACATAAGAAATATTTTAATACATTATACTTATTTAAGAAACATCATATAACCATTTCATCCTATTACATTGTTTTTATTTTGAGGTATGTATAGATTTACCAATGGGGAATAAATTCATCAGTAGGATGAAACATTAAAATGATTATTGTTTTTGAGACTAATATGTGGTTCAATGTTAATAAAATGGCAGATAATAATCATTTTCAATATTATTTTAACTGAATTTTTACGAAATTAAATCTTCATTCTTTCTTGGAGAAAAAAACACTTATAAATTCAAATTTTAATATGGATATGTCGTAATAGCATATTTCAGCAAATACTGATATTATTCTCTTACTAAAATTAAAGAAAATGTACATATATGGTTCATTATCTAAGAAAATTATAATTATTTTGTCAATTTTTATTTGTAGAACTAAAAATTAGAAAAAACGCGTATCTTAAACAGTTTTTACATTTTTTAAAAGAGATATTTATAAATAGAGCTATTTTATTAAACCGCGTTTCAATTTTTTTTTTTTGAACTTTCAACTCACTTAGAAAAAAAAAGGTTCATGAAACATCAATTAACCTATAGAGCAGAATAATAGAAAACGAGTTCACAATTGGAACATATAACTATAAATAAGTATCGAAACTAGAGAGAGAGAGATGTTGTTAATGTAATTTATATTTGTTCTCATTTTACCGAAAATAGCTTCTTTTATTAAAAAAGTAAAGGTATTCTCTTTAGAAAACTAGTAATATTTTCGCAATTCAAGTTCTAGAAATTCATTTGTTCAAAATTGCAGAGTTAAATTTTCCTAATTTTGCAACACGATGCATTTAAAATCACGTGGAAAACGACAAGCGAGGTCGATATCCTGAACCTTATTTCATAGTTTTGCTTCTTTTTCTCTCATTCAGTGTGTGCTCTAATTATGTTTCACTCTCGACCTCTTTGCAATCACTCGAGATAAGTCTCATCCCCTTCCCCTCTTTTTACTTTTTTCCTCGAGGAAGAGATGAACAAAGAAAACTTTCCCTCGTCATCAGATTTGGTGCATGACTTTCGAGGTCACGCGGCGTACCTAGTGGTTGATTAATAACTGCAAGTAATTGCTTAGTCAGAAATGTTGTTCGTGTGAACTTTTCCGCGCGCCGTGTTTTCGGGAAGATTTGGTTTGGCAGAACTTTCTAATCTGGACCGGAAGTTTGTTTAGTCTTGAATGGGAACTTAACAATTACCAGAATCATGAAATCGGAAAATGCAAATATGAAATCCTCCATCGGGTATCTGTATAAACTCCTTTCAACAAGAAAATTGGCACAACAGTTCCCAGATTGACACTAAATTGTTTACTGCAAAAAATATTGTTTTCTATTGCATATTTATCACTAAAATTGAAACAAAAAATTATTTAAAAGAAATTCTTTGTTTTTAACGAATTAATATTTTAGAACATACTGTTAAAAAATTATTCTATAACTTATTAGCAAAATTAAACGTAAAGGTGCTTTAAGTTTATTATTTTAACTGCGGAAACAAAAAAATCTATTTAAAAGGGAAAAAACACAAAACTTTTCTTTGTGCATGGTATAAAGTAGATAAATAATTATTATATAGAACTGAACTCTTGTTTAAAGAAATATAAATGGCTTATTAAAGTAACTATAATTTGATAATTAGTTTTTCTTTTGTTAACAAAAAAGTTTTGACTGTTTGGAGGAATTTTTTTCTTTGTCGACGGGTCTTTACGCATGTACCCTCCCTCTTCTATTTCAAGTGTTATTCGTATCTAATTGTAAAAAATATGGGAAATTTTAGTTTTAAGATTATGCATATTTTTAACTAAGCTTATTTATTTTAATTTTTTATTTCGATGCAAGAAATTCAAATTTGTTTCAGTTAATAATACATTCGTGTATTATTTTTTTTAGTCAAATTATTATATATTATTATTTTTTTAAAAAACTTCTTTAAAGAAATCTTAATTTTTTTATTAATTTTTATTTTTAATTTTCATTTCATTCTTAATTTTTTATTTTAATTCTTAATTTTCATTTTTAATCCTTAATTTTTTACTAAAAATATACTCAGATAATGTTATAACTAAATATGAAATTTCTAGTCTGGTTTCAAGTAGGGTCAATTGGTCATAAGGATTTCTTTTGATGATTCAAAAAATATAAGACATCACAATCATTCACAGTAATTATGGTTTATTTTAGTTAAATAATTATAATTATACTGCCTAAAAAGAAAACTGATTACAAAAATGTTTTCATTAATTAAATTTATATATATATATATATATATATATATATATATATATATATATATATAATGGCTCAGCAATAAGAGAACTGCACTCTGCTGAACGTTAAAAAACACTACAACAGGAAAGAAAGAAAGTAACAAAATCTTATTTATTGTGTATATAAGATTTAATATCAAGAAGGCATGATAAATTGTGGCAAGTATTTTTGGAGTACAGAGCGTACAGTAGCAGCATACACAACCGGTATCACTGGCAGCAATAACGAATTAAATTCAATTGGATATTTAATTAAAATGCGAGCATTTTTAATTCACAATCTCTTTCTAAGACAGTATTTGTCTATTGGCTAGATAATGAGAGATATTGCTTCCATTCAGCACTATACTCTGTGTTTGTGTGTGTGTGAGAAGGATTTTAAAAATAAATTTATATATAAACTCTTTTAAAACCCTTCACAGAAGTTTTATTTATAAACATCTTACTTTCTCATATTTTCTGTATTTTTTTACACAGTATTGAATTGGAATAGATATGATAAAAATTTCTATATTTACATCATATTAAAGCTGTTCAATGCACTTTCGGTAATGATTCGGATCATAAGATTTAACACATTTAAGATCTATGCTGAAATGGTATTTCATAATTTTTATCCTAGGTAGAAAGGGTGTATAGGCCTTACAAGCTTAATGTGATGGACTATATTAGTATAATGATGGGAGCTATATATATATATATATATATATATATATATATATATATATATATATATATATGTAGGAAAGACTGCCTTTCGAGCAATTACCTTTCAATATCGAGGTTTATGATTGTGATCTAAAATTACAATGCAGAATGACTGAGGTTGATAATTTACTGTACTTTCTTAATTATTTTATAATTCAGAATAAATGTACTCCATTAAAGAAATCCATGGCTTGGTTGCTTCCAAAAGGAGAGGAAAACATTTAATAATTTTTTTTCCAGAAAAATTCGAATGATTTTTTATAAAAGAAGTCCATACTTTTTTATGGCTTTACTCTTTTGTTAAATTTTCCGATCTCCACATGTAAAATGAATGTAGTATTTGTATAAATTACAATTAAATTTGAAATTATAAATTAAATTAATAAATGAAAAATAAACACTTATTTTTAAATTTTGTTGGCATATAAAAGATTTAACCCATTGTCTCATAAATGATATATCTCAATTTTTAACTATGCATTTCGAATGCAAACCTTATAAAAAATATTACTTCATCCCATTAAAATTTAAAAAAAATTTAAATTATTTTTATACAACAAATGAAAAATTTTATGATATAACTTTAAATATATTAAATTTTTATCAGCCTGAAATATAGATAAATTTAAGCAAATCAATCTATGTTTAATTTTTCTAGCTTCATATTTCAATACTCCCGAGTTAATTTCTCTGTGAAAATTGTATGTATTTTTACTCCCGTGAAAAGATAGTCCGGTACTACTACTACTAAATGGAATTAAAGGACAGTGAAATGCGAGTTAGAGATTTGTGAAATAAACTAGAAAATAAATACACAGTTAAACAAACTAATTGACGTAATAAAATATTGCAAATAATAAAATTAAATTGTATTGAAATATCAATAATTTTATATTTGTCTAATATCACACCAGAATTATAGAATGAAATTTGATGGTATTGAGATGCAGTTTCAGACATCCCACATAAAGCTATTGTGGATGTCATTTTAGAAGTGGTGTTAAAAGCTAATTTTAATGCTATAATTAAAAGCTTTTGAATTCCGGCGATGTAGTAATGCACATTAACGAAGTTTGATTCTCGGGTAGAGCAAGGTTCACACAATGGGTCGATAAATTGAGCACTAAGCATGCTTGGAAACTAAACACTGGAGACTTTATCTAACCAGTACAAATGGTTCGCACTCCAGGACCCTCGATCATGAAAATAGTTATAGGTACTATAGGCCTTGTTCCCCATATGACCTGTTATGTCACTAAGTTTAGCTTAAATGAAAGCTGTATTTATTTTCTGTACATTCTATTTATAACCTCTTTGAAGTCATAGATCTGGGTCATATCATGTACCATATTTTTCTTGATTACTTTTCTTTCAAGATAATGACATGAAGCTTTCAGTTATTAATAGCAAACTTTTCCATTTCGATACATTTCTTTTCAAATTTCTGTATTATTCTAACAAAAAAAGAACTAAATTAGGAGTAATTAGCAAGCATATGCTCTATCAATATAATGATCCTTAACTTATGTAAAATTCTCCAATATTTCAATTTTTATCTGGCACTTTTTTCTCAATTGGATTAATATATATATATATATATATATATATATATATATATATATATATATATATATATATATATATATATATATATATATATATATATATATATATACTATTATCGATATTTAAACTTGGTTTAAATGATAAATAATTGAAGTGACAAATTTCCGTTAATCGGAAAACTCTCTTCCAACGTACCTATCTTTATTGATTTGCAAGATTATTTTAAATCAACTCAGTAATATGCAAATCCCAAATATATCAGTGAGTAAATCAGTTTCTTCAACTGTATCAAAATGAAATGTCAACAACCGTGGGATGGAACCCGACGGATCAGCGAATGAGTTCACTACCAGCCTCTTTGACGTCTTTGTTAGCGCGTGCTCCAAATCAAGGTTAACTTATCGGAGAATTAGCAGCGAAATGGAAAGCTTTGGGAACTTTTCCTTCCTCAAAACGTGAGTTTAACTCAGAAATGAGGAGGAAAGATAATAACTATCACTCAAATATCGACACAAGCAATAAGCATTTCTGAAAAGAGTAAATAAATTTATCAAAAAGAACGAATAAATTTTTTTGATTTTGTAAACAGCTGTGCAAATAAAAATTCTTTCAAATGGGAAATTTTGATTACAGACATTATATTTTAAGGGTTACTATTTGTATGTAATGTGATTACTTTTGAATGCAAAGCTTTTAACGATATTTTAAAAAAGAATTATGAGCGGGTTGCTATATGAAAATAGAATATTCTCGATGTATGAAATTTTTATTTACAAATATTTAAGCAAACTTTTTTCATTGTTTTCCACTTTATTTTTTTGAGATATTTTATAAATTAAGCATGCGATAAATTTTTAATAGGTTTAGTTTTCTTTAAAGTTATTTTGTGCGTTCTTGTACGTTTTTTTTTTTTTTAATTATTTACGTTTTCAGAAACAAATTGTTTGAAAACTTGTCATGCAATTTTTAATACAGGTGGTTAATTTACATACATACGTTATCAAATTGTATCAATACCAAACACAGAAATAAAATATTATGAAAGCAGTATGCCAGTAACCTATCATGCGTCTTTAGGTGTGTGTGTTATACCCAATAATTCTTATAATGATAATGCATGGTATTTTACGAACTTAAGAAAAAATCATCTCTAATATACTAAAATATACCGTGAATTTAATCGTGAAATATTTATTGGAAATTTTGCAAAAGCATTCCTAAGAAAAATTGTCACGATATTTGTAATCGTTCCTAAAACTACATTATCAAGTCCAAATGATACAATATTTTTCAATAGTCTTTGGACGTCGTATTTCATATGCATATTTTTTTAAACGTGTTTCCGTAGCATAATGGCTCATATAACCCCTGAAAAATTAAAATAAATAATGCATCAACAGACGTTAATGAAGAACTTTTAAACGTTATACATTCAAATTTTAGCACGATATAAAATTTATCTGTAAAATCCTTTTGTATTATTGTTTTCCATACATAATCGCTGAGAATATTCTATAAATTTCATACCTAATTTCACAAAATTTATTAATCTAATGCCTATGAAGCGACAATATTGAAATACTATCGCGAACTTTTAAGAAATCTGAACAAAATATGATAATCACTATACGCCCGCTGTATCGGAAGTATATGTCTTAATAAGTCCTCAATTATTAGTTGTGTAAACAAATTTCATAGTTTTAGTAAATTGAACTATAATTATTTATAAGCTACAGTGTTTTTTGAAAAGTATACTAATTTATTAAGTTTCATGAATACTTTTCAACATCTACTGAAATGAATTGGCTGATATTCTTGTTAGGAAGAGACTAGACCATCGTGCTCCTTTCACTACAGAGCTCCCATATTTAGAATTATTTTTACATATATTAGAGTTCTCCAGGCGAAAAACCCAAAATAAGGAAAAATGGTTCATACTTCTGCCTCACAACTGGTATAAAGGCAAAAGATCAGTACTTTCCCTATCTCTCTTTTGACAGCCAGACCATCACATTTCTATCCCTACTTACAAATGGTCATTTAAAAAATCTCACTTATTCTAGGAGCAGCAAAAAGTTTCCTCTTTTCCATAAATGCCAGCAAGCATAAGGATCGCCTTAACACATCTTGGACTGGTGTAGATGGATATCCATATTTCACTTCTTGTATCGATTCAGTTGGAAAAGTGAAGCAGTGCATCCCATATTGCAAGCCTAGCTGGCACACAAGACAACAACAACTTCTTGTATTTAATTTCATTCAAGTTCACAGTTTCGCTGATCTGATCTCTTTCAGACCAGATCAATAAAACCGTTGACTTTAAGGATGGAGGCTGACCAGATAAGATATAAACTAAACTCCGTAACACGACAGCCCATGTGGGCCAAGGCCTACAGTGCTCATAACTATTGTCATGACCAATGGCCCTGGGGTGCAAAGCATATGTCCCAGTTGGGTGGTCAGCCTAACGTGAGACTCCCAGTGTTTAGTTCCCAAGCATGCTTGATACTCAGTTTATCGACCCACTGAAGGGATGAAATAGGCTGAGTCGACCTTGCCCAGCGCGAGAATCGAACCTCGGACCTGTGCCTTAGGAGCGTAGATAGGACATTAGAAACAACAATATTGTTAGCTTTCAGCATTCATGTTACATTTTAAAAGGAACTTTATTTTCATTCAAATTAAACAAATTGATAATCAAAAATTTGTGTTTACTAAAATCTTATTTAATTAAAAAATTTTCAGTTAACACTGCAAAATTGTTATTCACATGAATAACTGGTAAATTAAAATCAAAGTTCGCTCTGTAAACTAAAATATTAAGTTTCCCGGTATTTTAAAATTCAAATATGCAAATAATTTACAGAATAATATAAGTAAAACAAAACGAAATGAACATTTACTAATCTTTTTAATAACATTTTAAATACATAAGTTTGCTCTGACATGAAAAAATTAAACGTTAATTAAAAGAAATAGAACTATTGAATTATTTCTCAAATTATAGCATGCAATTCATACTTTTATTTATCATAGCAGAATACTGTAAAAAGAATGTAATAAAACGGGAAAAATGTCTATCGAGCGAGATAAATTACTAACAAAAATTATAAATTGAATGTGCTAATTGCAATAATGTTAATTCAATAATTTTTTAATTTTTACGAAAAATGAAACAAATGAAAATTATTCCATTGTTTTAATTCTATTGAATTTAGATCTTGAAACAAGAAAATGGAAAGATTTTTAAATTTTCTTTTTCTTTTATAAAAATCAAACGTATCTTCAAGGTATGTTAGATTAATTTTTAAAAGTAATCTTATTTGACTTTTTCTTCCTATTAGCTTCTGAAAGAAACGAGTTTATAAAGGAAACACAACTGTTAAATGTACTTTTTGACGTTGTGTACAATTTTTTTGCTTAGTGACGGTGAAAAAAATATCAAACTATTGCAAATAATTAAAATAACCACCTAAAATTAAAGCAACACTATTATAATAAATAAAAAGCGTTAATACGCAATTTTATTTGATCCATCAAAAAGCAATTTTATCTCAAAGAAAATAGAAGAGGAATATCAATAGTTATTTCATAAACGTAGCCATATAAAATTTATAAAAAAAACTAAACCTATTAAGATTACATATTCGTTTTTATTTTATTAATCCTGTATGTCGTTAAATACTGTAATTAATTTTATTAATAATGATGAAATAAGACATCAAACAAATGTATTTTTAGGTTTTTTCAATCTTTAAGCAAGTAGGAAAACTTTTTTTTAAAAAAACTAGCTTCTAATTCCATTTTTATAAATTTTTAAAGGCACTTTACAGTCTGAAAACAAATTGTAATTAGATAAAAAAAATATTTAATGTAATTTACATGTTGTTTTGGTAAATCCTAATTATTCAAAATTCAACCTTTTATTTCATTTATCAAATTAATGATGAAAATAAGCAATTTCCTTTTCGTTTAATCACAGGTTCTTAAATTTTTGCTCACAGCATTTTTGTAATCAATTAATCAAAAACTGTTGTAATAAATTATTGTTGTAATAAATTTCAAAAATGTTTAAGTACGCGCAATTTTTTTAAAATCAAAATATTATAGAGCTACCTAGTATCTGGATTGATTGCAATCAGAGTCTATCTAATGCAAAATTAAATAATGCACAAAAAAAAATTCTGCGGAAAAAGATCAAAATGTATTTAAAATACAATATTTTTTCGATGACCTTTTATTCTTCTCGAAATTGAAAATTAAATAAATATTGATGTTCTACTTCTTCATTGGTGAAGTGGAGGGTTTTCCACGAGGATGATTGTCCAGGGCATGCAAGAAGTGGTAATCTAATGGTGCAAGCTCATGTGAGTATGGAGGATGGCACAAAGTCTCCCAACCAAGCCACTGTATTGTATTTCTGGCCACCCACGCGACAAGCGGTCTCAGTTTATCGGCCAAAAATAGTACACCCTTGCGATTAACCAGTGCTGGCTCCTTCTATTCTAATTCCTGTTGCACATGTTTCAATTGCTACAAGTACAGGTCCACAATGACCTTTTGGCCAGTTGTTAGCAGCTCATTGTGATCCACTTAACAATTAGCTCACCAGATACCACAGCTTCATTACAGAGAAACAAATCTCCCGACCTGAATTTATGAAATTAATGCCTTATCGTACGTTCATTCATAGCACTATCCCCAAACGCTTGACGTATTCGGCGATTTGTTGCAGAAGTTGATAAATCCATTTTGAAATCGTAAGGCAAGCAAAACCGAATGAACTCAATCGACACGTCCATTTCTTTTCGCTACTGTAAGCGTTACGATTGATGAACGGTGGACCTTCTTTTATAACGACTCATATTCCTGCTCTCGATTGACCAGTGTCTTAACCACGTCAGACACTAATTTCCATACTTATTCTCACTTCATTCAATGGCATTGCTAAAACGGTAAGAACTTTCTTGTTTACCTTATAATTATTTCTCATACAATAAAAAAGAAACAGTACCTATACAATAACTTTAATTCTTAATTATTAAAATTAAATTTAATATTCTTTCCAAACTCTCAAAAAAGCTATTGGCGCCTTTAACAATGACAATTTAACGAAGTATTCACATTTTTTAAAATTTTAAAAGCATAAAAAATAAAATACTCCCTTGAAAGAAAAGAATTATTATCTACTATTTTGAGAAATGTTGTTTGATATAAGGAAAACCAATTTTGGTTAAATTTTAATAATTAAAATCTATGTTACTATTCCATTGCTTGAACATTTCAAAACTTACCATTTCTTGTCCAGTAAGTCTCGATCAAAATTATTTTGTAAACAGAATTTGAATAATTATACAGTTACTGTATGTTATAACATTGAAATTTAATGTTCTACACAATAATTTGTTAAACATAGAACTTGAAATAAGAGTGTAATTTTTTATGCCCCGTTTATGCGTGGAAATATTTATTGTAGGAAAATTTATAACTCGATTTTATAATTAATGCTTGTAAAGATCTGCATAAATATGAAACCAATAATATATAGATAAAGCTATTTACTGGTGATGATTGAAATTATTATGTTTACAATTTTTTATAATCGTAACTATTTTTAAATAATGTTTAGCCTTTCTTAATTTAAGCACGCAAAACTTTCCATTCTATTTTTTAGCAATGGCTAATAACTATGATTAGGAGGAAAATAATTTTGTAGTTATAAGAAATTTGCTAGGAATTGTATTTAATTATTAAGATATTCGGAAATTTTATTTTTTCTCTATGTTGAAAATAAAATAAAAGTGCAAAAGAGAGTTGCTAGGCACAAATTTTAATATCAGTGTGTTATTAATAAACAAGTTACCTAAATTTCTTAATTAATCAAAAATATCAAAAATAATTTTGTTATTTCCCCTTATCCAGTAAAGCTTTTTTCCACAGATGAATGTTTAATTCTTCAATATTTGTGTTAGTTACACGGATTATTTCATAATAATTTAGAAATAATACACATTATAAACAGAATAATTATCTATCTCGCAATAAATTAAAATGCCCCAATAATTTCAATTAAATCATTTTAAAAAATAATATACTGCTTCTTAACACCTATATAAGAAATATTCTATTCTTCTTACAATAATAATTTCAATAAGCAATTTGATTTTCTATTAATTCTTAAAGAATGGGAAATTAAAATAGGCTCTCATCAATTCTCTCTCTCGAGAACATATCACTTAGTGATGATGTTTCGAGTTCTAACTCAGGAAACGGAACTTAAAAGAATGAAAATACTGACAAACAAAGTTCCTAAAAATGTGCAGCGTTTTAAAAAAATTTTTTTTAAATTCACTAGAGAAATCATTCAAAATGAAAAGAGTAGGTGAGGAATTTAAAGTTGAAATTTCTCTGAATAATTTAGTAGATTAAAACTGTTATTTTAAAGTGGTTTATGTTAAAAAAGAATTAATTATAAAAAATTTAATCTAGTGTTTTAAGAGTGCTTCAGTCAATTCCACAAGAGTGGTTAAAAAGAACTCAAAAGTGACAAAATTGCCAGCAGAAAATTACGTGAAATTTTTATCGGAAGTTATTCTGTTTTTGAATATTACATTCAACTTCGGTAAGTGAAGGGGTTTTCTAAATTATGTGAATTTATAAATTCTCTGATCTACGTGATTTACTGATTTCCTCAAAATTTGCAAAAATCATGTAAGTGTTTAACTGGTAGAGTCCTTTTTTATATACTGCAGGAGTTAGGTAGAGAATGCGCGATTTTTCTTTTTATCTTCAAGAATCGGAATTATAAATAAGAGTATATATAGTTCGTTTTCTCATCCATCTGTTAATAGTGATAAAAAATTTCTTTTGATAATCACAACAAAAATATTTTCTAAAGGTTTTTTTAACGAATTTTAATTGTTGTTGTTCTGGTGTCCATCAAATGTTCATTAAAAATGTATTATGTGCTATAACAGCTATTCAATATCTGTGTGATGATTATTGAAAATTGTTAATGATGTTTCGAGACATACTGTAGTTTATGTTGTAAATGGTTTTTGACAAATTGTAATGTTAAAAAGTGTTCTGGGCGAAGTTGTTTTTGTAAAAAGCCACATAATAAATCTTTTTCTCCGTTGATTGGTAGAGAGAACTGAAAAAGAAACTTGTGAAACAAACAAGCGAAGAAGATGAAGTTAAATCTACTCTCAAAGCGGAAATTTTTTTACCCAAATTCTGATGTAACCAATGAAAATATGCAATAATCATTCTCTGCTGCTTGTACAATCAAAAATAGACTTAAAAGAAACATATGGAATGCTATTAAATTTTATATTCGAAACAAATTTGAATATTTGGCATCTGTTAGAGGGTTATTTGATTCAGGTATTCGGTCAAATATTATGACTACAGAATGTGCGAATAGTTTAAGAATGAAACAAGAAAAAAACAATATGATAGTTTCGTGTTCAAATAATTCTTCAATAATCGTTACTAATTTTCCTAAAGCTGAATTTTCAATTATTGATAAAAGTTTAAAAGGAAGAATTTTAATTTTTGTTGTGAACAAAATTGTTGATATACCCCCAAGGTAGATATTTAAATGTTGAAGGACAAATGACACGAAAAGTTGGAAAATAATTGTATGATTCACCAAAAAATTTACTAACTTCTTGTTACTGAATGGTTTTACTTTTTTATTAAGGCGAGAAGGAATATATATTCGCCAAAATCAACGTTGTTTCTCAAAAATAGGGCTTCTGGATTTTGCACAAGTGGCAGTGTTTCGGAAACAGATTGCGAAAAAATTCATTGTGCATTAGTAATTAAAAACGATTTAAGTAGCAAAATGTGTAAAATTTGGGGGTTAGAAAACACTGAGATTAAGACTCCCAAATCTTACGAGGAAACATTATCTGAAAAACATTTTTTTCAAACTCAATATGGAGAACCAAGAAGAAAATATGTAGTTATAAACTTATCTGAAGAGTAATTCATAGTTGCTTGGATGAGTTTAAATCTATTGTTGTTAAAAGATTAAATTAATTTAATTTAAACTATATATATATCTTTGATAAAAAAAATTACTCATTTTTATTAAGATTTTATTGATAAATATAAGAGGATGGGACACATAAGTGATGTGTCCATATGATTCAGAACTAAAGTTATCTTTCTACATTCTCCATCATGATGTCTACAGATCCGAGAATGTCAACAAAGCTCCGAGTTATCTTCAATACTTTTTGTGAGACACAATAATGTAACTTCCTTAAATAGCTTGCAACTTAATGGAGAAGTGGTACAAGAGGACTTCATTTCAATCATGATGTGATTTCAGAAGCATTTATTTTCATTTTATGTAGACTCTGAGAAGATCTCTCTTATGAATGACATACTATATACACAGCGAAGCTTATAACGTATAATATTGAAAGGATAGTTAAATGCATTCAGTGATAACTTTCAAAATCTCGGTTGTTATTTATGGCACTGTGAGTGTATCTTTTTTAGCAATAAGAGTGTTACATCAACTAGTGAAAAATGAAGGACACATTTTTCCTCTTGTAATTTCTATCATCAAGAATCACTTTTATGTTGATGGGGTATTATCTTCATCAAAGACTTTACCTGAATGCATAGAGATACAACCCCAGCTCATTTCAATATTCAGAAGAGCTGGAATAAGATTCCATAAGTGATATGACAATCATCATCACTTGTTTGTCACTTCAAAAGGCAACTGTGATTTTCAAATGCAGAAACTAAGAATTTAAGCTTCACATAAAACTCTCTTGAAGATTGAATCTGCTTCAAAGTGTCGGAAACGTCATCAGCTGTTCATACTAAACAAACAATTTTGTCTACAATCGAAAACCTCTTTGATCTTATGAAATTTCTTAGACTTGCAATATCTATAGCCAAGAAATATTTAAAAAAATTTTGGCTTTTGAACCTTTAATGGGATAATCAGCTTTTCTTAAAGAATTATGATTAATGGAATGACTTTTCTAAAGATTTAAGTCCGTTTTCCACATAAAGGTAAACCGATGTATTTTGCTCTTTTGTGGTGTTGAAGTTATAAAGCTGCATGAATTCAGTAATACTTTCGATTCAAGCTTTGAATTAGTTATTTACTGCAAATCTCAAAAACTTATAGGGGATGATTCCATCTAGATGGTGGCCATTAAATTTAAATTGGTTCCACTGAAGATTGCAGTGCCCTGAATGGAGCTTTGCCTGTGCTAATAGTCAAGTTGAGGAGAAGAATAAATCAGCCTATCGATTGGAAATGTGTGAAGTCTATTACTGGAGTGATAGCCTGATTGTCCTTTCATGATTAAGAAACAACCATCCATGTTTAAAACGTTCGTGGCAAGCATGTGGTTACAATTTAAGATCTTTCTTGTTACGAACAATCGAGACATATTTCATTAGAAGTTAATCCAGTTGATCATATAAGACAGGCTTGTAAATTTCTAAAATACTTGACAGTCACATGTTGTGGGGAGGCCCAGCAATTATGATAAAGAATGAGTATCCTCAGAGAGAAGTCTTTGATAATATGATAAGAAGCGAAATGAATAGAATTGTTAATTTTGCATGAGAAATTTATTTTTACGTTTATTGTGTTGACAATCATTTGTCAAGCCGGGAGGTATGTTTCAGCCTGCAACTGTGAATGACCATCTGGTGGCAAAATGTTATTTTAAATCACTGTTTTGGAGAGATTAGAGGTAAAAGGCCGCATGTCATGAGCGGCAACCTTCAACTTTTATGTTTTCCGAATGTAAACATTAATCATGAAAAATACGAGATCATTGTCATTTCTACGGAACATCATTAAAATTTAACTTTTTATATATTAAAATTCGATTTGTTGAAAATATAAAATTCAATAGTAATACAAATCGGTCGTTTGAGAAAGAATTTTTTTTTTTTTTTTTTGCCGTATTAACATCAATAAAAATTATAATTTAAGAAAAAGAATTGTATTTATCTTCTGGAATATCTTGTCGAAACTAAATTCAAATCCCTGTTGTAAATGCAAATGTAAGCACCATTGTAAATGTAAGAGCTTCTTTTGGCAAAGTTTTATAAAATTTGCAGCTCTTTTACAAATTTCTTAGTAGTTACACATTTATTTCAATTTTTATCAATAGAATTTTCATCACTTTGACATATTTCATACCAATTTTTTTCTTAACATTGTTAATTTGCTCCAAATTTTGAGGTAATTCAATATAATTAATATTTTTTTAAGTCCTTCGACGGCTTTCGATAGAAGGATGATAGAGAGTATCACTTTTTAACAACTTATAAACAGATTCGATTCTGGCCAAGACATTATGAGACCATGTACATTTATTTTACTTGTTGGTATTTGAAAAGAGGAATTTCAGTTTTAGATATCGATCTTAAAGTTTGATAGTGATTTAAAACTACGTGGTATCTCCGACAACACTTTACGTTTTATTAAATACTTCTGCGAATAGTTAAATATATGCAATTCTAATATGACTTAAATACACGAAATGTATTTTGCATATAAAGGCATCTTGCCTACCTTCATACGATGCATTATTTGATTTAGCTTTTTTTCTGAGATGTATGATTATTCTTTTCTCGTGATGGTCGAAGTATATTCATATTGTAAAAAATCAAGTCTTTTGTTTCTAATAAAAATAATTTTTGACAAAGGATAATTAGGTTTGAAATAGAAATACACACTCACACACAAGGAAATAAATACTTTTTATTTAAAAATTGTAATTAACACAAATTTTTATAATCTTCTTTAAATTTTCGAGTGTATTAAAAACTGAAAAATTAACTACTAAATTCAGTGGCATGAAAGTTCCATGGGGTGGGGCCAAGACTTAGAGTCTCCATATCTGTTTTTGTGACCAAGTGGGCCCTGAGATGCGGTGCATATGCCCCGGTTAGGTGATCAGTCTAAAGCAAAACCCCTATGGTTTAGTTCCCAAACATGCTTAGTACTCAGTTTTATCGACCCACTGAAAGAGAGAAAGTCTGAGTCGACCTTGTCCAGAATAAAGACAAACCTCAGATGTGTGCTATGGGAGCACGAGGAAGCTTCATTAAACGCTATTTCTCCACTTATATACAGCTTTAAAAATTTTTTGCTGTAAGCATAACAATAAAAATAACATGATATTTCATTTTAAAACATCAATATTTCGTTTATTGCAAATTAGCTTGTATGTGACAATACAAGAACTGATGTCATCGAGAAAATAATATTGACTAAATAGGTTCTTTATCGTCAAAATGTTTGGGGCAGCATCTTCTTCTTAACTTCTTCTTCTTAAAAATTGAGTTTGTATGTCATTGGGCACCTCTGCTTTTATCAGCATTTTGTACCGTTAACTCCAAACCCTAGTGTTTCCTAGTTCCAATTGCTCGGGTCACCCACTTTACTAATAAAGTCCGATAACCCTTTAATCGAGTCTAGGTGCAACTCTCTAGTATGGATGAAGCCTAAAGAAGTTAATTTAGGGAGGGCAAGAGCCTCACATTCGTAAATGACATGCTCTGCCGTTTCCTCTTGCATATGACATTTCCAGCAGATAAGGTCTTGCTGAAATAGTCCCATCTGGTCAGAAAGTCAGTCATGCTAGGAATAGCTTCCTGAATTTCACCAGAAGAAGATGGTTTAGAGGTCATTTCTACCTCAAGTGAAGGATTCATTGCTGCCCCTTTACAAGATTACCTCTGAGTTCCCTTGTCTTTTCAGCAAGATCTACTTTAGAGGCTTCACCTGCAAATGCAGAAAGGTTTGTTATTTCTTGTGTCTTTTCAGCCACAAGATAACAATTAAAAAAGCTCAGGTAATATAAGTCCACCCAGCATTGCCTGAGTTACTGGGCAAGGCAAATTACTCTAGAAGTTCGCCAAGCAACTAGAGGCTCCGTTAAGACACCAATACCGTGGTGCCAATTAGCCCTAGGCACGGAACGCATAACACCAGGGTTTACGGGAGCTGGTTCGCGGCCTCTGATTCTATATTCAAGGCTATCCTGTCATTCCTACAGGACATTCGGCTATCCACCACCTGCCGACGCGCCTGGTGGCTGTGCTCAAGCCCCAGGTTGGGGCAGCATAGTGGACAATCTAAGAGTTGAAAAACCTTTGTAAGGCAAAGGCTTCTTTAATCATTCACTGCATTTTTTTTCTGAGAGAATTTTTCACGAATAGTGGGCCGTATTCACTTGAGCAAGGGATAAAACTTGGAAAACTTTCAAGTTTACATCTCGACAAACGTACATGTATAAACAGAATCGCAATTTCCACATAATTCAGCAACGGCTGCAATAGAATACACAAGACCGACCACTTCGTAAACAGCTTTCTTACTGTTTGGCTACGGTGAGCTCCTTTAATTTTCGTCGCAATTTCCATATAGTTCAACAACGGCTAAAAATAGAACACAAGAACTACTACTTCGTAAACAGCTTTCTTACTGTTTGTATAGTTTTCTTATTCAAGATGGCTATTCTAAAATTCTTTCTACTTTTATATTAACAACAGTGGACTTGGTATAATTAATGATAACCATAATCATGGTTCAATCCATTAACAGTTTAATGGGATGTCATAACGAAGCAAGTTATAAAAACTTCTAGTATTAACTGTCACAATTGGTTTATATATAATAAATTAGAAAAGTCGAAATAATTTAATTAAAATTGTGTAAACTTTTTTAAATTGTGTTATGTAGATTATTGTTATGACTGACTATATGATTGTGTTATGTCTGACTATATGAGAATACACTATTCTCAAATTGTGTTTTTAAAATAGTCTGCGAATTTAGCCATTTTTGAAATTTCTCTAGCACTAAGCTCGGCTGTTAGAAAGTCATTTATTCTATTGCTTTAAGAGTTTTATATTTAATTTCGTGAGTCTGAGTTCTCACTATAAAGAAAGCAGATTTTAAACAAAAGTCAGTAAGGTTTTATTTTTTTAATTTTGTAAATCACAAAATACATTAACTTAAATTATAATAAACTTTAAACATATAAAAATTTAACTAGTTGTACTGTTTCGAAAGAAAAGATTAAAAATGGTTTAACGTGCGCATGCATACTATTTATTACAAAAAGCTAGCTATTTGAATGGCAGTTTTAACATGGAATATAGAACCCGATGAATATAGAACTACATAATTTTCAAAATATAAATGTTTTAATTAAGTAAGTGAAGATCACCACCATAAAACTGAAATACCATTGTCTCCATTAGTAAGATACTTAGAAAAGATGTTAAATGGACTTTTCAGTCTTACTAATCTGGAATTAAACTTTAAGCTACTTTAGATGAATTGTGCTTTATTATAGATGGTTCATTATACATAACAGAAGTAGAATTCTAAAAACAAACAGATCATTATTCAATATTATTTTAAAAATTTTTTAATTTTCTTAATTAAATATCTGATGAGGTAGGTTTATTTTAGCCAATTGTTTGCGTTTGTAGACGATTGTTTTTAAAGAGAAAATCATAAGTACTGTGTGCATAACAAATACAGAGTATACTAAATAAATTTTGTGAACTAAATTTTCACCACAAAATAAACTATATATATTATATATATATACATATATATATATATATATATATATATATATATATATATATATATATATATATATATATATATATATATATATATATATATATATATATATATATATATATATATATAGGAATTCACAATGAATTTTACTTTCAGAACAATGAGATTGTTCACCTGTTTTTAAATTTGATAATTTCAGCATGTAAAATCTTACATTTAAGCATAATAAATATTTGAATACTTCATTGTTATAAAATTATTAAGAACATATTAACACATTTTCTCCAAGCTATATGGTTTTTATTTACCACTTAGTTCTTAACTATCAATTTTAGTTTTTTAGTCTTATTAGCAGTTCGGAGAGAAGTTTGTCAAATTGGGAAGAAAACAAAGTCGGTGAAAATATTACGGTCGATTGCACTGCTGTTGCAATGGACTGAAGTATCCAGGGAATAAGAATAAAAGTAGAAAAGCGTTCACCTTTTCGTTGCCGTGGCTATAGTAGGTCAGTATATAAGTAGTTTCTAAAACCAGAGAATCTCACTTGTCTTTCGCCTAGGGAATAACAATGAAGCCTCTCTCTTGGAAATTCCTCGTTTTGTTTGGAATCCTCGCCACAGGTGAGTTCGCGGTCTTTGAATCTTTTAATATGTTCTTTTTAAATGTTGTTCTTTTGAACTGTTTTGTTTGAATTGTTCGTTTAAAATCGTTTGAAAATTATTTTTTTACTAAAGACAACACTTAAGGTTTAGTACATAAGAGGCTTTTGTTTTAAAAATAGTTTATTATTTCGAAGAATCATTGCTTATTATGTATGTATATATATATATCCAGATTTTCTTGTATATGTTTTAAAAATATTGATAAGGCTCAAACAACTTTTGAGATATTTTATAAATTCGAATTATTTAATGATCGAATATAATTTAATGTTTTAGAAATTAGACTTTGAAAAACATGTAATAAAATAGTAAATACATTTATCTTTTTATATTATTCGAAAATTTTCATGACATTATAAAACCAAAGTACTTTCTATTCAGTTATTTTCAAAAACCATATTTTTTTAACACAATTTTGATAAAAATCTACATCGGAAAATAAAGTGTAAAAATAATTAAACTATAAGTTTATACGAAAATATTAATATACTTCACAAATACTTTTAATGCTTCTGTAAATTCTTTATTAAGTAATAATTATGTTAGGCAATTCAATTTAAAATTACAAATGCAATATTAAAAAGTTGTCCAACGTAATAAAATTATTTATTTATTAGTATTCTTATGTAGGCTATTTTCTTAGATAGACAAAGATATTCAACCTTAGACTGTCAAAAAATTGTGTCATATAATTAGTTTTTCCAATTGCATGGTTAATTTCACCAGAAAATTAAACAATAATAATAGCCTTAAGAATGGTGAAATATACTGAAAAATATTACGTTATGTTTTGAACTTCAGTAGTTTTCATATGTGTGTGCTATATTTATAATTAATAGTCAATTATCAAAGATGGAAAGTTTCAAAATTATTTACCTATTAAACATTGGTAATTAATTTTGAAACTTTCCATCTTGCAAAATCCACCTGTACAACGGGTAAATAAAGGAATCCAAAAGTATTCTTGAAAGGGTTCTTGTGTGGGTATGTGAAAAGTTAAAAATATAATATTTGGTTTATTTAATTTGCATCAATATTGCTTTGATTTTATTTATTTTTATCTTTTACTTTAAAAGTATTACATATTTTTTTCCAATATGAGAGTATAATAATAAAAAATACAGTTTAAGGTGTACTCTCTCTTTCACATCAGAATTATTTTTAACAGTTAAAAGAAATCATATACTTTAAAATAAATATTTAATTAACCGTTGTCAATATAAAAATAAACACATCTGCAGTATTTACGAACATAGTCAAAACAAACAGCGCATTATAAATACTGTGAATAAGTTATCTTAGATACAATATTGTCTTCTTATTATATGTGCATGATGCGCTTATATAGTTCCATGAATAGTTTTAAAGCTAAAAAAAGATATTGCATATATTCATCTTCATTAATCACATAAACAAGTCTGCTTAACACGGGATACTTCTGGTAATATTTTCGTACCTTTGGAGGAATTGTAAGAATTATCTTAATAGAAATTTCAGAAACGTTACTGTACACTACTAAGTGGCTAATGAGACCGACTTCTTTATGAATACCTCATATGCTTTTAAGTAGAAAAATATAGTAAAAAAAATAAACAAATAAGTTTTAAGAGTGGTCTCTTAATAATTGAGGCATAAGCAGACAGAAAATCTTCTAAGCAGGAAGGTCCTCGTACAATTTTTCTTTTGAGAAGATAAATTCAGTAGAACTTCTATTCTCAGAATAAATGGGTTTCGGACCCCACATTAGGATGGATAAAAATTCAGCTAATTGGATTTTTAGGGGAAAAAAGGGTCTATTTTAATTTAGTTACTGTACATTGAAAATGGCATAAAATAGCTACATATTTTTAAATAAAAAGAACTTTTAATCATTTAAATGGAAGAGCAAAACTTTTAGATGTTAAGGTACTGCTGTGCTGTTAAGATACAAGTGCTGTACATTAATAAAGTATGTATATACAGTGCTGTATATGAAAGTCATTGTTTGCTGAACATCTCGGTCAGAGTAAGCTGTTTCACTGCCTTCATACGTTGCCAGACAGCCAAGTTGCGCATCCGCTTGGCAGTGAGAATTCAATGGGGTCTCACCCGTTCTGAAGCTCCATCCACTTCGAAGCAGTTTCAAATCCGGCAAATATGTTAACTAGCTGATGCTCCCATGTCTGTTTCATCTTAGACATTAAGATCATCTTCTTCCTTAACACTTTCAATAAGTTTACCATTATTTGAAATCTAGGATCTGACTCATAATCCATTCTTCTATACCTTCAGCACTAACTTCTGAACATCCAGGAATTTTCAAAGAATTTTGAATTCCTCAATTGATACGTCATTCTCATCTCCCTTTTCTTTGAGCTTTTTCCTTTTTTTCTCGTTTTTCCTTCTCTTTTTCAATACAATTTATTTTTCTGAAATGCTGACAGAAATTCGGAAAAAACAGAGTCAATAATTAGAGTTCTACTGTAAATGTGAGCGTCAAATGAATTTACAATTCACATTTCAGCCGGCATCATTTTTAGTACCTGTTGTCTTTCCCTTATCAATATCTACTGGTTCATTTATAAAAGGAATTTTAATACTCGATAGTCAACCAGAATGAAAAATTCAGCATTGGTCCATTTTCTTCCTTTCTAGTGAGCAGTTAAATGTAATGAACACTTTTTAAACCTGCTTCCCCCATGTTCGCACCAAAATATTTTAGCCTTTCACGAGATTAATTTTAATATTGATTTCCCCCATTTGTAGTTGAGTTTGTTATCTATATGCGAAGCACTTAATCATATTATTATATTACACAGAAGGAAAAATCACCCTGATTAAGTGTGTTTTCTGAGCCTGGTTTATTCAACATTCTGCTGGATCAGAGCGGCTTATCTGACCGCATACTGTTTATCGTCCCAAGGAAAGAATGAAAATCGCTGTCTACAACTTAGCTTTATTGATAAAAAAAAAAATAAATAAAGAGAGTTAATATAAAAACCAACTTTTAATTTTAATGCAATATTAGGCAATGGTATAGAATATAGTCATTGTAATATAAAGAGAGGAAATCAAGACTAGTTGTGACTATATATATATATATATATATATATATATATATATATATATATGTGTGTGTGTGTGTGTGTGTGTGTGTGTGTGTGTGTGTGTGTGTGTGTGTGTGTGTGTGTGTGTTTGTGTTTGTGTTTAAGGATAATTCAATTTTTAAAATAACTTCAATTTTTGAATTTTATTAAATTCGAAGAAATTCCATTGGAAAATAAGTTTATTTTCTTCTAATATTTTATTGCTGAGTGTACTAATCAAAAATTCATGTATTGTATATTCCATCAAGGACTTGTCCTAATCATTAAATATTTTAATATTCATTAAAGGACAACACATAAATACTTTTAGAAAGCTTAATGGTCCGAGACATTGTAATGTATTATACGTCAAGTGGAGTAAGTTAGAGAGTATCATATGCACGAAGCAACCTACGAAAGGGAAATTAATGATTAAAAGTCTCTCTCTTTTTGAGAATACATTTTACTCATTATTTGTTCTTTAATTATTTTTCGTTCAGTTTACGGAGTCTTTAGAAGTGGAGCCTTATTACATATTGCAGCTGTCTCTAGTTATTTATGGTTCGACTAATTGCAAAGTGTTCACCTTGAAAATCGATTATCACATTAGTTATAATAACATTATCATATTATCGATAACAAATTAAATTATATTTTAAAAGGATTTAATTTCTTGTTACTCCTCAATAATTTTCAAATATTTTCGTATTAATTATTTTCAGAATTGTTTGCACATTTACTGAAGGAATCAGAGGATATGTTAATTCGAATTTTTCAAGTGTTTATGATGTATCCCATTCTGCAAATTATTTTTAACTGTCATCCTTAAATAATTTTCTTTCAAAATGTGTACCAATTGATAGTTGCGTATTGAATATATTTAACAAGGAAAAAGGAATTGTATGATGAAAAACTGAAATCATTTTCATTCAATAAGAAAACAAATTATTGCTCTTTCATGTATTTAAACTAACTATTAGCTATATGTAAGTCAAATATATATTTTATTATATATTTAATACTAATTTTAAGAAAATTAGCTAACAAAAATATCAAAATCTCTAATAAGAAACTGTCCTGTTGTTGGATGATTTACACACATTTTATGTATCGCATATCATTCCAAAAAGAGATAAGATACATCAAAATTTATATGAATTATCCGATTCACGATTAGCCACACACTCATTCTCAATCAGATACAAAATCTCTTTAGCTTAACGTAGAATTAGTTAAATTTTTCCTAAGAATTTTGTTTACATTTTAAGTAAGCGTTTTTAGCATTTGTGGTTATTGCACCAGCATGCTTCTCCGTACCAAGCCCTGAGTTGGGCTCTACCAATTAGACTCGCCATGAAAGTAAATCGTATTTTTTGGCATTTATTTTTTGAAAGTTTAAAATTTTCTGCATGATATAAACATATAAATTGTAGAAAAGAATTTACATTCGAATTTTCATAACAATTAAATGACAACTGCAAACGTATTCAGTGAAACAGCAAACATAATGTTGTTATTTTACGTCAAAATGTTTGCGCAATCTCACCTAAATTGTGATGCATCATCAAGTAACACAAACTAAAATGACGCTTTTTTCGTTTCTGTTTAAAGAAAAAATCAATGTGAAATATAAAGAGGTCGGTGAACGCACGCGATTTCGCTTTTTTTTGACCAACTTTTCGACTAGAATTGCACCTCAGTCAAAAAAGATGTAGGTCAAAGAATCGGATGAACGCCCCCTCTTAATCTAGTTCCTTTGACTCGATCTTTCTTTGGGGAAGAAAAATGAAAATAAAGCATTTTAGGGAGCGGTCACATAAGAATGTGTTTTCCAACTCATTTCTCACAAAGACAATTCATATTTAATTTATGAAACTGAAATTAAGTTCACTTGGGCATTTCATGTTTAAAACTATCATCCATAAATTCAACGACTGTTCTTTGCAATTCAAAATGCCCATTCCATTGTTTTCTAATACTAAGGAAAAAATAAAACTTAAAAATTAATGATAAAAAAAATGCATTACCTTTGTCTAATATATGGGTAATTGTTTCAATCAGCTATATTTTCCCCTTCAAAATGCAATGATCTAGATGTTTGTTGGGGAGTAAAATAATAAATTTATCATTTACAAAAATTGTCAAGGTATTTTATTTTAGTCTATATATATTTTTAAATAAACTAAATGGACTGATATATTTGCGTACATGTGAATTTACATAAACACGCACATCCGTATTTAAAATTAAAAAGTCGTGTACATTTAGAAAATTTAAATGGACATCTACAGAAACAAATAGTATTGCTTACAAATTTTAAACTCTACGATCAATTAACATTTCAATACATCATCACATTATTATTTTATGTAATAGCTTCATAGAATTTAATAATAAAAATAATTCACAACATCAGACACACAATAAATATATGTATAAGATAAAAAAAATTATGCAATATCTCCTAATATTAAATAAAATTTCCTTTTAACAAGCGAATTGCAATACTTTTATAACATTGACCTAACAAGTCATCAGATCATCTCTGAAGATACATTTAACACTGCAATCTCTGTCTGCAAACGGTGTAAGATCTGTTAGTGTTGCAAGACTTTATGAAAGAAATAACTTTTCGATTATGAACCATATATCTTAGAAAAGATTATGGTGCTTTAGGTGTCAGAATCATTCACTGAAACTATACAGAATATTCTTAAGGTCAGTCACCATTGTTTATGATCTAATGATTACCATGCATTATCACTTGGAAGTTAACACCTTTATTTCTGAAATCAATGAAGAGCTGAAATTGCTTTCAAAGTAACTGGCAACAATCATTCTTAATAATGATTACTTTCAGTTTAATCAGAAGACATAATCCATGGGATCATTGTGTCCTAATGCTCTATGATCTTTGTAGAGAAGATTCCCTGATTCCATTGCAATCAAAGATGGATAATAGGATATGAATGTTGAGTTTTTGCTTTTTACATGCATTGCTATCTGACAGTTTTCTTGATTTTCTCCTTTGCGATACATAAATGCATCCTTCTATCAGTGAAAATTCTCTCCGAGTGCTACATGTGGTGAATGTTCAAATGCGTTAGGACAGTCTGTAGCTGTTTGGCTGACACTTCTTAATGGGGAAAAACTTAAATTAGATAAAACAAGCACTTCTATATTGAAATTCCATTCCTCTTGTTCTGTGTCTTGTTCAAAGCTTGAATCCACAACTTGTATATATATAGGATCTAGATTACCTTAAAATCATACTATCATCTCTTACTAATTGTAGTCATGATTCATCTGATCAATCAAATTTTAACTATCATCAATGGCCCAACCGATATATTAACGAACTTAATATAGGCAATACATCCATCCGATGAAATATTTTAATATTGGAGACTGAAGTCAACTTTCAACTTCCATGTTACTTCGAAGCCAAAGTTTGCTGTTTTATCCTCTCAGACACATTGGTCATGCAATTCACATTAGCTGTTGCACATATTCGATGAAGCATTGTTGATCTTCTAACAGTGACTACTCTCCATAAATGCAGCATGTATCGGTCATCGAAAACATATTTTCAATAACAGTTTTGACATTTATTTCTGACACTTGGACAAGCCAGGCTCGTGAATTTAAGTCAGTAGGATGCGTCTTTCGTTTAACAAGAGCACCACGGAGGAGAAAGTACGACTCAGTATTGACATTAATGGAGATAATGATTGAAGTTATATATTTTTATGTATAAAGTCTCTTTAAAATAATGACCATGATCGGTTCAAGAGAATAAATGTATTTAATAATTTCTCTGAATTGAATACTCCAGCATAAAGTTCTAATTAGTATTTTGCGTTCAAAATATCTTGATTTTGTTGTAAGGCGTTTATAATGTAATAAATCTTTCGCGCGATAATTTGAGCATAAATAGACTCTAACTGTTATATTTATGCATTTTTCAAGTGTTGATACAGCTACTTTGACATTAACATTAATGTACAATTTTAATTACTTTTGCACTTAGAAATATCTTCAATGTGTTTGTATGTTTATGCTTTAATAATAATTTCTGGATTCAATGTATTGTGAAAAATGCCCTTGATTAAAATCATCCGAAATTTGAGTAAAATCACAAGATGATATAATACTGAAGGCACACATGATAGACCAATAAGCAATAAAGGTGATTTTAATGATTTATTTATTATAATTATTAAAGATTTATTAAAAACTGTAAAATTATTTATTTAACTTTAAGAAAAACAGTGTTTCACTTTTCTTACAAAAGTTTATTGAATTATCCTGCTTTGCATTTATATTAACATTGACATAAAAAAATGTTAAATAAGAATATTCTGTGAAACTCAGAATATTTTCAGTAATTAATAATATATAAAAGTTTAACTCACACAAACAAAATTAAAAACAATATTTTTTAACTCTTCTCAAAAATAATCGAGAATTTTCAATTGATATTTAGAATGATCTAACACTGAGCACACAAAATAATTCAATGTAAATAGTTAAATTACATAGAAGAAGATTATATTTACTTTATTTAATAGACATGTAAGAGATTATAATTTGTTATTCATCTTGATTTAAAGGAGTGAATTTTTTAATATCACATAAAGCAATCAATTAAGATTTATTTGAAATACTATATTTTCGTGAAATTATGTGACTCGTGTTAAATAAGAATACTAAATACTGTACTTAATGCTCTTTTTAGTGTTTCATTATGGTTCTACGCAATCTTGCCACCTGCGAGAATTGGACTTGTGTGCTGCTACATTAGTTCTATTCAACCAGAGTCCAACAGGAGTGGCCACTAATGAACCAGACCTGAACAGGCAGTGCACGTGAGAATTAAATTTGTTTTCTGATCATACATATCTTAAGACAGAATTTCACTGTTTTAGGAAATAATGAAAATCAAAGCTTCACTTCTTATATCAAATACTTTATCTGAGAAGACATCACTCCAAAGATAGTGTATTAGCATGCATTAAAATCAAATATGTAAACAGTCTGTTTAATCTATTAAATTACTTAGATTTCAAAAAGTCTTTCAATTATAAATAATTTCGCTACGTGAGCAATCAATCAGTAGTAAAATTTTACATTTACCACAATAAAAACATTTAGTTTGCAAGATTAGATATACAACAACCCCAAGCAGAAACCCTGCATTTTCGATGTGTCTCTTTTTCAGGAATGCTTAAGGGATAATATATTTTAAGTTCTGCTCTAATCATATGACATTTTCTACCCTTCTTGATACTAAATCTGGAATTATCCTAAAAGAAAAGACCTTCATTAATCAACCGTCTATTTTCTTCTATGACACGATGAAAAAGAAAGATTAATGGCATATACTTAGCATATAAATCAATTTCCTGAAGCCTTTTATATATAGAATATAATTTAAACTTTCTGTTAGCTGGATTCAAAATTTTAATTGTAATTTCATTCTTTTGTGAGAATAACCACAAATATTTGCCATTATGTTTGACTTATGATCTTTTAATGATCTAATGATCTTTTAATGCCGCAGAGTGGTTTGAAATTGTGACTAAAATCTTTAAATCGCATAAGGATTTATGCATTGTCATTTCTGACCCTTTCTTCTTGACACCGAATGGTCTTTCATTTCCTTATAATTCGCAGTTCCTCAAGCAAATAATGTCAATATGATGCATTTAATCAATACAATGAAATTTGCAATTTTACTTTCTAAGATACGTTTTGAAGTTCCCCTCAAATAATCTTTTATAATTGTGTGTAATGCTATTCATCTCTCACACACTGATATCTTATTCAACACTTCTTACATTCTAACGGATAACGGATAAGCTTTATTTAGAATAAGTTATCTGATTTAAAAAAAAGAAAAAACAGATGCTCAATTTAGTCGTGTATGTCCATTGCGTTGCACAAATGCTAAAAGTTTAATATTCAAATATATAAGGTATACTTTATCATATCTTAAAGCCAACCTATATAATTCTAGTGTATCACAAATTTCATTGTTAACAGATTTTATGATATTTTACTCGTTGAAATTAAAACATTTTCTCATTTTTACTCTCTGTATTTAATCGTATTGAATAATTAGTCATGAATAAAAAACCAAATACCCGTTTGAATCAAATTTATACCAAATATGCTATTATTTATTTCCAGATACATTAACGAAGCCGAGCAGTGCTTCAAGAATTTCACTCTGCGATGCATGACTCCACTTCAGAGGGAATTATTAGGATTTGTAAGCGAAGGATCGGAAAAGTTGTTAAGTGAATATTGCACACCAGGAACAGATCTCAGAGCAAGTAAGGATGGAAATCAATGTAAACTTAAAAAGAAAATTTAAAAAGTAAAATCTATGTAATAAAATCTATTCTATTTGCATGGCTAACTTGGGCAGAAATGAAAAAAGCTGTAACAATGGAATGAAATTTACATTAGGATGTTCATTTCTGGATAATTTAAAACTTTGTTCCAAAATTTTGATAACTGCGTTTGTAATTAATGTCAAATGTAATTAACGCTGTTTTCTGTGCTTCCTGTAAGTTTTTGATGTAGCGATGCAACCAATTGAAATAATATTAACATTTTGCTTCCGGAATTTTTTACGCTTCAAGAATGGATGCGTTTTTTTATGCTTTAAAAATGTTCTCTGTGCTTAATCACTGGGAGCAGCTAAAAATATTTAGGACATCAGTCCCTTTCTTCTTTCTACATTCCCATAATAATTTTTTTAAAATAACAATAATTATTCTTTCTTTCTTTTTTTGTAAAAGTATTGTTTTGTTTATTGCAGCGAATGTGTTTACGCTTTTCTCATTATACTGCAGATAAAAATTGCAATGTAACTCGGATGAAGAGTATGACTGACTTTAATGTTTAATAACTTCCTAACTAAAGGGCATTATCGAGCGTTCATCATCTCACTCAATTTGTTTTTAGCTGATCTATGTGCAAGCCCTGATTTCATAAAAACAAAACAATGTTTTGAAAACCATGAAATAAATTTTAAATTTCATTAAAAAAAATAGCAAACATCGTTATTTTTCCAAATCATAGTTTTTCTCGAAAGTTAAGTTCGACGTTTCACGTTCGAAATCACGTTCAGGGAAAGCTGACGAGCGTCTCTCCCAGTAGTAATATACAGGGTTAGCGAAATTAAACTTCCGCTACTCAAGGGACCCTGGAGGCCGTTCTACTAGTCGAAACAGAAAAATATTTGGACAATAAATGCTTCGGACGATGTGCTCAAGATTTCTTAAATAAAAAAAAAGTTTAAAATATTGCCACTAGATGCGATGCGGACCATCATCTAACAGCAACATACGTAAATGTCATGCATAATAAAAGGAAGATGCTGCTCATGCTACAGTCAGATGAGTATAGCAGAATGCCGACGTTAGTGGAGAGAGCACTTCTAGTCAAATTTTACTACTGCAACGGTGAGAATGCAGCAGCAGCTGTCAGAGAGTTCTACCGTCTGAAGAAACAACGACGTGGACCGATGTGGGATCGTGCTCTCAGAGACATGATGGTGAAATTCGAGCGTATAGAACAGCTATGTGGTTTGCCAGGAAGAGGAAGAAAAAGGGTTTACAGAGCCATCTTAGAGGAGTGCTACAGCGGTCGTGGAAGGTAGCAGTGAATCGCTTCACGGAATTGTCAGTGTACCGACCATCTCACGAACCTTTGATATGCCCTACTCGACTGTACGACATATCTTGCATAGAATTCTAAAATTTTACCCTTATAAGATTCTAGTGGTTCATCAATTAGAACGGCACGAGCCGGAGATTCGCAAAACATTAGCGCTACACTTTCTCGCGAGAAGGGCAGATGATGATTCCTGGCCATGGAACATTCTGTGGGCGGACGAAGCCCACTTCCATCTTAATGGGCATGTGAATACCCACAATTGTCGCATCTGGGCGACAGAAAACCCATACATGGTGCACGCCATACCCTTGCATGATACGAAAGTGTCCGTATGATGCTGGTTCACTGATCCATTCATTATCGGACCATATTTTTTGAACAAGTGACAGCCTCAAGGACCTACCACCTGTTCTGTAAATAGGCTATCGTAACATGTTGGAGACCTACGTAATTTGTACTCTCCAGCAACAAGACTGCATACAAGAAACCATATTCATGCATGATGGAGCCCCACCTCATATCAAAACCCAAGTCCAACAATTGTTGAGGTGGACATTTACGGGAGCACGGGTGATCAGCCGATGCTTCCCAACAACATGGCCTCCACGATCACCCGATTTCACGCCTTGAGAGTTCTAGCTATGGGGATTTTTGAAAAACAACATTTACTGAGAACCTTTGGCAACTGTGTCCGATTTAAAGAACAGTATTTGCTGTCATGTTCAGAACATTCATGTTGACTCTCTTCGGTCAGCGGTATAAAGTGCGATTTTCAGAATGGAGTGTGCTGTCGAACAGGATGGTTCGCATATTGAACACGTTTTAAAACTCTGACTTGCGTGATTAGTAATGTCAATTAGAGAAGTTCTTTAACTTTAATAAATTGAAAGTGCTATATTGTAATTGTGTATCGTCTTCATTGCGCTCTTTTTCTGTATGACCAATGGCCCTTCATTGTTTTAGGATCTCAGCTTGCTTTTTTCATACTATAAGTCATAACGCCATCTAGTGGTGATATTTTAAACTTTTTTTAGAAATCTCGAGCGCATTGTCCGAAGTGTCTATTGTCCAAATATTTTTCTGTTTCGACTAGTAGAAAGGCCTCGAGGATCCCTTAAGTAAAGGAAGTTTGATTTCGCTAACCCAGTATATGCTGCTAAAATAAGTTACATATATTATAGAAAAACTATATAATACGATTTATAACTCTTATTGTGTGTGTGTTCTGCTTATTACCTAAAGTAATAAAACATTTTAAGGCGAAATGAGTGATTAAGAGCGAATTAACTTTCTTTATTGTATGAAAATCTAAATAAGGTTAACGATGCACATTTTTTTCTAATATTTTGAAAAGTAACTATCGTAAAAAAGAACAGAATATGCAACCAATAAAAAAGGACATTATTTTATTTTGCTTTATTCTACGAAGCATATATATTATACTAATTTATGAGTATTTTTAAGAACTTGTAAATTAATTATATCTAGAACAATAACATCTCCGATTATTTTTTTGCTATGAACTTGAATATCGATTCAACAAAAAATAGTGCTGAGAGATAAAGGAAGAAAAACATTTACTTACGTTATCCTTGAATTATGCTACAAATTATGCTATTGTGAATATTACGCAAGTCATGATTGAAATATAGTCGATAAAGATAATGCGTGAACGCATTTATTAATACATGAATATCAAACATTTATTTTTCAATATTAAATAATATAAACAATTTCAGAAATGGAATTTTTTCAGGGCAGTTGTTGCCTTCTTTTAAGATTTTAAGTCGTGATATTTCACTGTAAGAGATTATCGTTGTATGAGAATGCATACGATTCCTCGGAATAATACTGCTATGCTCTTTTTGGTTTTATTGATAATTATTTGCTTGTTTTTTAAGTTTTGGAGTTTTGTCTCTTTGTCTCATATATATATCCAGAACTTCTCAAGAAAATGCTAAAAATTGTAAAATATACGCAAATTAAAAAGTATTATGAGAAAAAGAAACTTAAAAATGCACATATATTAGTAACAGCAAAATATGCAATAAATTTAACTTCATTAAAATATATAGTAAAACTAAAAGTAAACATAAAAATCACCTGTTTCATATACAAAATGTTTTTTCTAAAACGAGTAATAAAATTGGTTTCAATTGTTTTCGTATAAGTATACATAGAGTAATTGATTTTCGCACTATATAGCTCTCTTGTAATTGTAAATAGTCGAAGTTGCTGTAAATTGAATCCATTATATTAATTTTACCTGGTCGTTCTTTAGCAAAGCTAATTAGTGCGTAAAGCATAATTTTAACAAAGACTAGTAAAGTTCAAAATTCAGTGCTTTTGTTCTGAATAAGTAAAACAATCAGCATTTATTAAAATTTTAGGCACATGTGCCGTATGCTCCAAATTCTGAGATTGGCAATTTTTTGGCGGATTTTCTTATGTATCTGGCAACCTTGTTTTTGTTACGTCATACATATGAAGACCTATAAGAATTATGCAGAAAATTCTATTTTGGTAACCTTAGTATTTATGTCATCGCGCATGTCACGATACGTCATTTTGGCAACATTACTTAATCGCCAAAAAAATTCAAAATTTGGTATCATGGATTATACGGCACCTGTGCCAAATTTTAACTATAAGATAGCCACACACATTCGCCACTTAAAAACAATTAATTTTATTCTTACTTTTAAAGGTATTTTAAATTAATAGAAATATATAACAGGTGAATGGCAGAGAGAGAGAGAGAGAGAAAAAAGCTATACATGTGTGTCCTAGTAATATCACTTAATTCATAGCATCCTGGCATTTATAGCAAAACTATCTAACATTTTTAAAAATTACTGTTCAGTTTCAAGTCAAAATTAATGCATACAAGGAATTTATAATGAATATTGATTCAAATGAATAAGCTATTATTTTATTTATTCTTTTAGATTACTTAAAGCATGCTCCTTGCCTTAACGATGCCCATAGTCTGCAGAAAGATTGTTTGACTGATTTACAAGCAGGTCTTGAATCTATATCTTCATCAGAATTTCAGAAAAGAATCCCGATGGCTTGTTGGTAAGTTACATTTCTTAATGAATGCAATGATTTTTTTTTAAATATGTGAAACAAATTTGATTCTACTAAAGAAAATGTAAGTTGTAATCAGTAAAAAAAAAAAAAAAAAAAAAAAAAAAAACCAGCCGGACAATGTTATCAGTATTTATGCGAATATTTTAAATTGTACAACTTATAATTCAGCAATGAATCATTAATGGCGTCTTTGATAGGACTTTTCATATGTTCATAACAAGTAAGATTTCCTATTGAGAAATTAAAAAAGCAGAATTCAGTTTTAAAGTACCATATACGGCCGTTATAAGAGTTTGAGGATTAATTGGAGTGAATACTTAGTCCATACCTGTGCTCAGTTTTAATCTTACTGGCGACTTAAAAATGTCTGCATTTCATGTATAAAATTTGAGTAAAATAAAATTAATCAACAATTACAATTCCAAAAAGTACAGAATAAAGCAGCAAAAAGGAAAAAGATATTTTCCGGAAATAATTATTAATGAATTTTTAAATTTTTTAAGTATAAGACAATTGCACGAATTTTTATACATATCTGTAATTGTTGATTCGAGGACCTTTCTACAAAGAAGCTTTATAGTATGCCTTCAAAAAATTTATAGACACATTGCTTTGAAAAAATAATATATTCTTTTCTTTCTTCTTATCTAAAGAGATTGGAAACTCAAATTATCTATACATAATAATTATATCAGATAATAACAACCTACAAATGATATTCAAATAAATAAATTGCAATGTATTTAAAATACAATAACCAGGAGTTCTTTCAAGAAGTGTGTGGTTCAATTTTTCTCGAAATTTTACAAATGCTTGGAAATATTACTTAATAAAATAGAATGATCGTGAACACAGTCTTGATTTGCTTATGATTCTCTATAATAAGATAGTTTGGAGCTTATATAGATGTTTGTGAATTTCTAAGACTTTTCTATTCTTAACTTCTGTACAAAATGTAAGCTTTTCGGCATCATTTTTAGTTTATAAAAAACGATGCATTCATCTTACTTTCAACCAAATTAAATTAAGTTTTTTTTTGTTAAAATTTTACTGTCTCAATTTTGTGTCTTAAATATAATAGGAAGAAATTAAAGCATTTCCAGCAAATGTAAAAATTTTTTATGTTAACCTCATACAATTAATCTGAAATTTTGACTTAAAAGTAAGTCACAGCTACCGTATAATCCAGCATGCCATATTCTGAGATTTTTTTCTTTTTAACCGACGAAGAAATTTTGCCAAGATGACGTATTGGGAGGTCTAGCGATGACACAAATATTAGAGTTAACAAAATAGAATTTTCTGCATAAGTCTTATAGGTGTCCCTCTAATACGTAATAGAAACCAGGTTGCCAGATATAAATAAGAAAATCTGCCAAAAATATCACCAAACTCAGAATTTGGCATACTGGATTACATAGCATCTGTGCCTAAAAGTATTTTGTATAAAATCATTAACTTTTGATTATTTCTTAGAAGCTAATTTATCTAGAATCTAATAAATATGCTTTTAAACTTGTAATGTTCATATAAATATAATATACCTATAACATTAATCCTGAAATCTTTAATTACAGCGGTTACCAGCGATATATGACATGCGCTCGTAACACAGTTGAAAAGAAATGTGGTAAAGCAGCTGTCGACTTCATGCAATTATTATTAAGAAATGCTGTTTCTAGGCTTCCTGATATCGTTTGCACTGGTTATGGTTCTGAAAACCAGGAATGCCACAAGTTGTTACCTCCAGAGGGAACAAAGCCACAGGGATCCAAATCAGAATCAGTATTATCTAGACTGTTTGCAGCGTACTTAGGAAACTAATTTATCAAGAACATCAAAGCATTTACATCACTATCATGAGCAAAAATTTTATAATTCATGTTCATTGTTCTCCTTATTCATGATATTTCGATCATCAATCTTGACATTAGATACGTTATCAAACTTTCATTTGAAAATATTGTGGAGGCTGTGCTCTCTGTATAAAACTCAGACTAGAAAAATAAAGTATTTTAAACTTTTCCTATAAAATATCATTTAACAAATATTTATGAAAGGGAATTTCAAGAATAAAAATCCGTGCTTTACATTTTTTAGAAATTAATAATTTAAACAACCATTATTGGTTTCTAAAAATTAAAAGAAAATCACAAAAATAGCGATTATTCAAACAATTATATGTAAAATTTAGTATGCTCATTGTACACTGTGGGTAAATTTTATTAAATTCTACATGTAATTTCCATTTTTTCATAGTTAGTTATGATATAAATTACAAGACAACTATGGTACTAAGGAGATTAGTACATGAATAATTCGAGTATGTCAGTTTGGTATAACCTAAGTATCTTTAATATTGAGTATGATCCTCCCAAAAATAATTTAGAACATACAGTGGTGAGTGATGCTGTAAATTATGTGGTCTATCAGTTCGGAAGAAAGTAAGAAGCATTGTTCTTGCAAAGCAGTTGTAAGCGTGGATAGAGTTCCCGAAGAGTAGTTATTCGTAAGAGTAACTATATGTCTTCCTAAGGAGTTCCACTCTCTCTCGATAGGATTCATATCCAGTCATCGAGATAATCATTCCATGTCTGAATGGTTAACTGCTCAAAATAAGCATCCACAACGCGAGCTTTGCACAGTGTCATCCTGAAGCAGGAAATAATTACTATTACCACGGCATAAAGGAAAGCATAAGCATCAAAGATTTCATCTTTATATATCTAAGCACTATCATGCTTCCATGAACCTAATCCAAAACTGGGCTCTATCAGTTAAATAGAAGCTGTTGGTTGGTAGCCTACGTAATTTGAACCTCCCTCCCCTAAATACTTGACCTACTATCCTCAAAAGTATTATTTCCTTAAAAGACATTGCGACCACGACATATTTAAAGTGCCCCAGCCGCGTCTAGTGATACGGCGAATCTTCGATTAAGCGGAGAATCGAATTCACTACTTTATGAGTGATAAAGATACTTCAACAAACCAAGCCACCACGATCTTTTTAAATGGAAAAACATGGAAATCTGCTCCATTTAAAGAGTTATACCACTATTAATAGACATTGTATGTCCCATACGAATCACTTTCACAAATGTGCGATGCATAACGGGTTAAAAATTCTCTCCGAATCAAAGAATGCTTTTTATTGATTTTAAGAATTATCCGAGAAGAGAAAGGTCCTTCATTGTCCAGCTACCTAGTGGATATGTTGATGTGCCCACCACATTCTTACCTATGACGTGACATGAGTGGAGACTAAACAGCTGGTCACCTAGCACGTACCACCTTTGTGATGTCTTTCACACTCGACTGAACTTTATGTCAAAATTTCGATACATGCAGTGAGGGAAATTTGAGTAGAAGCGGAACTGCAGGTTTTCGTGCACATTTGTAAGAAAAGCACAAATATCGATCAACATTCGTTGTAATGTATGAATGTCTTTGGTTGAGCATCCTCACTGCTAAATCTGTAATCAATAATTGTTTAAAATCAATGAGCCACAAAATTCACATTCAATCATCTTGTCCCTTCTTAATACTACCTTAAGTCCCCCTATAACTGTGCAGCGCAATACTTTAAACAAATATACTTGGAAGTAATTATTACTAACTTATTATATCAAATTTCTTATCGCAGTCTTACTCTCACATGCAGCTTTATGTTCTTCGCTTTGCTTCAAGAATTGCATCTTTGGCTCACCAGCAATTGATTAAAAAACTTTAATCGACAATTATTAAGAAGTTTTGTTGTTGTTGCTTATGACACTTGGACAAGCCAAGCTCGCTATGCCGATTAAGAAGTTTTAATTAATTGATTATAAATCATCTCCAGTTGTCTTCTTCAATGTGAACTACAAGCATCTTAGCATAAGGCTCCAAAAAACTGCTCGCCATAACCTCAATGTATTATGTATTCAAATGCAACACCTGTGTATCGCAATTCGTGCTTTAGTACAACAACGAAATCATTTATGGATGAACGTATTTTTTTACGTTCTTTTATAAAAGATTCCGAGTTATCACTATTTTAGTGATTTTTGAAAAACAGTAGCTAAAACCTTATTTTAAAGAAAAAATAATTTATGGAAATTAACTCATTGTTATATACATTTTCAAATTGAAATCAATTTTATATGTTATTAATCTAACTTTTATATCTATCAATTTATTTTGTTTTTATAGAAAATACTAAAAAATTCTTGCCAACATATACATTTTATTTGAATTTATTTCTTGAATAATTTAAGATGACTAGATGTTTTGTGTTTCTATTTCATATTTATATAATTTGACTGAAAAAATTTAAAAATTTCCATTTGGCACAAAAAATATTTTACAAATAAGAACACTGAATCTAATTACTTACGTTGCCTCTTGTGATTCATATCATTCAAAATGTCTTCTTTTTTAACTTAAATATATTGGTTCCTGTTCCCAGAAATACATCATCAAATTAAAGTTCTAACAGTGGAGTAAGCAATTTGGAAGCTAGATAAATTATAGGATTATAAATGTTGAACTGCATACATCACCAATGTCTTATAGAATTCTTTTAAGTTTTAACTGATTAAACTAAGATATGCATGAATTAATTTTGAAAAAAATAATATTAGTAATTAAAATTAAGTTCTACACAGGATTCAATTAATGAATCAAGAAGGGCAGTTATTAGTTTCATGGATCTACTGTTATGGATTGGCTTCAGAAAAAATTTCACATCAAATAAACTTTATCTCCTATAGTTCAATAATATCTTTATAATGAACTATGATTCTTTAAAAAATCTCTTTTAATTGAAATGCTTATTAAATCCGATCAAAAATACTGAGAACTGGCTTGTATCTCACAAATACTAAGTAACATTTTCAAAATCCATTAAATTTAACCCTCCTTAATCAAACACAAAGAATCAGAAATGTTTGCATTTAACATGTAAAAAGAAGTATTTTAACTTTTATATTGATACTTTTTGTTACATTTAGAATACACTTCAAATTTACTTTAAACAATCAAACAAGACTAAAGTTCTTTAGAAATTAGTAGGTTAATTATTCATAAGTTTCACATATAACTAGAACATATAGAATACTAGAGTCAGAATTATAAATGCTTTGAAATTATATATAATTTATATATAAAATTAATTTCGTTCAGAATAAACTGAATACTCTTCAAAAAACTAGTTTAATTTTAGGCAAAATTACACATGGTCATATGTAGTTTATTAATTATAAGAGTTCAAAATTTTATTAAATACTTTTAATTTATTTAATTAATTTCAATTCAAATCCTTTAATTTCTTTAGAATTCAAGTGAATGTTGCAAATAAAAACTATTTGATTAAATGAAATATTAGTCAACAAATTTGGAGAAATAATAAAATACATGTATTAAGTAAATTTATACGTTTGATATAAGGATATTTTATCTTCATCAATTATTTCTTGAAAATTTATAGCACTTCCAAATGAATAAATTTTTCATATCCTTTCCAAAACTTTAAATTAAGATTTGCAAATGTATTTACATAAATTATAAAAAGTCAATAGAAATTACAAATATCAACATTCTTGAAATATAAAATAGCTATGAGTGTAAGAATTAAATGAAACTTATTTTAAAAACATTTTATTATTCAATATACATTCATCACAAAAAACATAAATAATTCTTTATTTAAATAAAGCTTATTTAAGCAGTCATTACCTAGTTTTTAACAAATTATTATTGTGGACATTTTTTTATAAAAAATTCTTCGTAAGAATTTTACAGCAAAATTTAATCAGAAATCTTATGATGCATGCCAACCATTGTTTGTTCAACATATTTTATACAAAAAAATTTATATTTTACATTAAAACTTTTGGCAAATTTAATAAACATTATGTACTATTTGCAGAAACAAGAATTTTGTTTACTGATGGTCTCATTTCCACTTATTGTTTGTATAACATTTTATTCAAGAAAAGTTTCAAATGTAAGTGTTAAGAAAATATTAATGAGCAGTTAATAAAACAAAGAATGGATTATAGGTACCTACTAAGAATTATAAGCAAATAAAGCTATAATAATTTAGTCACCTAATGTCTGATTTCACATATCTGATAACATATTTCCAATTTGGATTATTCAATAGATTATTTTAAACCATTAAATAAATAACAGACAATCGTAAAATCTTTATAAATAAATTGGTACTTATGTCTTTTGAATTTTGCAAATTTTAATAATATTTTTTTCAAAATATGCAGGAAAAGTAAGACAGTTTACTCATCTCTTAATTGTAATAATTAGATAAAAACTATACTTGTAATTAACATAGTACTAAATTGCATCATTAAACAACATATTTTTTGTGGTCGACAGGATAATACTTAAGTACCAATAAACTGAAACATATATATTTATATCTCAAAAAATAATTTCTTCAGATTTTCCAAAAACTAAGCAGTTAAGTTACCTTTAATTTGTTATCATTGATTTAATTTAAATTTTACAATTTTTTCATCTTTTTCTCAAATATTACATAAAAATATTTATTACAACAGTTGAAAAAACCTAACAGGAACTCAATAAATATAAAATATTTAAAATATAAATAGCTTTAAAATTATGAGACAGTTTCACATGAGTATTTCAATACAAAATCAAACAATTCTACTATTTAACATCAAACATAAATCTTCTTCAAAAATGTGATCAGAAATTCAATTGTGCAATATGCTTAACATAAACTCATTAAAAAATTGCAACATCAAAAATTCAGTAACAATACTAAAAAATTCTATAAAAACAGTGCATAGCAGTTAGTATAATTCTTAAAAGAATTAGAAACTTAATATATTGCTTTATCCAGTTATTTAACTTATAAAAGGTACAATTATAGATAGTTACAACTTATGGTACTTGGTATTATCTCATCAATTATTTAAAATAAAGTTAAATGATCCAATTTACTGCTATATAAATTACAATTAAAGTTTTTATCTGTTTGTTTTAATGAAGATATTACTTAAATACTCTATTTTTCCTTTACATTTTGTCCAGAAAATATCTAAATTTTGCAATATTTGACATAATTTTCAGCAAAAATAATTGGCTAGATAATAACCAGATTTTTTAAAACTCAAATGCAATTTAACATGTTCATAGTTTAAAAGACAATAAATTTAATTTAAAGAATACTTTATTATAATTAACTCATTTCTTAATAACAGATTAATAAAATTTTATAATCATATGAAAGCAAAGTGAATTTTTAGCATAACATACATCACATACATTTTATTTCAAAAATTTTCTTTTTGGAAAAAAGTTTTTCTTTTTTTTTTTTTTTTAAATTGATATGCTACAAATAAAAAAGGCAAAATTTATTAGAAATTTAATCATCAACTATAAACTGTAAAACTTTATAAAATATTTGCAAATCGTTTTTATTCTCATTTCCTTCGTTGCCAACACAATCACATATAAACTAAAACAATAATATTTATAAAAGTTCAAAAAATATATACATACTATTTAATGGATTTTCTTGGAAATAAAATAAAAGCCTTACAAAATTATATTAGACTTCAAGTGGAAAATCTAATGAAATTATGCATTAATATTACATGAAATTAATTTAAAATAATAATTTGATCTAAATTAACACACAATAAAAATATTATTTATTGTTTAAATGTTGAAATGAAAACATTTAAATAAATGATCAAATCATAAAACTACATTTAATTAATATGTAACATTTATGATAGAAAAATTTCTTATTTCAAAGAAATGCAAATTAGAGAATTTTTAAAATGGCTTTTACTTTTACAGCAAGAAATCAATAAACATTCCAAAGTAAACTTTATCAGTTTTTAACATTATATGAAGTTGAGATATTCAAATAGATTTTTCCAAATAAATACAAATTAATGGGAAATATCAGAGTCTAAGATTAATTCATAACTTTAGCTTTAAAAATAATTTTTTTTTAATTTTTTCATTTTATTTATTATTATTTTGTAAAATCTATGGCACATTTAACTATAGCAAAAATTAGGAAAATACAATACTATTACATTTAATAATTTGAATTTTAATAAACTATTAGAGAAGTATTTTCAGATTTTATTTTTCTATGAATGATGACTTATAAATAAAAATGATCACTTTTAAAATTTACAAATATTATCTTTTCAATAACTTAATTTTTTAAATGACATTCAAAAAACAATTAAAAGTAAGTAAACCTTACTCTTCAGTGACTCAATTGAGATAATACACAAATATCTACCTCTTTAACAAACATTAAGTAAATAAATGAATTTAGAAACAAATAGTAAATATATAAAAAGTTGGTGCTGTTAGTACAATAAAATAACATTACCTGGTAAACACTAAATAACATTATACTTAGTGAAAATTAACTCTGTTTAAGATTTTAATAATAAATAACAAATACATCTAAGTAAGAAATAAATAGATTAATATGATCAAAAAACATATCACAATTAATGATTTGTAAACAATATATTTTAAAACAACTCAAGTTTATTATTGGTGAAAATGGGCTGTACGCCTATTACGTAGTTCATCAACATCTGGATATAAGCCAGGAGGTGGAGGATAATTTCTTTCTTCAAAAATAAATCCAGGTGGGGGAGGAGAATTTGTAGATGAAGCATACATTGGATAGTTCCAAGTTTGACGTCTATCTTCTCTCTGGATACTTTCTCGCATAGCGCGCAGAAATTGTTCTTCTTCACTCATTCCAGGAGGAACAAACTCAGAGAACCTTTCATTAGAATATCCTGAAGGTTCAGCCCTAGGGGTAAATCTAGGGACAGAAGGGAAAAAAATGGCTTTCACAATAGAATAAAATGTATCCATTAAATATTCTAAGGGTCCTGTCACATATGCCATTCCAACCAAAATTCCAGCAAGGTGGCCATAAAAAGAAGCATTGGGAACAATTAGTTGTATGAGGAGTAGTTCAACCCACACTGCATACCTTGCTGGAACAATAAAGGGCATTCCCATTACTTGAGTATAGTTTTGATCATAGTAAGTAGTGAGAACTTTCAATGCAAATATAACTCCTGAAAATCCAATAGCACATTGGTCTTCATAATCACCAAGGTACTTGCTAGACAAAATATTTAGTGTTACTAATACTGCATTAGTTAATACAGAGAATACTGCAATTACGTAAAGAAACTTGGGACTTCCAAATCTTCTTTCAAGAGATTGTCCTTTTAAGGCAAATGATATCATATTATAATAAAGATGCCAATCATCCCCATGTTCGAATGCAGCAAACAACAAACGCGAGTATTCCTTTTTGCTATAAATTTTATAAGCACTGACACACACTTCGGAGGGTTTGTACCAAGGCAATTTGAAAAGTCTAAGAAATATTGCTACGTGTAATCCAACAGTTCCCAATGTAACAGGAGGTAACCGATCAATTCCAATCACACCAAATAGTTGATAAAGTAAAAGCATTACTCCTAATCCAGGTTGCCTTCTTCTGTTTTGAAACATTTTTAAAAGAGTAAGCAGAATATTTCAAAATATAATAACGTAAACTACCACAAAATATATAAATACTGGAAATAATAATTCATCATCCAAAAATACATATACTAGATTACAAAGTAATTGCTAGTTCAGTTATATTTACATCTTCTAACACAATTAACTAATGAAATGCGGCAAGCACTTCAGACAAAATTTTTACAATACTTTTGAACATTGCGTCATTTATAATCTTAAGAATAAACAAATACAAACATTCCTCGTCATAAAGTTATTTACATTTGTGTTCGCATCTGATTGGTCAAGATGATTGCTTCGCTTTTCTTCATTTCAGTTTTACATTTAAATATTAGTGAATAAACCGAAGAATACATGTGAAACTTGCGCTTGATTTGGCAACTTCTATTTTATTAGTTTTACAGTAGACGCACGTTTTTACGAACTGTCAGGGACCTGTAAAACAGTTCGTGAACTAAGAAAATAATGTATTAGATTATTAACATTTGATTTTTTTTTATCAAACTTCTTTTTTCTTATATCTGTTCACCTTCGACTATTGTTGCCACAGTGTCTGGAATGCTTGCACGTGTTGCTCTGTTATTCAAGAATGAATTAAGCTCTCATGATTATATTAAAAAGAAATCAAATAAAACATTAAAAAATATCAGATCATAAAAAAGTAAAAGATATTTTTAAAAAAGGGAAAGTAAACTAATTATTTGAAACGAAAGTTCCCAAAAAAAAGATTTTCAAAATTTAATAGGGTGTTAAAATTTTCATTGTGTCCATCCATTTACAGTACTAAGCAATCATCTACAAAACTAAACAATTATCTGCAGAACTAAATTACCTCTATAAGCATCTGCAATGTTAGGAGAGTATTCTTATAATAAAATCATAGATTTTTGTCCAATTTTAAAATTATTTTAAATTAAAAATTAATTTAAGTATTGATGTAAGAATGTGGAATTCTAAAATTTTTGATTCATTACTCTAACAAACACCTTTAATTAACCTCGAGCGACATTAATTTTGCTTCGAGAAATCCCAAAGTGGGATAGGGAGATCGTTCCAAAGCACAAATTTTAAATTATCTCTTTTAGGCGAATCTTTTATTCTGGCGAATATTTTGTTAAATATAATAATTATCTTAAAAATGTTTTTGGTACCTTGTACCACGATATATCACACTAATTTCTCAGAATTACTTTTCAGCAATTGAAAATGATTGTTTGAATAATGAACTGGTCGTATTTTAATTCCATAAAATATGACAAGGTCATTATTGATAATGCTGATTTGAATTAGAAAAAATTATTACTTATATATTATATTATACATATATATATATATATATATATACAAAAGATTATGTATATATATATATATATATATATATATATATATATATATATATATATATATATATATATATATATATATATATATATATATATATATATATATATATATATATATATTATAATATCACATTTCTAAAATAACATTAATGACACAAGAATTCTACGACAATTTTAAGAAGGGGCAAAAAATGCCTTATGATTTTATAATCTTTACGAAGACATTCGAATTTCGGAAAGAAAACTGTGTCAAAAAATTATTTTCCTTGAATCATGTAAGAAAAAAGGGAACATAAAATTAATAAAATAAACAATTCACAAATTTTAATTATTCATTACAAAATAAATATAATTTATCAATAAAATTCTCTTTGAAAGAAGTATATAATTTGCTTGCTAAGCATGAAAGTTATATCGAAAAGAAAAAAAATCTAATCACAAATTAAATTTAATAAATAGTTTTGCTTTTTAAATACTAAATATAGTTCAGATAAACTAACTAAAATAATTAATTTCAGTTATGAAAGAAATGTACATTTAAAGTTACAAAGAAAAATTAAGCTAAATTATGTATTTCCATAAAGAAATATTACAATAAAAACTTGAATAATTAGAAAGTCATTTATAATTATATATATATAATTATAAATGACTTATTATATTAAATTATATTATAGTAAGTTTTATTATAAATCATTATAATGTTCATCAATTCTTAAAGACAAAATTTTTATGATAAGTTTAAATGTTTTTATTTTCGAATTAAGATATCGTTACTCAATAAAATAATCTAAATTTATTATTTTCCCCATTATGAGCTGGGGATGTTATAAGCTAACCGACAAATGTAATAAATATTCATTAATTTAATTCATTCACCAAGTTCAGTGATTATTAGGAATCGTAACCGGTTATTATACAAAATAAACGGATTAATTCCTTTCACCATAATATATACTTGATGCATTTTATATCACTGTGAATACATAATTATTTTAAATATTTTATTCTTTTCAAATTTTTTTATGTCACCATATGTATATATTTAAATTATTTATTAGTTTTCTTAGAATATTGCGTGTATACAGCTTTTCTTTCCTGAATATTAAAGTTCGTTTTTATTTTGTTACACCTATTTTTAAATAATACTGAAATAATCATTTAATTAAAAAATTCCCATCAAAAAGTTTCTTTTAAGATTTTAATTTTTTAAAAGAATGACAGTCAATGGTTTATATTAGGATTTCTCAATTCCAATATTTCACGAAGCAGCTGTCACATGTTGTTTTTAGTATGATATATTACCAATCTGTTAGATGAAACTTTCACAAGAGTATCTAGTCCAGCCTCTTATATTCCTAAATTTCTTAGAAGAGGAAGCTGAAAAGAAACTTATAAAGTTTCATGATAAAGCCTCACATCAATATAATTGCAATTTCTCTTTGGTGGAACTGAAGAGACTGTCTCAAATTAAAAATACTAGTCCGGGACCAGATGCATCATATACGAGATACCATGGTATCTCGTATAAGATGCTTTGTCACCTTAACCATGAATCTTCAGTAAACATTCTTCTTTTATTCAATAGAATATGGAATGAACGTGTCTATCCCAGTCTCTGGAACAAAACAATTGTTGTTCTAATTCTGAAACCGGGTAAAAACCCAACTAATCCTCAAAACATCATTCAATTGTTCTCACAAGTTGTCTTTCTAAAACATTAGGAGCGTATGGCAGGCAGCAAACCTGTGCACCGCGTTGCTTATGGAAGGTGTTTCACTGGTGTCTGGTATACCAGCCAAACAAACAATCATGTCATTAATAATGTCACTTCAAATATTAACCAATAAAAGTTTATTTACTGTTTAACTTGGATTAATTTTGTTTTGCGTATTTGTTAATATTTTCATATTTGAAAACACAATCATGCCGAAAACGCCAAGAAATATTGCATGTAATACTTTGATTTTATCATCATCAGTATTACTGAAGTATGTTTGGAAGAGAAACAAAAAGGGAGAACAAAATTTAAATAACATAAAACTTATTTCAATTGCCCATGCAACTTATTTAAAATAAAGTTAGCAATATTTCTTTGAAATGAATTTTTATAAATTCTAAATAATGACTAAATTGGAAAATCATTTTATAATTTTTTTTTTGCTACAAATGCATTATATTAAAAATTTATTTTATTATGCATTTGCATTATATTAAAAATACTAATTTAAAAAATAATTAAATTTTATTTCAGAGTCTGTTTCATAATATTTAAATAAAAAATACAAATGAATTTATTTATCATTTAAAAGCTCATGTATTTAATGCATTCATAGAAAAGTAATAATAAATAAAAATATATCATTTAAATTAGAGTTTCTGCAGTGTTTTAATTGCAGTTTAAATTAAAAACGCTTTATTTAATTTTTATTAAAAACTAAAAATTCTCAAAATATTTTTCTAATTTTAAAAAGCAATTTCAGAGAAAGATAAAAATAAAATGAAAATAGTTTTTAAAAATCTTTTGAAATTTTACCAGAGAATTGTTTTTTGAAATTATTTTTAATTATTCAACTGAGATCTTTATATAGTTGATTTTTTAAAATTTTTATTAAAATAATTATCACCACGTAGGTTTCACGAGCACCTGTTATCTATTGAAAAATACATAATCGAATTAATAAGTATATATTATAAAACAAAAAAAATGAAATTCTAAAACATATTGACCAATTAAATTTAACTTGCTTTTAAAATATTCAATGATAAATTCTTCAATGTCTCAGAAAATTTGAATTCCATGTTCATATATAAACAGCGCGAATCAAGTAAATTGTGGATGAAAAAATTAAATATGCTGAATACTTCGTTTGGTGGAAAGCTCCGCCTCAATTTGGTCATACGTGACGTCATTTCGTGGATAGCTTGTGGACAGCTGGTAGTCATCCACCGCGTCCGGGAGACGGTGACCAGGTTTGCTGCCTGCTTATGGTTACCGCAAGACTTGTTAATGTACTTGAAAGCAATCAGTGCATATTTCTTTATCAAAGTGGGTTCTGGAAAGGTCGATCCACTCTAAACAATATTGCATACCTAGAAACATAAATTAGGAATGCCTTTGTACAGATACATAATTTGGTGTCCATCTTTTATGATATAGAAAAAGCCAATGATAAGACATGGCGTTATAGAATTCTTCGCACTTTCTATAATTTTAATTTCAGAAGAAATTTACTCATTTTTATTTTGAATTTTTTAAACTTCTTGTATTTTTAATGTCCGTATAGGATGTTTTATCCTATCCCTGAGGGGGTTCCTCAGGGCAGTGTCCTATGTGTTATTGTTATTAATATTTGCATCAGCAACATTATTCATGTATTACAACCATCAACCCATAGCAACATTACATGTTGATGATTTCCAAATTTCTTGCTAAGGTTTCAATATGCGACCGATTGAACGCCAATTACAAACTATTGTCAAAAATCTTGTTTATTGATGTAATAAATGAGCACACTTTGTCTCCTTCTAAAAGTAATTGTATCCATTTTTGCAGAAACACTGGTTCTCATCTTCATCCAGAAATTAAGATATCAGGCACAACTATTCCTGTAGTTAATCAGATATTGTTTCTTGGACTTATATTTGACAAAAAGTCAACTTTGCTACCACATATCTTAGATTTGTGATAAAGATGTGAAAGATTGCTAAATATTCAGAAAGTGCTCTCTAATACCTCTTAGGGTGCAGATCGTAAAGCGTTACTCCATGTGTATCAGTCAGTTATGGGGGGATACTCTGTCCCAGCAAACACAAAGATGCCGGGCATCCATCGGGCCGCTGCTGTCAGCCGTCTTGGCCAGCAGCGGCCCGCCGCTATTTGGCCTCGTCGGCTCCGTCAATAAAGTGGTCGTCGTCATTGCTGCTGGGCCGGCAGTACGGTCCGCTGTTGGCCCAACGCTGGGTGGCCAGCAATGCCGTATTGGCCGTGTGTGGTCCGTATAATTGCCAGCACATGCCCGTATACGGTTATTCGTCGGGCCTTTGCAGTTTGGCCGGCAGTGGCCGCTTTAACCGACGTGGAGCCAATTATAACTTTGATTTTATTTCTACAGATTAAAATGAAATATTTACTCATTTTTAATTGCTAAGAATTTATATACTGTAAAGTTAATATTGAAATATAATGGAAATGCATTAAATTGAATCTGCTTTGGTTATTTAGAGATGCGGCTCTCTTTCCATAATCGTCCCATTTTACACAGTCCAGTCACATTAATGTGACCATCTGACAAAAGCCAGAATAACCACCTTTCGCAGAGCGGACTGCTGCGAGACGTGCGGGAAGAGAGTCACTTAGGTCCCTGAAGGTGTTCTCTGGGATGTTGAGCCATGCCGACTCTAATGCCGTGGCCAGCTGTGCTAGATTACGCGGTTGAGGATCCATGGCGCGAACAACTCGATCGAGATGGTCCCACAGATGTTCGATTGGGCTTAAGTCAGGTGAGTTTGCTGGCCAGGGGAGGACGGTAAACTCATCCTGGTGCTCTTCGAACCACGCACGTTCACTGGCAGCTGTATGGCACTTCGCTTTGTACTGCTGGAAGATGCCATCATCCTGAGGAAAAACAATGCGCATGTAGGGGTGAATATGGTCCGCAAGGACAGATGCGTACTTGTATTGATCCATCGTACCTTCCACAATGATCAGTGAACCCAGAGAATGCCAGGAAAACATTCCCCAGACCATAATGCTCCCGCCTCCAGCTTGGACCGTTCCGGCAAAAGTTGCAGGGTGGTTCCTTTCAGAGGTTTCACGCCTTATACGCCAACGTCCATCTGTCCGATGGAGCATAAAACGCGGTTCATCTGAAAACGCAACCTGTCGCCACTCAGTGAACGTCCAGCTGCTGTACTGGCGTGCAAATTCTAGCCTTCGCAGTCGATGAACAGCAGTCAGCATAGGTGCACGAACCAGGTGTCTGCTTCGGAGGCCCAGACGCAGCAATTTTCGCTGAATAGTAGTTTGTGAGATACTTTTGGTAGCCCCTTGGTTCATTTTGGTGGTCAGTTGCTCAACGGTAGCCCGTCTATCTGTCCGAACGCATCTCCGCAACCGTCGTTCGCCTCTGTCATCTATGGCCCGTGGTGCACTACATTTGCTACGTCGCTGATTTTGGACAGTCCCATTTTGCCATGCACGGTGCACTTTTACCACGGCGGCACGAGAACAGTTCACAAATTCAGCCGTTTCGGAAATGCTTCCACCCTTGGCCCGAAAGCCAATGATCATGCCCTTTTGGACGTCGGATAAATCGCTTCGTTTCTGCATTACGCCAACGATTGAAATGTTTTCCGAAGCCCTCAAACACCCTTTATATACGCTCAACTGCACTGTGCTGCCACCTGCCTTCTGAGATTGGTTATTTAATTCTGACGTGGAAAGTACGTGGTGGTCACATTAATGTGACTGGACTGTGTATTTCTTAAGAAATAATTATATATAAATTAAAACAATTTTAATAATTTTAATTTTCAACTTTTATTATAATGAGCTTATGAATATTACAGTTTATTTTTGTTAAAATAAATTTTAATATATATATATTAATAGTATGACATTAAATATGTTTTTATTTCTTAAGAAATAATTATATATAATTTAAAACAATTTAAAAAGTTTGAATTTTCAGCTTTTACTGTAATGAACTAGTAAATATTAGTTTATTTTTGTTTAAATAAATATTTATATTAGATTTGATTATTTTCTAAAATATTTTTTCTAATTGAATTCATTTATATGTTGATTATAATCATGTTTTACCAATTTGTTAATATTACTTTTGAATTAGCAGTTATTATTTATTTTTATTCAATAAATATTTTAATATATCTATAAGAAATTTTCACTTCATTGTTAACAGTTCTGTTGTTAAATTCAGCGCATGAACATATACATAAAATTCTAACTCAATTATTTTAAGATATTTGTTTTATTGTATTTTTGTAAAGCATGCAACACACTTAACTAAACACACATAAACTGAACTTTTTATATTAGATAATTTATATTATATCCATGATATTTTTATTAATGATGGCTCAGAACGAGACAGATCCAGTATAATTTTTTTTTATTTACAATCATAAATCCATTCACATTATTTATTTACAGTTTTTTTAATTAAAAAGTTTTCTTCTTTTGTTCTTTCCTCCTTCCCGATTTGGAGCATTTCGAAGCCAATTTCTTACATACTCTTCTATTTTGTGTTGCGAAATGCTAGAATATTCTCTTTGCTGTCGAACACTTACTGAAAATAAAAATAAAATTAAATTAATACAGGTAACATCATTTCAGATTACTTTTTGTAACCTGTAATAAAATAAATTCAGAATTATTTAAAAAAAATAATTACAGAAAAGAAAAATCTTTAACAAAGATAATTTTTGTAGTAAATTACTTTTTTTCTGTTTGCTTTATATTTAAATATATTGATAAAATTTTTAAAAACAATACAATTTTCACTAAGAAATAAATCAAGAATTTCTTGTTTAAATAAATGCTGGAAGTTATCCTTTTATATTGAATTGGTGCATAAGTTTTCACTCTCACAATCTTACTGAGTTCTGAACACCAATATTCTCGCATAATCTAATCAATAGTTCTCAAAGCTTATAGTGGGAGTATTCAAAATAATACTATTGGTTAAAATTGCTTGGCAATCAATTCCATGCAATGTGAGTTTACCAATTTTGGCGTAATATTTCACAAAAATAAATGTTCTAACACCATGAGTCCTTTTGTATTCAACACAAAAAGTGTGCTTTCTGTTTCCCACCACCTATTTCGTTGATCAGTATCTACATACAATTACCCCCGGAGTTTTTGAGCACGGGTAGAGGAAGAAAAGAGCTACTTCAAATGGTCGCCGAAAATGACACCGGAATTGTTTAAGGAGATGATATCGTGTTGTTGATGTTTATTTTAACATAAAATACAAATCTCCTTCGGTGAAAGGCGTAATATACCATATAGAGTACATCACATTTTAATTGTTTGTCCTAATTTCAATGATTTAATTAAATCACATAGAAATTTGTTTGCATTTTTACGGGCAATTGGTTTTTTGAATTCTATTTAAAATATTTATCCATCTTAATCTTTTACTCAAGGTTTCCTTGAACATTTTAATACATTCCCTCTTGTACATTTGACTAGTCTTTTAACGCAGAATTAGTTTTAAATATTGTACGGTGTAGAAATATCCAATATTGGACCTTGTATCAGTATATATATATATATATATATATATATATATATATATATACATAAACCTCACAAAATCAAATCATCTACGACAAATATTTAGTTTTACTACTTTTGTAGGATATTTAAATTAAAAGAAATATATTTGTGGCAAACTAAACTGTAAGTTTAAAACATAAATTTTTAAGCAATTTAGAATGTAATAAAAACATTTTAAGTAAGAGTAAGCAAATAAAAAAACCTAATTGCATCATTTTTTAATTTTGTTTAATTTATACAAATTACCAATGTCTTTAGAATTCGATTGATAATCATTTTAATAAAAACGAAGAAAATCTAATCAATAAAATTTCCCACATATTTTACAAAGCTTTTCAAAAATTTGCGACAGATAGTATATATTTAATAATGGTAACTATATTAGACTATAAAGAGAAATGAATCCTATTCTTCATGTATTAAACAGTCTTTATAAATGCATATTGCTGCTTCATTGAAATGATAAAAGTAAATGCATTATGTATCGCCTGACATTGAAATTGCAACATCAAGAAGTTGCCAGAAAGTTACGAAACTCGGCAAACAGACAGAGACAGCAACGAACATTAAGTGATCTGTATTTCAAAATGATATGCATAATACAGAGCGAGAACAGGGTCAAATCAGTAGGTTTTAGGACCACCATGGACGCTGATACACGAAGCAACACGTCTAGGCACAGAGTTAATCAGAGCACAGATGGCGTCATGAGGAATGCCTTTCCATTCCCTATCAATTATTCACCAAAGTTGTTGATGCACCAGCATGCTTCCCTGTACCTAGCCCTGAGTTGGCCTCTACCAATTCGCCAATGTGCGTCTTCTGAAGGAGGTAGTAGCAGGGTCATAAATGGCATTCAATTATATCTCAAACGTGTTCGATATTGGTGAGAGATATGGCGATTGCGATGGCCAGGAAGCAGCTGTACACCTTGTAGGAAATGCTGGCTGATGCGTGCAATGTGCGTTATCCGGCTAATAAATGGAATTTTCTATCCCAGAAGGTAAAGGAATGTCATCGGTCGCAGCACATCATTCACGAAACGTTGGGCTGTCATAACGTCTTGCACATGAACGAAATGTGACCTGGAACCATGCGCAACAGCACCTCAAACCATGATGGCACGTTGTCGCGCGATGGGGTGTTCCACATTTGCTCTAGGATTGGAGCTGTCTCCACGTCGACACTATACTCATGCGCGGCGATTATCAGTGAAGAAATAGAAACATGACATTTCTGATAAGACGATCCTGTGCCACACCGTCGTCTACATCGCTCTAATCTGGCACCATTCCAATCGTTGGAGTCTATGCTGTGGGGTCAATGGCAGTCTTCTAGACGGACGCCATAAGCTAACAACCAATTTACGTCAAATATATCAGCTCGATATGGGAGCATCCAGGGTGTCTTGCACATGCTGTGGACGCGTCAATAAATGCGTACTGACGCCACTCTGACTGCACCAACACGCCGCAAACTTTCCACACAATTCCTTGTTCCAACCATCTTCACAGCCGGTGCACTATGGACGCGTCCAGATGCGATTTCCATAAGACCAATCTGCCTTTCTCAGTACGATCACTGTGCCCCTTATCTGTCTGTTGGAACTGACTCCGTCGACGATGGCTTTGTATTTTGTGCAATTACAGGCGTCCTTTGCAACAAGAACTAACTTTCTCAACGATTATTTTTCAAGCATCAATGACGGCCCGAATATTGCCACACTGCCGGTTCATCACCTTATATCTTATCCTACGTGCGCTGGAGAGTTGCGCATTTCAAGTCATTTGCATAACTTGTTAAGGTGCGTCAAACCTGAAATTTTGTGGCTCCTCCTTCTTACTGTTGCACTTTTAATGGCGGCCAGTGTATATTTAAATACATACGTGAAAATGATACAGCCTTTTGAAAAAAAATTGAGTAATGCATAATTAATCTTAAAAATTATATAGTTTCTCAATATTTTTTAATTCGCGGAGCATTTATAATTTCTTATAAATTTTATGGAATTTTACTAAAACTTTGTGATTTAATAACATGTTCTAAATATTTCACTTTTTACGTAAAATTTATTTTTATATTAATATAAAAATTATATTTGAGAAATTTATGCAATAATTTAATTTAACGCGACAAGCATTCGTGATACATTTTATCTTGAATTAATAAAACCACCGTAATAAGCAATAATACCTTTAAGATCCTAAAGAAACTGATCAATAAATTATTGAAATTCGTACGATGCAGATTTAATTTAGAAAAATAAACATTTTACTACATAAATTCCCATGTGAGTTTAAATGGCTTGAAATTTTACTCGTTTATCATCTACGGTAATAGTGAACAAGCTTTAAAAAAAATACCTGAAGTATAAAAATACAAACTATCTCGGAATTTGTTAAAAATATCTTTTATGTGACATCATGAAGTTCTTTATTTTCTGTAACATTGTAATTAAAATAAATTCAACTCCAAAAATATACTTCGAAAAAAAAAAAAAAAAAAAAAGGAACGTCTCTAACAGATTCTGAAAGAATAACACAAGTGGAGTAATACTTTTTGTACATTACATAACATATATATATATATAGTTGCTCATTAACACTTTCATTTTGCAATTTATTTACTTAGCGATCAGCCTCTTCTTTAATGCATAAGAACATCATGTGTATTATGAAATATTAGTTGCTATTTACTTTCGATTCGAATATAACTAGAAATGGAATTATTGATATCATGGAAAAGTTTTTGACATCACAAGAGTCATTTTAAATAAAATTTTTACATTTTTAAACCCCAGTTTCAGCCTAACAATGGTTCTTCACATAATTAACTAAAAATAGTTCTTTACTATAACGTCCATTATAACCAACCTTCACATTAACGTATTCAAAAATTTTGAAAAGTTCTCCAGTGTAACTACAAAAAATTATGTTTTAAGAACTGGAGAATATAATTTTAAACTTTCAAATTCATTTGCATTCATCTGCATGTCATTCACACACAAATAGAAAATCTTCATTTAATTTAACAGCAGATATTCTGCCATCATTTTTATTGTAATTTATGACTAGTGAGAATGTTATTAATTTCAAATGTGTTAGAATTTTGCATTTTCTACACAGTGATTGTTGTTGCACCAGCATGCTTCCCCTAGCCCTGAGAGTGGCTTCACCAATTAGAAACATCCGGGTGGAGTCCTCGTAATTTTGAAACAGGGGCTAAGCAGAGGACCCCCAATACTTGACCTGCCATAATCAGAGTTATCATTTCACTTGGAGGACATTGCGACCACATTCAGTTTTAACATGTCCCAGCCACCTTTAGCGAACACGATGGATCTTCGGTTAAGCCAGGATTCGAGCTCACTACCTTCCAATAATATGAACGACGCTTTAACCAGCCAGGCCACCGCGGCCCTTAAGTAATGAATGTTGTTGGCTGTTGGAAATTTTCGGTTACATTTTCCGCTTTAATTTACATGACTCGATGATACAAAGTTTACCTCACCAACATAACAAAACTATCAGCAATAACATTTTAAGTTATTTTTCAAGCGACATTCGTTTGTTCTATTATATTTACCACATTTTCTAATAAAATTTTTTAAATTATAGCGTTTCTATTTTTATACGTAGATAAATTGTTTCGATGAAGTCTTTTGATTATCATCATAAATATGTTTGCCAGACGTCTCGGTTTACTTTAGGATGAATCGCGGTTAAACGGTCTTTGGTAAAGAGTATATGCAGTCAAATCAGTAGTCTCTACTAGCTTCCATTACTTCCAAAGATATGATTATTTGAAGTGAAGAAATATGGCACAGGTTGCTTGGTCAGTTCAAGGATAATCACAAAGCAGCTCCCATTCTGATCAAGATTGTTGAATATACCTTCTGTTTAATTGGGGCATCAACATCAGTCGAGAGAATTTTCTTTGATGAATAACGCGGGGATTGATGATAAAAGTTTGATGAAAGAATCAGTAGTTAAATGAATTAGCTTGTGAAGAATTTTTACACGATTAAAGTTAAAAAAAAAAATGAGACTTTTTCTAAAAAGTCTTGGCCAATGCATTTAAATATTGCTCAAATTTTTATTCCTCATTGAAAATGTTTCTTCTTATTTAAGTAACTGATAAATAATAAAGTGTCGGAAATAAAACACTTAAATTTATATGCTTGTCATTCAGTCACTTCTGGTTTAGTTTCTTAATCAGTAATCATTTATTCATAGCACATAAACCATCCTTTAAAACACTCTACAAACCTGCCAAGAGTCTGTGCCCTTAAATACCGGTGACAATTGGAGGGGGGAGTGAATATTATCTTTCACGTATCCCGAATAACATTTCAGAAATCTTGCAAGTTTATAATTATAAAAAAGTATATACATATACATACCTTTATAAAAACATGTAAAGGTTTGCAATGTGGCGTATCAAAATAATAAACTTTTATAATTATTTATTGTATTTAAACAAACATACCACTAACAAAGACACAACATTACATTCATATTTAGAAATAATAATACTGAAGAAAATTAAAATTTAGGCTGCCTCAGCAACGAGATATTCATCCATCCTTTTCCAAGTCTACTGGCTGACTCAGACCTGATTTTCCCTCTTACACTCATTACGATTCACTTGAGATTTATGCAAATAGGAATTCTTTACAGTAACATATAGTAAATTTGAAGATATGTTCCAAAACTTTAAAAACTGGTATATAATGGAAAAACTATTATTTTCTTAAAAAGGCCATGTTAAAAAGTAATATTTTATAATCTCTAAAATAAATTAAAAAGGCTATTTTATCACAAAAATTCTAAACTGGTATACTTTTCAATTTAATTGATCAAACATGTTTTTTTCTAAGTTTTTTATTATCAACTTTCCATAACTATTTAACTTAATTCCCAATTTTTATTATTTTGAAGGTATTTTATAAATTACTTATAACTGATTAAGTGAATAAAAATTTCTTTAATTATTTTTTTTAAAATTTCATTGGAAGTGTTTTTATTAGCAATATTTATCAAAATTAAAGAATTATAATTTATGATTTTTTAATTCATTGTTATGAGTTATTTTACATGAAATAAAATAAGAGAATAAGCAACACAGAATGATTACGTTATACTTTTCTGCATAATATTGCATGAAAAATCGAGTAAATGTATTTTTTTGAATTACAGAAATGTATTTCAATACATAACTATAATTTTGCAATTGATGGAAACTCATAATTTTACCCCACAAATTGCAAATAACTAGTTTTAAAAGTAATAAAAACGTTTCATTTTAATCACCCAAAAATTAGCCAATAAAATTAATTTTTGATAAATAATAAATCAATTCAAAACTTATAAAAACATAGTTTTTAATAATTTCTATCACTTAAAATTTCTTTCTGAATATGTATTTCATTAAATAAATCTTTTAACAAACTAATTATTAAAAAATAAGGTGAAAATATCTATTCAAAAGTAAATTTTAATTTTTCAGATATGCATTTTTTTAACATATTATCTAAAGATATAAATATCATAAACACAATAGTAAAATTATTAACTATAGTTAGCCGATATGACTAAATTCAGTGAATATAACAGCTGCAGTATTTTTTTTTTGACAAGACATATATTGAATTTTTAAATATTGGATCAAAGTTATAACTCAAAATCTGCTTTACTCTTGCTAAAATGTATATATAAAGAATATGAGGTTAAAAACAAGGCAACATGAAATTGTTTTTTCAGTAGAATGATTATTGATAATATCATTTTTAGAGTAGTAAAATTGTACTTATTCCTAATCAAAAATGGTGAAAATCAAAATAAAAAATTTTCATGACTTCAGTGAGTACAAATCTTTAAACATTTTAATTACAAACTTTATTTTATTATATAATTGATTTCCCTTCTTTTAATGATTTGAAATTAAACAGAATTTAAATTTGTTTCATCACTTGAAATTTTACAAATTATTGAAATATATGCCACAAATAATGAACAAACAAAATTGTTAAAATAAAGATCTTTAATACTAATTATTTACACGATTTTAAATAAAATAAATTGATGAAATATGAGATTAATATTATAAGTAGTTAGATAAATGACTTATTCTGATTTTAGACTTAATTGTGTACAATTTTTATGCAATTTCAATAAAGTAATCATTCTGTTATACAAAGTATTACATTTGTAAACTACATGAATAACTTATTGATCATAATATATTTAATACTCATTATTAAAAACTCAAAAATTGGAAAATATTTATCGATTATATAATAAGCGATTTTAAACGTTGTATTAATTCACTTTTGTGTTATTACTTTATAACACATATTAAAATTATATTAAAAATTTTTAAAAAATATTATATATTAAAAAAATCAATCCAAAATACAAAACAGCTAAAGTATTACGAAAGAAAAAAAATAAAAACAAATAATGAAAATAACATGAAAACAAAGTAAAAATTTAAAAAAATGTACACAAGAGGTGCAATATCTAAAAAAGTTCATGAAAGTTTTGGCTTTCCAATACAAATTGCTTTTCTCAGTTTTTCTGAAAATCTTATCAAATTTTGGACATGCAAAATGTTTTGTGTTCAAAGTACTCAAATTACAGAGTTGGCATTGACTAGATTTATATATATAAAAGGATGCTTATTTTTATTTAATTAGATGCTGTGCCAAGCAATCATGTCGTTTGAAATTTGGCACAGTCTCTTTATGGGATTTTCGACAATATTATTTCTAGATGTCTTGAATGTTAGCATAGGAGGGTTTGGTGCATGGTCACATTTATAAAAGAGTATTCATTAATTTCTTAAAAATATGCCTAAGTGACTCTGGAGGAAGTGGTTTGAAATGTTCCTCTATTACCTAGTGAATCTGCCATTTTGTTCCATTGATAGCTACATGTGAAGAGGGCCGTTTTAAAACGATTGTTTTGTAGTATTCATAAAGAACCAAGAAATTTGTCTGATTTCTATAATATTCTGATTATCTACATCACAATTTATGGCTACTGCTTGCTTAGCAGCTTTAGAGAAACAATCGATCTGTACCTTGAGGTTTTCTAGAGCCATTGAGATAGAAAAGATCTCTGCATCAAAATTCGACATGAAATATTCCAGAGAAGTACATTGGGAAAAAGAGTTTATTTCAAACACGAGTCCAAGTGTTTTCTTGTATTTTAGAATTATCAATATAAACTTAAATTCACTCTGGTTCAGGGTATTGTTATTTTACCATATATAACGTATTTGACTTTTGTATCATATTAGAAACTTCTTTTCCCCAATTCGTTCTATAAGAAATATAATTTTAATGTTATAAGAAATTACATCTAGGTAGTATTTAACGTAATAAATTCAAGGGGCCTAACAATGAGCTTGTTACAATTTATTAGTTTGTTTTCATCAAGTCATCTGGTTTACAAGAAACTTCGTTCTTTATCCACAAAATTTCTGCACCCAATACAGTTTGCATGCAAATCAATAATGCTAATACATATAGATGATGCAAAGCAGACAATTTGGCTAATTTCTATGGTTTAAAATAACTTACTTAATTTTTGATCATGTTCCTTTATGCTTTTCTAAATGAAAGTAAATGTGTTAATGACTTTTGGAAGGGCTTTTAATAGCACTTTAACTCATTACCCAAAACTGACACATTAAATACACATTTGCTTACCATTATGCAAAGATACTTTCAAACATGTGTGCAATTTCCATATATATATATTTACACACACACCACTAATATGAAGGTCATAAAAAAGATTTAGTCACACGATTGGCAGATATCAAAATGCTATTCTGAAATTAAGGGAAGCTTCTAAGAACTTTAAAGCGAAAACAATGTTTTTCATGAAAAATTTGCTACTTTTTTAGAAATTAAGGTTTAAGGATAATAAGGCCTTTTATTTGTTTAATGGCTAATTTTTTTAGAAGCTTTACACACATTTTTAAAAATAAAAACACATCCATTAATTTACTATAGAAAGTTGACATTTGAGATTATATATAATGTAAAGACTGGACTTTTTCAAAAGTAATTATGTGTGAAGCTTAAATATTGAGATTTAGTTAGGAATAGAGATGTTTTATCTTAAAAATATAAAACAGAGGAAGTTAAATAGAAAATAAAGTACCAGAATTGTTTTACAATCCATTATCAGATTTCAGATGCATGTATGAAAAATTTACATAACATTTTGTTAAAATGTTTTATTAGACAAAACCCTAAGAGAACGATTCCTTCATGTTTTAAAATATTTATTGAGATAAATTTGAATAAAGTATGTCACAACTCTGTATAAAATACTTTTATTAAAAAGTTATTACAACCATAATTTATATCGTCTACACATCACAATTTAGTAGATAGTTTAATTTTTATATCACTGTAACACAGTTACTTTTTTGATACATATTACGACAAAAAATTTTAATAAAAATTTTGCTATTAAAAATTATACTATCAAACACTAGAAATAAAGTCTTTTACACATGTAAAATTTAAAACAGTTATTATAAAATATTTTTAAAAGTTCTTAAAAGCATATACATGTCAGAAAAGAGAAAGTATGCAAGGGAAGTTTATTTACAGGATGCACATCCACACTATAAATATGTTATACAATAACAAATCATTCAAATTCTTAAAATTCAGCCATCAATTTCCTAAACAAAGAGTAAAGTATTTTTATTACATTGTTAGGAATTTAAACAAATATATGGTATATTAAATAAGCAATGCATAATAAGCAAATTAAAATAAATTTGAGTTAAAGTTTGGCTATTAATTCTTTTTAATTATTTTGTAATACAGCCAGTCTTTATTCTTCACATATTTAAATCTCAACCTAGATAACTCCTGTAAGTTTTCATGGAAAAATAGCACAAGTATTTTTCTAAAAGTTTTGGAACTTCGAAAAGTTATGTTAAATCTCTTCAAATATATAAATCATTATATCTATACTTTATAAAATATAAAAGAATGAATTCAGAAGTTTTTCAGTAGAATGCTTTGATATTCCAGTTTGTTAAATTTGATTCTACAAAACTGTAGTTATTCCAGATTTAAAAGTGAATTCAACAAACCCTTCTAAAATATCAAATGGATTTTAATCATTAGTTTCTTAAATCGCCTTTTAGAGTTTAATACTGAAGAATCTATTTGTGTAATGGAGCATTGATTAAATGCTACAATAAACTTTTAACATTAATATTTAAAAATGGTTTAATCATCTTAATCGGTTATTTTAAGCTCTGAAAATATTTGGGTTTCTGTTCTTTTAAAAAATATTGGATTAGATTTATCTCAAAGTGAAGGCAACATTCAACACTGAGAGAAATTTTTCCAAACACTGAAATTTATTAAAAGTAACTATAGAAATACTTGCTGATGAACAAACTCTGATAATCTTATTAAAAAGGCATTCACAACTTCTCTTCCTATATTAAGAAATTTATTAACAAGTGTATAAAAGTTCCGTTCTTCACTAAAGCAAGTAAAAAGTTATTATATTTATTACTAACTACATTTCAGCTACTTTTCTATGATTTAATTTCATTATCCTTGTAATAGACAGTTTCATTAAAAGCGATAACAATTTCACTAGAAGCCAGTTTAAAGACAACAAGCAAATGAAACAAAACTTAAAAGTTGCTAGTTCATTACAGCTAGTTAATAGCATAGAATATGATTAAAAAATGGTCTGTAGCTCAGAAGCTACACAGGTTTAGTGACTACTTTAATATTCATAGCTACTAAATTTTTTTAAATATTCCTTTGCTCTTGGTAGGTTTAATTAAAACTGAATTGCAAATATATAAAATAAACTACAATTTATAAAAATAAAAAGCTTTAGATAAGCACATATTTATAATTGATTGCTAGATACCTGTCTGATACAAAAATAACCAATTAAAAATATTCTAAAGTTTAGATAAAAATGAATTTGTTAATATTATTTATTTACTTAGGCAGCATGCGACCTTTAAGTTTTACAACAAAAACTTTTTATACATAAAAATGAAAAGACATTTGATTTTCAATGTACTATAAGATTTACAGTTATTCTAAAATATATTAAAACTTATTTAATGGCTGTATTTTTAAGATTTATTCAAAACTTAAAAGTTAAAATTTTACCAAAAGTTTTCCCTCATTAAAAACTAATATCATACATAATCTAAATTTAGAAGTCAACATAAAAGTATTCAGTGTGCAAACTGAAATACATAATCCTAAAATATTAATTTTGCAATTGTGATTGCTCTATTGACATGGTAGCCATTGTAGGTTAGAGGCTTCCATGGAAGTTTCTTCCTTTTATTACAGAAGTCCAGTTGGCAATTCCAAGGATCTTGAAGTTTTTGTCAGCAGCATGCTCATCTTAATCTGTACCTTTACTCAATTCTGCATTTCATTAATATTTGAAGGTTCTGAATGTTATGGTGGTTTAGTTGGCTTGTATGTCGCTTAGTGAGTTTTTGGTATTCGAGGGCTAATCAGACTGGGATCTACAGCTTGAAGTAGATTTGGAACCACTACAAACATGCATGTCTCCAAGATGGGATTCAAATCCAAGAACTGTTGAATCAAGAGCTCTAACTATTCAATATTATGCAAGGATTTATATAGTAGATATGGCCAGTAAATTTTATGATTAATTTTACCATGTTTAATTATATCAGACTCCCTGTACAACTGTTGTCATATACTGTCAACATCTAAGATAATTATTTCTAATTCAGTTCTCTTATTAATAGCAGATTAGCGAGTAGTATATTCTAAGTTGAAAGAATATTTATATGCTGCACATCATTTTTAAATTCCAATTTTATACAGGATAAAGTTTGTAATTTTACCATTTCATATAGCACAATATAATGGTAAATGCAAAGCAATGATAAATTTACTTTTTGAATTTTTTTTTAAGGTAGAAAACTTTTGTATTATTACAGAATTCTAAATATAGTTTCGAAAACTTTTTGAATTCATAAACATCAGAAAACAGGTTCTTGCATAAAATTCTGATGACCAAAAAAGTAGATGTAGTGTATGCCAAATTAACACCATGCCACTTAATATTGTAAAATGGAGGTAATTTAAAAAGTCATTACTTTCATAACAAAAACTATTTAAATAGAAAATCTCAAAAATGCTATTATGTTAACATACAAAAATCTTATTTAGTAGGTAGGTCTCAAAATTTATCATTTTAGGTTGTAGAAGTAAGATTAGAATCTAGTTCTTTTTAAAGAAACATAGTTCAAAGTAACAGATTTGTATTTTGAATGGAGTTTTCTATTATTGATTAAAAATCTCATTGGCAGCATTTATTGTAGACAGGAGCACTTGTAATGATTTCGATTTAGGGTACTGATATTTATACTAACCGATGTAAAATATCGGTCAACCATTGCAGTTAATAAATGAATTAAATACTTAGAAGTGCAAGCAACAAAACCATAATAATTTAAATAATGCCTATCATAAAATACATATTTCTAAATTAAATTTATTTGTGTGAACTCTAACCTAATAGGAAGACAATGTTGAAATTTTAAAAACTTTACATTTCTGTGTCATATCCATGTTATATTTAATAAGAGATTGGAATGAAAACAAAGAATTCAAAGTTTTTTTAAGTTAATATAATAGCTCTTAACTCGTAAATAAGTTACTTAAAGATTTTCTATTTTCACAGCAGTGTTATATTAACAAGATTTTATAAGGAAAAATTTAAGAGTATATAAGCATTTTTAAGGAAAAAAATCTCTAAAAATACCTTTAGTTTTAAATGCTTGCTCTTATTTTTAAAATAAATGTATTTAGAGAATATATACAAGTTAAATAGCTTAGTTTAAAATATATAGATTTTATTTTTAATTTGCTTAAATAAAGATGTAGAACACTAGCACTTTAAAAAATTGTGTGCATCTGTAATAAAATTTACATTTACTCATTTTTTATAATGTGAAACGATAGAAAAACTTAGACAAAAGCAATAGATGGCAAATATTGAAGTTTTAAGAAAATTAGTGTTTAAAACATCTTAAAATGAGGTTTTGTGACATATATAAAGAGTGAGTAGTTATATATAAAAGTCTTAACTTTTTAAAGATTTTTTAGGATGTTACTAGAGGACAATTGTTAATAAATGAGATTTATAAGAATACAATAAACTGTACATTAAAAAAATCTAACTTAATGTCAAATATCAGCAAGTTAACAGTTATTACTTTTAGAACTTTTCAATTTTTGTTTCTAAATGAAATACATTAGTAAGATAGATGTTCTGTTGATTAATAATTATGACATCTATGTTGACATTGAAAACTAAACTTAATTTATTTTTAAAGCAGTATTAAAACAGTACAAATGTAAAAGTCATCTGCAGTCATCTTGGAACAAAGGCTTCAGTAAATCAAGATTATTAATTATGGGAACTTTTTAAGTCAAGACATTCCTCGAGAAGTACAGCTAGATGAGGTTATGCATTACCACATATAGGAATGAAAACATCACCAGTTGCACCGGCATGTGGCAAGATATATTGATCAAATCTTATCAAGATACCTCAGCACAGTTACAGTACCTCCCAAGAATACATGCAAGTCAGTGTGATTACAGAATAAGATCCCTGCTCAAACCATTATTCCACCACTGCAGTAACTATCATTCTAAAGTGTTAGATTGATGATATCTGATGCTTTTTCCCTCCAAATCAGCACACATTCTGAATCACTCTCTTGTGTAAATCTGGACTCTTCTGTAAGTACTGAAGCTCATAGGTTCTCCAGTCAAGGTAACTTATTCACTTGCCAAAGATAAGTAGGCTTTTCAGTTACTTGATAAGGGGGATGTTGGTGTCATTTTTTGGGAGAGCTTAAAAAAAAAAAACATGGCTTTGATGTTTTTATGAGCTTTTATCAAACTTTGACATGTACTTATAAATGTTATTACATTTATATCCAAAAGCTAAGGAACAATCTCATGCTCCTGTGTTCAAATAGTTAAGAATGTTTGAAATTGCACTGCTTTGCAAGATAAAAATAGGAAGAATTGCAACTATAAGGCACAAAATGTCTATACAAGGGTTGCCTTTTAAGTTTTTACAAGTAGGAAGAAAAAGAATTTTTTGGGAATAAACTATTTTATTGGTCTTCAAAATATTCCCCTTTAAGATTTATACACTTTTCCATCCAATTCATGAAACAGTTTTTCCACTCTGAAGTTTATATCTTAAAACCTAGTTTTGGAAAGCAACAGCTTCTTGCGGTGATGAAAATTGCTGCCCACACATTTTTTGTTTGACATAATAGAACAAGAAAAAGTCATTATGTAACAAATCAGGAGAATATGGGCAATGAGACATTAATTCAATATTTTTATCCTTCAAATAATCAATTGTTTGATATGCTGTGCATATCAAACAATTGATATGTGAGCTGGCGTTGTCATGATGAAGAATGATGCGGCTGTTTTTGTTTTTTTAGATTTCTTTGATAGACTTTTGACAAACAAATTTCTGTATACCATTTAGAGTTAACAGTTTTTCTATCCTCTGAAGGAATGGTTGCGATATGTCCCACAAAGCTGAAGAAAGAAGCAATCATTTTCTTGGAAGTACTTTGTGAATCAACTTTCGTAGGATTCTGATCATTTTGAAACAACCAAACAGTGGATAATTGTTCAGTTTCTGACATAAATTAATACCCAAGTTTTGTCAACTGTAATCATGTTGTATACAGATTTTGTTGTTCCCCCAATAAGAATTTTATCATTTCTTTACACCAATTTACAAGAGTCTCTTTTTAAGCTTATATCAAATTGTGCAGAATCTCTCCATCTGGGACAAATCTTTTTAACAATTAAATGTTCATGCAAAATCGAATGTATTGCAGCCTGTGATGTGCCAAATGATGCTTCTCGCGACATGCTGATCTTCAATCATCTTGCGCACAGCAACGATGTTATTTGGAATCACTACCGATTTTGGTAGTTTTTTTTAAAAGATTCATCACTGACAGACGCACGATCATGACACAGTTCTGCAAACCAATTGTAAACAGTCTTTTCTGATTGTGCTTCATTACCAAAGGTTACACAAATCGATCCTATGCATTCTTGTGGAGTGAGGCTTTTATTAAAATTATAAAAAAATTTCAGTAGTGCCTTCTATTGTTAGTTTGTAAAAACAAAAGGAAACCCTTGTAGTACAGAAAATGTTAATTACTATAGCTACGCAAAAACATAGAACAGATCCACTGGTATACATTCTTCATAAACTGGACACAATTTTTGATAAAGTTCTCCATGAATTAATATAGAAGCTTTCATAATTATTTGAACATGGTAGTCACTGTATTTTTGAAAAATTGTAACTAATCATAACATGCATACCCTTTAAATGTTCCAACATGACTAGTAAAGTTGGAGTCTTTGATAGTGATCTCACATCTATAAAGCAGAAGTTTTCAGAAATGAAAATTCCATCAAAGCCATTCATTTTTAAGGACATATAAACAAACTTAACTGAAACATTAATAAGATCTTTTAGAAATTTAAGAAGCAGCTGTTCAGGAACAATTTCATCAGTACAGTGCAAACTTCAAAATTAATAGCTTAGTTTTGTGAACATTAATGTATTGATACTGGAAGAAACTATTGAACATATTTTCTATACACAAGTCATTAAAAATACAACAAAAAGTACAACTTTAAAGAAATCCTCATTAAATTAAAAATATGAAGTAAGGCATTTTATACTACTGAAATCTAAAATATTTCATAATAAAAAATATGCACTATTGTATTCCATGTAAAGAGAATCAAAAGGAAATGTCCTATGCAAAGATGACAGTTCTTGAATAGCTCTTGTAGTAATCCCCTAGATATTTTATTCCCATAAGACAAACTACAATTGATAATTTTTAAGAAACTGCAATTGTAGCATTAAAAATCATTTAAATTAAGCTGGAAAGACAAGAACTAAATATTGACAAAATAACATTATTGCC